>VYXH01001105.1:90719-128791 GCA_013397275.1 Burhinus bistriatus | reverse complement strand
GGGTTTGGAATGTCTCCAGAGTCAGAGACTCCACCACCTCTCTGGGCAGCCTGTTCCAGTGCTCTGCCACGCTCAAAGTCAAGAAGTTCCTCCTCATGTTTGAATGGAACTTCCCAATCAATTATGTTAGGCTTATATCTCTATATACATGAAGTGAAAGTTGGTTAGTTTTTGTTTTACTTGATTTCTATGATGTTTTTGGGAATTTAGGGACTGAAGTATTTTATTCTCATGGCATATATCACCTAGGAGTACTAGATTTCTCCTAACACTAAACTGGAGGGATTGCAGCCAGGATGTAAAAGGTAGTTCACTCTCTGTGCTCAGTTTGCCATGGTCACTTTCCTGAGCCTTCCAACAGGCGTACAAATCACTAACAACTAGGTTGGTCTTGTTAGGGAGTCAAACACCAGTTCATTAACAATAAGAAAGAAAATCAACTTCAGCTCTCTTCAAGTTTGCTTTGGCTTCTTTTTTATTATTATTATTTTTATGAACTTTCATCAAAAAGAAAGATTTTAATCAGAGACATTTTAGAAGCGTAACCTAAAAGTAAGACTAAACAAAACATTTTGGCCAAATATTTTCATATTTAAATATTATTTATAAACCAAAAGGCACTGGAAATGCTCCATTTTAATCTCTTTGTTTCTTTCTCCCTCTGATTCCACGTTTTTTTGACTTCCCAGTCTTCTTCACAGAGACATAAGGACATTACATACTACTATTGGACTGTGCTTAAATTTTAACACATTAAGTGAACAGAGACGTAGAGTCAACAATAAACAAGTGAAAGTCCAGATTGTTCCTTAGGTTGCCAAAGAAAATGAGTGAATGCACTTTTTCAGGTGCCTTTTTTTTTTTTTTTTTTTAACGTTTCCAGGGGTTGCTTCTGATAGTACTGAAAAGTCAATTTGTATGCTGATACTGTTTATCAGTTCATTGCTAAACTCCCTAACACCTGTTACAATGGTTCACAGGGCACACAAACTAGATATTTCTGCAAGGGAAGCAACATTATACATTTTTGCCAGCATGATCCCTACAACTTGGATAATCACTGAGTGCGCTCTGTCTGTGCACCGAGAGCCTTGGGCTGTTTTCAGCCAGAGATTCACCTGCATCTTGCAAGGGTGAAGTAGATCGTACGATAACACACTACTCATTCTTGCCATACCAAAATGAAAATTACAACTACCGCTTTTCACTTATGTAGCATTTTAGACACACATCTGTTTGTTTGTTTTTTTCTTGAAATATTGTGGATAAGAGGTGGATTTGCTACACTAATCATTACTTCGGTTCTCAGCACCACTGTAAACTGTCCTTTTCATTGGGACCTTTTTGTATTCAGTTTCTCCTAAAGAGAAAAAGAGTGGGGCATTTGTCTTTAGCAGAATGTGGAGGCTTTGAAGGGGGAGGTAGCTTGTCTATTTATTTGTTTGTTTTTAACATGGTATAGAAACTACACAGACAATACTGGAAGAAATCAGATTTCACCCTTTGATCAAAAGCAGCATACAGTATCAGCAAAATTAAAATAAAATTAAAAATAAAAAAGGCACAGAAGAGCAAAATGTACATATCCCTGTTATACCATTGTTCTTACGTTTAAGATATTTTTTTCTCTCAGGCTTATAAAAAATTAATTAAGCATTTATTTAGTACTTGTAACAGTATCACAGAAGCTTCCCAATTTAGAATGGTCACCGTTGAAACGTCAGCTTTTATCTTCAGTTACAATACAATAAATATTACTATTCTTTCTTGCTGTATCATATTACTCTTTGGTGTTTCTTCAAATTGATTTTATGAAAACAGTATCATTACTGTATTTCAAGGGATTTCATATTCTCAGGAGTATGATCTATGAGGAGAAAACATGGGTTCTCAAGGGACAAAAATTGTGTACAAAAGGAAGGAAATGTTTAATTCCAATATGAAAGCCAGCAAATTACTGAGCCACTCGAAACACATTTCTTTATTCATACAAATGAGTCTCTTCATTTAAAGTAGTTCATTACAATGAATAAGACAGCTGTAGCACTTTAGCTATGATGCCAACATTTCTTTTCTTTGGAAAAAGATCATTATTGCACATAAAGAAGTAGTGTAGGGGTAATCACTACTTACAGATCCTTGACAACTCTTGATATGTCTTCTTACACACAATTTTAGCATCAGATAGTATGTTTGAAAAAGGCTTCATTAAGGGTAAAATTTACAGTAAGAGTACTGCAGGGAAACTGGTGATCTCCAGTACAAGCCTGCATCAGGTTTCTGTTTTTTTAAAGCTGCAGCTCATGTTTACAGCCGTGACCTGCAGAGCTTGCTCTCCATCTTTAATCATGATTCAGACATATAGTGTTAAAGGATGTCCTCCAGCAGCTCCAGCCCAGGACCTGGAGCCCAGCTCAGTGCTTGGAATCCGGGTGTTTCTGCCCAGGCAGAGGGATGTAGCCACTGTTTTCCTGTTCGCTGAGCATGTATCCCAGGTACACGCACATGGGGACACACACACGGGGACACACACACATGTACGCACACACTCATCCAACAGGCACTCCACACTCGTGGGTCCCCCAAATACAAACATGGACCTTCCACCCACCTAACACCCTATCCCAGACCTGAGGATCCCTAGTTGACAGGTGATCCAGCTTGACATTTGCTAGTGGGTACACATGCACACCCCATGCACACCCAATTTGGGGAAGATACAGACACTGGCCCCCAGCAGGCAGCATGAGGCACATGAGCCACTGGTGCTGAGCCCTTCATTTGCCTTACTCACCCTGGTCCCCCCAGTAGCTGATTTTGGGGACACACACTGTTCCTGCCCCAGTGGCTAGAGGTTAAAGACCTCCACTGGCTCCAGTAGCTGACACCACAGGCCAGGGACACCCACACCCTCAATCTCACTCCTTTTGGCAAGAATACACACAGGATAGAGAGTGAGATTACACAGAGAGAAAGTTAAGAAAAGATCTAATAAGAAGATATAAGAAGACAGGACAGACTGCGGTGATCAGGTGCTGGGTTCAGCCAGACAAGCATGGTGACCGGTCCTGTTTTACGTATGACTGACCTCTTTTATACCCCTTTCTGCCTAACCATGTCCCTGTTCCTCTCTGCACCCCCTTCCCTGCACATTGCTTCATCAGTTGGCACCATCCCACAGAACCCTTCCAACACTGTGGGTTTGCATCTTTATCAGTTGCAAAGTCCAAGTTGGTTCTCTTTGAAGTGATTCCTGCAGTTTCTTGAGATTCTGTCAATTATTGTGACTAATGAGGTTTATTTCTTCTCATTATCTCCCTTGTTGCTTGTCTGGAAGGTCCACGTCTCCGTATGTTTTTCTTAATGCTTTCCCCTTCCCCCCTGTCATCCCATTTTGAGAAAGGTCCTCAGTCAGGTGAACTAAATGTTCTCACACTCCACCTTTATCAATATGTGAAACTGACCAGGTTCTTTTCCCGTTATTGTTTCTCTTTCCCAGTCACGTTTGTGCATCTCTGTGTTTGGCTTCCTCCTGTTCCCTATTATCCTGTTTGGCAAGGTCCTTGATCTGATAAAGGCAAGGGAGTTCCTCTCTCCTACATAACCTTACACTAAACAGAAGTCTGTGTGATAAATACTAAAGGCGCTAAAAAAGAATAAAAAATAATCACCATGACCAAAAACCTTTCTACTTTTTAATGGACATGTTTTTCATGGATATACCATTTTTTGTTGCTCTTCTTGTTATGAATTTCAGAAACGGAGATGCTATTCAATAGACATGGGGTAAGACAAGGGAAACCTTGCTCTAAGCAGCTGCTGTGAACCAGGAAGACCCCAATCAGTCAAGCATTTTGGCTCTCTGACACAATTCTATCCCCTGGACTGCTGTAGGATTATAGTCTTTCTTCTGGTCTTCATGAAATTCCAAGAAGGTTAAAATTGCATTCCACCACTAAGGAAAGTAAAAGGTTTAAGTTAAAGCTTTATTTTTATTTTCACCTTGAAAAATAGTTGTTCTCTGAACCACCTTAAAGGTAATGAAAATGTAGCAAATAAAGTCAAGATTTCAGATATTTCCTTGCAGAAAATCATATGATTAAAAGTCTACTTTTTTTTCAAGGTAGGATTTATTGTTGGCTACTTACATGACTTAAAGTTAGACTCTGCTTCTGGCCTTAACTGCAAAAATGATACTGAAACAAACTCAGCCAAGGTGTTATTGTGAGGTTTATTTAATTTTAAAAGACCTCCAAAGCTCAGAAAGATTACATAATTCTAAGTCTTATTATTGGTCATCTTTCAATCAATTTGTTTATTTGATAAGTGTTGACTAGCAGAGAAAAAACCTTGGACAATGTTTTCACTGCAAACTAAAAGAGCAAACTGTTTTTCTGCGGAAGGCTTGTGATGTCCTATATGAAAATAATGAAGATCAAATACTCTATGAAAGATGTGTTCTATTCCTTGCAAACAGCATAGACAATTTCTATAATATGTCTTCCTCTGAAATTTTTTCTTAATTCACAAAGCCAAACAGAATCCCAGTGACTCAGAGATTCTGTGATAACTTTATTGGAGACATCTGTTAATAAGTCAACAAGGTAGTCTTATAATTTATAAAAGTTAATAAGTGAATTTATATTTCTATTGATGTCAAAAAAACCCAAAAGTTCCACCAATGTTTTATTTCAGTAATATAAAATTAAAACATTATAAATTTACCTGAGTACTGCAACTTATGTTTTTTTAATTAAAACTTGCTACACTGAAGATTATAAATGAATATAACAAATAGTAGAAAGATTATGGCTTGTAATAAAATTAATAGTGGATAAAGTGTAATAAATATTTATGTTTCCTAATACAGCATATGACTGAAAAATATAGTCTATCAGTTAGAAACTCAGGATAGAGTATAGTTTGTATTGTTTGTACTCCGATAAACTTGAAACAGATCAGGAACACTTGCATGTAAATGAGAAAACCTACACAAATATATGAATTCTAAACTCGATTCAAAACTTACTGCTACTCTAGATTTATACTAGTAATTTAGTTTGGGCTTACTGGCATAAAACTGGAATATAGCAGTGAACTGAAGAAATATCTAGCTAATGATAATGAAATTACTCACTGCAAATAACTCCGACATTACTCTTCTCTTTGAGATTCTAATTTCTTTATACTGTTCAGTAAATATTAGCACTTTAGTGGTATCATTTAGCCTTATTGAAGACACTTTAAGATGTCCTAAAATAAGAGTAAAATGCAATTTACTTACACTATAACACCCCATTACACCACAAAAGCAGAAACAGTCTTCATTCTGCATAGAAAACTACTGCAGATAGATATTTTTCTATTATGTAAGAATTTGTATTTCTAAATTATTTTTCATGTAATAAGATGAGTCTGCTTTTTAACTGTATATGTAAGGTTTTTTCCTCTTGATGTACTGATGCTTTTAGCTGTCTTGTTTACTTTTTTTCTTAAACTCTGCTATTATAAAAACAAACTTACAATTTTCTGATTGTGTAATACTCAGTTCTAGTTTCATTACACCTAACTTTAAGCAACTTAAGAGAATTTGGGACTGTAGTAATTGTTCCTATGAATGTGTCTTTCCTCATCTACTAACTGTTTAGGTAGTTTAGGCTTGCTGCACTCTAAAATGAAATTCTTAAGCATCTCAATTTAAAGGATAGTTCATATAGTTAGAAGGAAGGATTGCTTATTTATTACAGTTGGCAGGAAAAGGTTTCGTGCTCTCCTCTCCTAAAGAGATGGACGGCAATTAGTTGATCTTCAAGCAAGGATGGAATTAAGACTTCCGTGGATGTTCCTAATTACACTTTGGAACTGTCATCTCTGAAGAAGGTACTTACGTGCATCTGAAAAATGCACAGAAAGAAACATGGGGAAAAAAGAAACCATTAAAAATTCTAATGAGAGAAGTAGATTTTTAAGTGTAGGTCAAGACTTGTAGATTAGTTCTGATAACAATTCAATAAGAATTAGATATATTTTCTTACCCTATCGGGAAATCCTATATGTTTTAAAATCTGGGAATTATATCAGCAAATGTTTGACACATTTTATTATTACAGGCTAACACTGCATTAAAAAAAAAAAAAAAAATCCTGAAGAAAATTAGGTACTCCATTTGCTTACCGTGGGTACTTTTTCCTTCTGTGCTAAGGATGGAAAGAACAGCTGCACTGCATGGTCTTCTCACTGTACCCTTTAACCTGATTTCTTCAGGGCTAGGCTCTAGAAGCTAATTTTGATAGGGAGCAGAAACCAAAGTTTGTACATAAAGGGGAATCACCCAGGGGATAGTAGGGGAGCCCTCTCACTCCGCTTGAGAAAGTGGGATAATTCAGGGCCCATCTGAAGTGTCTGAACATAAACATGCACAATCTATAAAACAAACAGGACCCTGAGATGACAGAGCAGCCCTTGACGGGAAACAGCCAAGTGGAGAGACAAACAACAAACAGGGATTGTAGGAGATCAGCGTTGGATCAGCTGACGGCTGAGGAAGAAAGGCAAAAGACAGAGTGGAGAAATAAAAAGAATGGAACTTGTGGTAATGAGAAGTCTGTGTTCAGTTACAGAACTATGATGTCATAGGAATTACAGCAACATGATGGGACAAATGCTTGCCCTTCTGGAATGAGGTGATGGATGGCTATAAACTCCTTCTAAACTCTTTACAGAAAACAAAGCAAGTTGTACTCTACCCAAAGGAGTAGCTCGCATGCAAGAACTCTTTTATGAAATGGAGCTGACTGAGAGCTTGTGAGTTGGGATCACAGGGGATACAATCCAATCAAAAAGAGGAAGCAGACAAGTCTTGTTTAAACAACTGGAAGAAGTCCCCCAATTGGAAATGATGGTTCTCACGAGGTGCTGTAACCACTTTGACGCCTGCTGAAAGGACATGCTGGGATGCAGAATCCAGGAGATCTCTATAAAGCACTGATGACAATTTTCTGCAATACATGCTGGCAGAAGGTAGCACAGAGCAGTCGTCTGCTGGGCCTGCTACTCACCAATATAGGAAAACTGGTCAGTGCGGTTTTTAGCTGCAGGGATCCCAAGAGAGCAGGAACTAAGATCTTTAGGAAACTGAGGAAAACAATTAGCAGGATAAACTCTGACCTTCAGTAGAGCAGATTTCAGCTTGTTCAGGGACATGTTAGGCAGATGGCTATACTGAAGGCCAAAGTTGCTCAGCAGAGATGTTTCATCTTCAAGGTCAGTATCCACACTGCTCAAGAGCTGTTGATGCTGATGTACAATGAAACAGGCCTTGACTGCAGGAAGTGAGCTAACAAAACAAGAACCAAGCTTGAATATATAAAGGAAGTGAATGGGAGTTGGAAAATATCAAAGGAGAATAAACTAGCATCTCTGGAAATGCAAAGATGGAATTAGGAAAGCAGTTGAAACTCATAAGGGATATGATAGGCAAGAGGAATGGCTTTTACATACACGGATAGCAAAAAAGAAAGCAAAGTTGTTAACCCACTGTTGGATGGAGTGGGTGACTTAAGGGAACAAAAAAAAGGCTGTCTTTTGCCAAAAGAGGCAATATCTTTGTTTGAGTCTTTACTGGCAAGGTCTATTCTGACACATCCCAGGTCTCTGGTTCCATGGATGAGGGGAGAGCATTGGATGTCATTTATTTTGAGTTCATTGAGGCTTTAGATGGGGTCTCCTGTAGGAGACTGAGGGAATGTAGACTGAACGGATGGCCCACTACACTGTTGCTGTGAAAAGTTATTAGTCTAACTGGAAACTATTTACCAGAATTATTCTCACAAGTTAATAATGGAGCAAAAACTGTGTAATGTCCTCATCAATAAGACCGTCAATGGGATGAACCACATCTTTAGCAAGTTTGTAGGTGACACTACATTGAGGAAGGGGGAGTGTTCCTGTTATTCTGGAGGATAGGGCTGCAGCAAACTGGAGTGCTGGACTTACAGGAACCTGCTCAAGTTCAACAAAGACAAAAAAGCCCTGCATGTGCATTTAAAACCTTATGTATGAACAGTCTGGGGACTGATGGGCTGGATAGCAGCTATACAAAACTAGGACCCGGGGGTCCCGGTATACAAGCTGACCATCAGTCAGCATTCTTCCTGGAAATAAGGGTTAACTGTTTAGTGAGCTAAATCAACAGGAATGTATCCAATGGACTGAGAGAAGTAGTAATTCTTCTCTACCCAACTCTTACAAGGCTGTGTCTGGAGTATTTGACTGCACAAAACACTGAGCAACCTAATGTAAATTCTGTATTGGCCATGCTTTGAACAGGGTATTAGAACGAGTGACATGCAAAGGTTCTTTTAAAAGTAACGATACAATTTTATGAGTAAAGCGTTGCAAAGAACTTCAAGATTTGTAGTAATGTTAGTAAAAATGAACTGGGTTCATAAAGGCTAGAAAGGTTTGTCCCTTGCAGATTTCACTATAGTCATCTAACTTGCTCCTGACATTTTGGAATGTATGAAATAAATCAGGATTTGGATGAGGACATGGCCTTTTATGTTTGGCTCTGCCCCTCTTTTGGCTTGCATGGCTTTTATGTATTGAGTGGTTAGCAGTGGTGCATAGGAAGAAGAAAATCATAGAACTGGAAACTGGAATCTGACTGAAAATGCTCCTAAAAGAAGAAAAATTATATTATGGATAGCATTAGATGAATTAGTTTAGGATTATAAAACAAAATATGTTATTCACTGGACCGACAGGAGTGAAGTAAAAGGTTCAGAGCGGTCCTGCTAACAGTTATGCTATGATGATATCACTGGTGTGTTATTGCAAAATATCCTGAAAATAATTTTTAGTTAATTTTATTCTCATAATTACAAAAGGCTGTTTAAGGTCAATTATTCGAAAGGAAAACAAGGAAAAAAACCCAACCCGAACTGAGAAGTTTGTCCTAGTTATTGTGTTTTATAGCATAATAAAATTAAGAACATTGTTTTATTGCATTTGCTTGTGTAAAGTGTTGACTAAGACTTAATGAGTTTAATGGAAAAATTACCAAAGGTTTCCATTTATTGTAATTAATATTTAATTTGGGCTGAAAGATTTAACCAACTGATTAAGTGTGAATAAAATGAAACAGGGAAATTATATGTGCCATTGAAAAATTAACTTCAGCCAGACAGTTCTCCTTCATATACCAGTCCTGGTATTTGGAGGCAAGTAGTTTGTACTACCTTTTAACAACCTCATTTGTATTTTCTATCACATGTGAAAAGTGATATAAAAGTTGATTTGGTAGTACCTAATGAAACTTCCAGAAAAGAGTTATGAAGCTACCCATCTTTCAAGGAAAAATATCATCCTAAGAATAATCTATCTGGGATATAAAACCCAGGAGTCATCCATAATAAAGATCATTATCTAATCATTATTTTATGCCTGAATTACTAATAAAACCTATAGAATCAATAATTTATGTTGATACTAGCTATCCATTTGATAAATCTTTTTATTTTGGAATTTGTCACCAAATTAATAAGGATTCCAGATGAACTCATGCTGTCCTGTTATGATTTCTTTCATTAACTGCAATCAGTGAAAGAAGATTTGAAACAGAAAGCAATTTGCGAGGTCTTTCTAAACACAAATACATAGTTTAATTACTACTGGCTATAATGTGAATTTTCTGTAGGAAAATCTTTTGAGTAATGAATATAGGTTTGGAACTGGCTTGCTTCAGTTGTTAAAGTCTGGATATCTCTTACAGCCCTTAATCCACATGGTTATTATCACTTTTGGGACACGTGCAGAAACATCCTCAGTACTGTTAAATGCTTAATACATTTAAGTATTGTGGGAGTCTGAGACAACTGAGTTGATAGCTCTTTGGTTACTTTACAACGAGGCTAATTGGACGAGATGTTACTTTGCTCTTGCCTTTTCAGAACTCTGGCTGTTACTTCTTCTGACTCTTGACATTAAAGTGTTAATGGTGATAAAGAAATCACAAAGTACATCCTTTCATTTCCAGTGATTTGCAGGTCCCGTGCTTCATGACCTGAAATACCTACCAATAACTTTGCATGGCTTCTGCTTCCAGATGCCTGCTCTCTTCAGAATCACCCTTGTAAATGTGATCTGAAGGGTTTATTTTCCCCCAGAAACAACGAATGTTGAATTCACTTTCTGTATCCCACATTTTTAGTGCAAGAACTGTAGTGCATGGTTTCTGTTTAAAACCCTATATATTCCTGTGGTACCAGCTAGATAACATCCATTTTATACCCAACATATAAAGCTGATACTACCATTAGGTCAATAAAAAACTACCACAGATGGTAGACCAGGCCTTTTGTTTATCTTTGTTTGAGTCCTGAAGACAACTGGTGCCCTCAGCTTTCCTTTATTATTATTTCTTTCTTTTGCTTTTGCTTTCTAGTGTTTTATTTTATTCTTATTTTTTCTGTTGTCCATCAAGCTTGTTAGAGGCTGTATCCCAAATATCAGGTTGTTAGACTTTTTTGCTCTTCGAACTGTAAGAGTTTGTTGCTCTGTCTAGACTCTCCTATCTCAAATCGTCAGAATTTATTCCAGAATCACCTATTTCAAACTTTCCTTTAGTTGATACAAAGGGTCCTGCCTTCTCATCAAACGACTATGAATACCAAATCTTTCCTACTTGGGTGATGTTTAAGATTCTTTCACTGATCTGTAAAGCCTACTGTCAAAATCACTTTCTCGGTCACCTCAAAGAAGTCTGGGTTACAATATTTTTAATCCAAATATTACTACTACTTTAATGGTGCATATGTGGAAGTATAGTAAGTATGTTTACATGTTCACAGATGTAATCATGTTCATCTTTTCTCAGGGCATAAGATGGCATTTAAGCCCCATGTTGGTGCTTTTCTGTCTTTATACATGTTTAGTGAAGGGAATTGTTTTTAGCTTTAATGATGTCATTCCAGTAAAATAATGTGCTTGAATTTTATTTTTTTTTTAATAGAAATATAGCATGTATACACAATCTTTTCGAGAATATCATGATGTTTAACCCTTTTTATTAACAGAGACATAAGTTTGCCAGTAGCAGCATATGTTGTGTATATTCAGTCTGCCCTTATGTCTTTTTGCTTCTGGAGACAACATACTGCAGGGTAGATTAAAGCCATCACTATACATCTTTACTTTTTTCCTTCTCCAAAGGCTAGTTTCTGTTTGGATCTAGCAAATTACTTTTTTTGGTTCATTTGTTTCAATGAGACATTTGGAAATGTTCTACTCCACCTGCTTGAATGGAAAAAATTTTATTTTATTTTTAGTGATTTAACACATCTCACTGTACCACAAATGTAAGTAGAACAACTTTTATGAAACTTGTTTAGTTGCATAATATGTATGCACATTAAACTAAGTATTATGTACTTTTTCTATTAATATTTCAAGACTGTTTCATATGAATGTGATATCTTGATTTTAAAGTAAAAGGATTTTCTTTAAAGGAAAAGAACTATTTTTGTCAGTGTAAAATTCCAAATGAAACCATCACACTTCAGAGTGGAAGTTGAACATCATTTAAAATTTTTCACAGTTGTTAACATACAGCAGAGAAAAAACTCAAATCAGGTAAGCTGATACCTCATTTTTTCTGGTTTATAATTTTGTTAAACACATTCAAAGTTACAGGTACATTTATTGCATTAACAGCAGGTATTCATCAAAAGCGCAAACCTAAAGTGAAACGGCAAGATCATATTTTTCAATTTCCAAAACAAGATTAGGAAAGGATAAAAAATAATTAAGTATTTGGAAAAAAATCCATGAAGACAGAATATGAAATGTCCGCACTTCTGCAGCTGTAGAATTTAGTGTGCTACAGGTAAACAAGAATGCAAAAAACTCTCTATAAATTATAATAACTGCTTATCCATATTAATAATCTGATAAATTAATCTTTAACAGCCAGTCAGCTGATTTTCTTTATCAAACATCAGAGAAAAAAAAAATTAAAAAGTTTGTGTTCAAGGAAAGATTAAAAGTGAAATTATAACCTAATGTGCTTTATCCAGCCCAACATTCTTTTAATATCTTGTTTTACAGGTATCAGGTATAAAACCATGGAAATAATATGTCCTAATTTTAGCCATCTAAATCTTGACTCAGCAAGTTGTTTAGGTTCACTGAACGTATAGGGAAATGAAAGAAGTCAGTTCATTCCATGTATTTCAGGATGGTAAAAACCAACTTTACAAAGAATGAAATGTCTTAATAGCTTGAAAAGAAGCTTAAACAACTACATCAGACCAAACATGGTATTTGGCTTCAGACCGTTAACATCTAGATTCAGATGTCTAAGTATTTGTGTTTACCTTTCAGATAGGCAAGAGCAACTATTATTTGGGGGATAACATAGTCCTTCCCTACCATGACTATGAAGTCCATGATTAATGTATGTATACAATATAACTATATGTTTTGTATTATATTGTTCACCTATACCTCCATTCCACACGTGCATACACTCAGACATAAACTCACACAGATTCGCTTTTTCTCTTTTTGTGTGTTGAAATACCCATCATCTAAAAAACAATAGAGCTGCCCCTGAAACAAGATATCCCACCATAGTAAATGGAAATTAAATCACTACACTCAACTGATTCTTGAAAACCTTTTAGTTTACAGTATGTCTAAAATGACCCAAACAATCCATTGACTATATTGATCTACTCAAGTGATCCATTGGCTGGAGATGTCATGATATCTAATTCACATGTAGACACTTTAAGTATCTAAATCCCACCACATGAACTAAATAACCTGACTATAGATCTCTATTGTCTTTCTAGGTGCTGTATACCATTGGACATCTTCATGACAGACTAGCAGATATGACACTCATGATTCTCATGATTGCACCGGTTATAGCAGAATTATGCCAGGTTATGTAATAAAAGCTCATCTGCACACTTTCAAAGGAGCAAAGAGAGTAAATGATGGTAGTGGTCTTGGGGTGGAGTCCAAATAATGCCCTGCCCCATCTTATCCCAGAGCATCACAGGGTCCATCAGCCCTTCAAAGGCCTATCTCCACAAGCACAGAGGAGCACAAGAGGGTCCAATGGCAGACAGGAACCCAAATTAAGGACCCAGAGGAAAGGGCACCCTGTTCACGTCCCTCCCGTGCCTGTCCCAGGGGACCCTCAGCCCCAGTGCACAAACCTGAAACTCTCTAAGATGACTCAGGGGAACAGGTCTCCAGGACACCTTTTGAACTGAGGGTGGTTACTGCCAAGGAGTATGGGACACATTATGGTATGCAGAAGAAGAGCATTTCAGGATTGCACAAGACTTACTAGGGGAGGAATCAAATCCAAAGGAATGGATTTAGGTAATTTGGGGAGGAACAAGTATGGAAGGTAGAGGAGTATGAGGATAAAAACGGTTGATTGTGTTGAAATAATTTGCTGGTTGGTATGCTTGTCTGGTTATGCCTTGTCCCTGATCAGTACACTCTGTTCTGTCTTCTTTAACTCTTTTCTAACTCATTCCTGGGTGAGGGACCCTCTGTTTGGTGTACATGTGTATGTATGGGGGTCTGGGTGCCAGCCACTGGAGTCAGACTGGGATCAGAGGGCCCGTGTGCCTGTGGTGCCAGGAACTGGAGAGACCAGAATGAGTGTACTTAAGTGTCAACAACTGGAGAGGGACCTGGCATCACAGGGACCCGTATGTCCACGGTGCAGCACCTGGAGTGAGTGAGGGTGTGGGTGCCAGCTACTGGACAGGGTTGGTGGGCTGGAGAGACCAGAGTGAGTGAAAGCAAATGCCAGCCACTGGGTTGGGACCAGGGTGTGTCTGTGGTGCCAGCAAACTGGCCTGGGAGCCAGGGGCAGGTGCATTTCTCTGAGAGGTACAGCACAGAAGCAGCTGGCTATTGGAGGCACCAGGGGAGTCCTAACCAGCTGCCAGAGGGACCATGGCACCTGGGTGTCTCTAGGGACAAGATCCTCTGGTATGTGTGTCTCTAACGGTGAGAGCATAGGGGAGCTGGCCATTGGAGACCTAAGGAGCCCCAGCCAGCTCTCAGTGTATGAGAGCCTCTGTGTGTGTGTGTGTTTGAGCATGAATGAGATGTAGTGTGTGCCCAGCTGGAGTGGGGTTGTGGCCTCGGAGGCTCGTATGTACAGGTCCCAGCAACTGGGAAGATGGGAATACAAGGGCAGTTACTGGGCAGACCGAGTGTCCGAGCCCAGCTGCTGGAGGCATCCAGTTTGTACATATGTACATACGCACCCTCACTAGCAGATCTCTGTCTTGCTCAGCCAAAGAGGGGAGCAAGGGGGGAGCAGGATGAGGTCATTGGTGCCGCCTGTGTTTGTGTGATTGCTCTGTGCGTTTGCCTGTGGTCTGTGTGGCCAGACGTGTACAGGTGTGTGTATGTATGTGTTGTACAACTGTGCTCCTCATGCATACGCCTGCTAGGAGTACACGATCAGCCTGGTTACTGGTTGGACAGGGGGCGTGAAGCTGTGGCAGCCTTGCCTTTGTCAGGCTGTCATATCAGGCACAGTATTTTCCTCTAAACAAATTTAATCCACTATAATTGGTAGATCACAATAGAATTTAATTCACAATTTAAATAATGATTTAACCAGTGAAAAATATTTTCACTTAGTGGCAGCTGATTTCATGTATCCGTATATGGACATAGCATTGAAGCCTGATTAATTTATTTGATTATACAAAATAATTGAATCCTCACCAAGTAAATATCAAATCACTTTTAAGTCTTTCAGGATAGGTGTTGACATTTCATCTCACTGATGAACTTTACTCATATTTGAAATTCTTTAATTAACATAATCTATCTAGGAAGAAATGACTATTGCCTATAATAAAGGAATCACATGTGAATGAGTTATATAAAATTTATCTTGTTCCTCCCTCTTGCAAAGACTAATACTCCAAATTGATCACAAGTATCCAAATAGTTAAGTTACCAGTATCTTATTTACTTGACTACCCATTCAAGCATATCTCATTAAGTTTCTTAGCACATAAAAATGTAAAGTTCAAAATATAATAATTTTTTTTTTACTTCATTTTCTGAGTAATTACTGGGGAACATGCTGTAAACTAAAAAGGTTTGACATGGTTTTGTTAGGACTTTAGCCCTATATCACCTATGCATTTTGTACCTAATCTTGTGCTACATGCACCAAACCAGTTTGCTAGAATAATGGTATTTTTTCCACAAGTCTGTTCTTTAGCTGAAATCTCTTATCCAAGCTGGCTGCTTTTGATTTGTTTTCATTATTAAGGATTAATATAGCTATAATTATGCTGATGTGAGTAAAGTTAATAGAAATTTTAATAGAAGTATAACTTTATTAGGACTGAAATTCAATATCTTTTGAATTACAAAGTAAGCATTTTGTCTGCCAGACTACATGGTCTTTAGATAATGTTAGCCACAGGAATATAGACATATTATTCAGCTACTTGAGGGCTCACACATTTTTCTGTTAATGTAATAAAAACATAGTGAAAAGATTTAATAACAGAATACTAGTTCAAATGAAGTTCAAGCCAAAAGTGCTGCTCAGTTTCTATTGTGTTACCTATAATTTCCCTTAGGCTATTTGTCAGAGACAAACAAGAACTTAGTTCACTACATTTGTAGACTTCATGTTCTTTTCCATAACCATAGAGCTAAAATTTGTCTTCAGGTCAAGAAGAAGTTTTGTTTCAGACTCAAACACCTACACCCATATGTGTATTATGATGTGATTTTGTCTTATCTTTGCACATAATGAAGTAATGAAATCTTCCTATGGAAGATATTCAATCTTTGACTCATAGGAGGGTTTGAAAGCATTTAATTTTATTGTAGAGTTTAAGAAATACACATTTTTAATTAATAGTGATATTTCTGTATAGTTACGTCAGTTACGTGATTCTGGAGTCAGACTAAGGGTGCAAATTTTCAGTCTTTATTCAGACCAAATTACCTTTGAAATAAAGCATGAGTTTTGCCTGTGAATACTTTAGGAAGTGATCTTTAGCTCAGATTTTTCTTGTCATTCTGCTTAATGCTTAATCGGTTAATGAAGCCAGAGGGACAATCAGAAGACTGGCAAGGAACGTCTATAGGTGACTTTATATTGAGGCACCTATGTCTATGCCTCCTGTCAGTTCATGTGATAGAAAACTTTACCCAGAAGAAATAGAGCAGTTATGTTTTCTTCTGTAATTTAAGGTACCTGCCTACCATTTAAAATAGATTTGCTACATAGATAGACTTGCAATAGTGTTGCTAAAGCCTTTTAGGGTTAGTTTCATATTGGCAAATTCTTTCACTCTTACCTACAACATGCCACAGTAGTTCTTCAAATGCTCTTGAGTCATTACTAGCAGTGACTGGGAGGGCCTTCAACTTTTAGTCTTTTTCATGCAGATCAGGTACTACTAGTCACTCTGTAGGTACTTGGATCTTCAGTTCATTTCCATGTCATTTTTCTGCTACACTACTCTATTGTAGGTTGAATGGAGGACTATATTTTAAATCTATTCATATAGATCTAAATTTATTCTAAGTGAAGTTAGACATAACATTCAGGCAACTCTTTGTTAAACAGAGCATTTCAGCATGGCTGAATTATAGAAGAATTTCAGTATCTGCTGTGAATTGTGAACCACACCTGATGTGGTTTCTGTCACAGTCTTTTAACCACTGACAATAATTAGGGTACTACAGCTGTTTCCATGAAGCTGATGAAGAGTTCAGAATTCTTCTCTTATACTTCCAAATAATGTACAAATACCTGAATACAGGAGGAATCAAACAAGAGGAAAGATCTGTGTTTCTCAGAGTCTCAAGCCTTTTCACTCAGTATTTCAGTCAAAAATGCTCTTCGTCTGATCACATTATTTTGTTCAGGAAAATAATTTTCTTCTCTGAGGTATTTTCCGTGATTTACTACTGATTCCCTTACATTTAAACTCACCAAAGATGCAATTTTGAATTCCCCTTCCTCTGTTAAAACTAACCTTTAACATGATTCTTCTTCAACAAGGAAATTAGTCTGTTTGTGTTTTGGGTAAGGGCAGTTTTATACTGGTCACATTAAAGGTGTGACATTAGGCAGCAGAGACCTTAAATGAAGAGCTGTAGATAGACCTACCAATTGAAGATGGTTTTTTTTTAATCTGTAATAGCTTAGACAACTTAGATCCTGACCGTTAGACAGACCAGCTTCCTTTTGGTATTTTGTTTCTACAGGTATGATCAATGTGAAGACACTATTTGGTCTGCAAGCAAATGATTAGGCTGCTCATGAGACTCTGACCTGAGTTTACCCTAAATGAACACTGTGTGGACAATGGAAACTGCTAGAAATGACAAATAACAGAGCAGGAAGCTGAAAGAAATTACAGATAACCCCATGACAGATGGCTGGATCACACAGATAGTCCCAATGGAGGTATGCAAGAGATAGCTGAGCTTTAGGGATGCACTGGGGACCTTTTGGGGAGGGGAATCTCCCAAATCCAGCAGCACCTCAATAATCCCACAAGTGATACCATATAAAACTAAGATGACCACGATAATGGTATCAGAATTTCTGATTATGCACAAAACTAGGCCCAAAGGAGAATCAGTAATTACAGGTCGGTTGTTAATTTGGGAGAAGACTTATGGGGACAGAAAAAAAGTCAAGAACTGAGAAAAGAGGTGCAAATCACGTGGTCAGTGCTGTCAAGGGTACCTGTTAGGTAGTCTTGCCTTTGGTGACCTCACCTTAAATAATTTAATTTGGGCAATTATTATTTGGTCAATAAATGAAACCTGGTTTTCTGCCTATACCACACAACCAGGTAATCTACTTCAGCAGTCAGGAAGACTGAGGTGGGTGAGATGCAAAGATGCTTTCCCTGGCCAACAGAGGAACACCTTGACAGACACATCAGTCAAGCATCTTGATACCACCATCACCGTTGCAGTGCCTGTTCCAGGTCTGATGAAGCCAACTTCATCTTCCTAACCACATCCTAGCAGAAACAAAACAGCATTCTTTTGGTTGATGGATAGAAAAATTGCCATAGGAAATTGCCTAGAGGCCATAATTAGTTTTGTTATTTACTCACATTTCCTCCTTAGAAAAAAAATCGTTGCAGAACTGACTATCAGACTGAAACACAAAAAACCCTATCTCTTTACTCTCATAAGTTAATATTATTGGAAATGACAGTACATCTTTTCTACTTAAAGATTAATTCCCATCATGAAAAAAGTGAATATATGGTACTGAGACTGACCTTTTATAAATACATAATGAATTTCAAGAATATAGTGGTCAGTGAGACCTTTTTTTAACACTAGAGTTTCTTGGGAATTTTTTAGTGAATTTTACTTTCATAGTATTACACTGATTTACCAAAGCAGAAACTATTAATGGAAATATATATTTTATATAAAACGTTTATTGAAGACTACTTTCTTCATCAAATGAATTCTCTAGTGAGAGAGGGATGGGGACAGACTGACTCCAAAAAGCCAGCTGTTAATGGATGACTGCTGTCAGCAGGCATGTGGAAGATGCCTTAAAACTACCCCAACCACTTAGCTGAAGAAGCAGATTCTTGTTCAATTTCAGACCCAGTTAACAATTTATTTAAGTGGAAGGGCACCAGAGTCTCTATAAAATCTCTATAAAGACCACAGTTGGAAGGCCAAGCCATTCAGTTAGGATATAAGATTTCAAGGCCTCTCAGTATCAGGCAGAACAAAAGTGGTAGCAGTGTCTCCTGGACTATAGTTAGACTGTTAAATAGAGTGTCTAAGGATTGATCCATGCCCCAAGACCAGCTGTCACTAACTGGAGTAGGTAATTGCTGCACAGGGCTTCCTAAATACCCTGTCCCTTTATCCTGAAGAGAGCTACATAATGTTGACCAAAATAGAGTGAGGGAGTGAGACAACAATCAAGCAGTGTAGGCAACCAGCAGTCTTGAGTCTGCTTAAGTTCGCTTGCTATATTTAATAGTATAGATATGCCTTGTTAGCCAGAGAAACCAAAGGCTTTTGTATTGTTGACTCTTAATTGTTGCCTGTTCTTGAGGGGGTTTCCTTATCTTTCCATAAAAAAAGATTCACTAGTTCTTTTCTTTTTGTAGAACAAAGGTAAATTGCAAAAACCCTTTGTTACAAATGGAAATAATTGTCTTCAACCAAGTCTCTCCTGCCTTGTACATTAGTATTAGAGCAAACTTGAGTGAGTAAAGGTACTCTGTGTGTGCACAGATGCGTGTGTAGGCACACATATTTGTATGCTTTTATGTAAGGTAAGGCGCTCAAATAAACCCTGACTATAGTATGTGTTGCAGCCTTTTGTGTTTGTAATGGATTTTTGATGAAGTGAAAAGTATTTTCTTCTTCTTATCTTAGTTGATTATCCCTTATCATCCTCATACATTTTTCTCCATGCTTATGTAGAAGATGAGATTGGCTGTTAGCTCGTAACATTGAGTGAAATAAGGGCACTTAAGAAACAACTACTAAACTATTCGTTTGTTTGTAAAAAGGACAAACGTCGTACTATGCCTAGCAAATAAGCACTATTTCTCATAATTTGATCTCTACTCCTATTGTTTATCTCTTTGGACACATATCTTTATTAACTTAGTTGTTCATCCTTTCTGTAAGTGTGCAAATCAGTATTTGAAACTGGATGCAAAACAAAAAGCTGTTGGGGAGGGGGAGACCTCTTTTTTTTCCCTCTAACCATGTTCACAACTGCATGGACCAGTAGAGAGAAAGACAGATGAGTTTTCCTCTCCTCTCCTCTTCACATCAATGTCAGAACTAGCTGTTCTTCCTTTAGGAAAGAAGTTGAGTTTAGCACACACTGTTCTGCATTGTCATCCACATGAGATAAAACAATAGCTTAATCAGGAGATTTGGCTCTAACATAACAATCTAGAAGTTCTGTTTCTCAGTCTGCACAAATCATTTTGTCAAAGAAATAGTTCTACAGTGAGATTCATCTTATTCTGAGAAAGGTGTCTAAATCGGGACACTGAAGTTGTACTGTGGGAGTGCCTGTTTCTCTCCATTGAATATAAGAGAAATGTAGGATTACTAATTAAGATGAAGATGTTTAACTTTTCAGCATTTAAATTAGGTGAGATAAATCCCAACTGTAGTTTCACAAGAAATAAGAAAGCTTTTTACCAATCTAAAATAGCCTAACTGCCTTCACATTTACATCCTGCAAATACACCACACTGTTAAATGGACAAGTGATAAAAGGGCAGTCTTTAATGTTCTGGCTGTACTTAGTATTAGCAATGACCTAAAATCCAAAAGAGAACATTTTTATGGTATTAAAAATCCTGCTAATTTTCTACTACTTTTTCTAGATATACATTAAATTTAGTAACACTTTTAAAATTGACGTTGTAGAGAGGGCATGCTACAGCAAAGACAAGGTCATGAAGTCCTACAGTTCCACCAATAGTATAACACATATAACATCTTCTGAGGCTTTTTAGTGATCAGCAGCAGATTTCTAACCGTCAGGAAGGAGCATGAGTAAATGTAGCTGTAAAGTTTTAAATATAAAATTTTACCATTAAATTTCCATCTGGGATTTAGATCACAAATCTGAAACTTGTTCAATGTAGTAGACTCATGCTACTTTGTAGTTAAACCACTATGATCAGACCTACAGGGTTTCAAGTTCTCTCTTAGAATTGTGAGTTTGTGTGTCCAAATGAGCTTACACAGCTGACAATAAAATGAGTGGACTTGAGCGTGTATTAGACCACCATGGAGTTCTTCTGAAGATCTTGACCCTAAACATCACTAAATATATTTTATTACCAGTAGTACTAACATATTTACTTACATCTAACCATTTGAGTTTATGTTAAGTATATTATTTGGATTCAAATATGTGACGACAAATATTTGTTCATGGCTTCCTAAGTCATTGATAGGATTATTTGTCAAGCAGTAGCTAAGATAGTATACTTAATATTTTTGTCGAAAATCATGATTCAAAAAAGATATACTTAAAAAATAAAAATAAAAACAAGATTAGCAGGCGAACTACAAAACAAACAAACAAACAAATAGCCTTTCCTCTAGCAAAATTTTAAATCTCTTTTTAAGAAATTGTGCCTAATTTCTAACTTATGCTTGAAGCACAATAACTGTTAAGCTTAATGGAATATGGAGGAATTATTAAGGGTTAAATTTCAGCAGATGGCTTCAAAATTATTTTACATTCTAAAAAGAGAATATTAAATCTTTAAGGAAATACCCTGAAATCTAAGAATGCTGTTCAAATGGCAAAAATGGGGGTCTGACCCTCCCAATCTTATCAATAAATGAAAAGCAACTGAAAACTTGTGAATCATAATAGCTAAATCAAACTAAAGAAAACATGTTCAGACTGCTCAGTTTGTTTCAGTTCAAGATATTTCTCTACTATGATTAATTATTCATGCTGTATTATTTTATACAATTAATAATTATGAAAGCTAAAAGTTTAATTTCAATTTTGAAGAAAAATGTAAATATATTAACTGAGTTGGTATTTTATTTAACTGTTAAAAAACACAGCTGTGAACATGGCTATCTAGAAAAAAAAGCACATAAGAATTCAGTTTCAAAAGCTTTCAGAAAAAGCTATATGACTAAATGACATTTTCAAGCTATCATGTGCCAGATCCAACACCCATTCAAGTTCATAGTAAGGAATCTACATAAATTAATTGAACTATTAGTTATACCTTACAGTGCAGATGAATCAGTGAAGATGAACTGGAAGATTTGCACTGCTACCTACAGCTATAAACAGTTATACTGGTTCTCTGTCCTTCACCTCTCTCTGACATATATAACACTTCCTAAGAATCTGACCCATCTCTTTCTGAAGCACATGATTTCAAAGTAAACCACAAGTCAACGTAGCATAAATATGAATCATAAATACCTGGGACAGTATGGAAAATAAAATCCCTACATTAAGGCACTCATCTAAAATTACATATTACAAGCAATGACTGTGTTCATACAGTTATTGTGATCACTTAGAAGAGGTGACTCATGTTCTTTAGCCCAACTGGTATGGGGTAGGTACCTCAAATGAACAGTTTTTTATATTTAATTCTTTCTAGTGCGTGCTGGTCAAATCCACACTTGGAGTGAGTTATTTACCCAAAAAGGTTTTTGCACGTAATTCCCTCTGTATTGTTTGGTCACAGTATTCATAACACTTAGTGAAAAGTCCTTTGCAGCATGACAATAAGGATTCACGCTGTGTGTGTGTACAGCTGGGACAGAAGTTGCAAAACTGCAAGACACATTTGGAAGTCTCAGTGAAACACAGGAACTTATTTTTGTCTGCATTGCTTTTTGGAGTTGTTGTGACTAGATGCACCAGAAATGTGGGTATTTTGTCTGGGGAGTGACTAATTCACTTAATGACGTTTGACTGACAATGTTCATGATTTTTCATATTAGTGCAAATTTCAATACACCAAAAATAAGTTCTGCATGTTTTTTACATGGTTGACAGGATGAGGGCAGAGTGTTTGGCCTTTTGTAGTATCATATGAGAGAAAAGTCAAGCTAATAGATTAAATTTATTGATTTGTGTCTATATAGGAAGACTTGGACATTCTGTATTGCTACTTTCAGTACTTATCCAAAGAACTTGCAAAGTTTTGAGACACACACATACACAAAAAACAAATCAAACCAACCGCACACCAAACAAAGCAAAAAAAGCCAAATCATTTTTCTGTTTATTCTCAGATATTAAGTGCGAGACACTACTTCATGATTATTAGTATGTTAATTTGTAACAAAATATCTTTTTGTAAGTGCAATGTAATTACTATTACTCTCAAAACCTTTTAAGTTCATCGCTCTAAATAAGTGTACTGTAATTCAACTAACACTTTTTTCCTCATAGATATCATCCTTACTGTCTTCATTCTTCCCTTGCTATTTCCTAGAACAGTAAGATCCCAATCATATAATGAGTTTTTATCTGCATTAGAAACAGTTATTTATCATTCACTCCAGTGATTTCCAAAACTAGAGTGCTATTTTGATTCCAAAAGAGGATGATAAGGAAAAAAGGTAATGATAGCTATTTTTAGAGCAATATATTTAATAAAAAACTTTTAGTAGAGAACAAAACCAAACAGAACAATCACAAGAATGTTAACGCTCTGCTTTACTTACTGTTTTACAAAGTAGACCAATGTCATATAAGATTAAAAAGTTTAACTTTTAGCAACATCTATGAAATGTTGAATTTAAAAATATTTTAAATTCCTAAAAATGTAGTTGTTTTTCACTTACATTCTGAAAAATATTGCATGCTTCCTACCCATGTAAACTGTGTGTCAGACAGCACGTGACAATGAATTTCAAGCTGCGCTTGCTAAAGGAGAAACAGCACCACTTCTGTCAGTGCTTTTACTCAAATTTAATTTGGTACATATGAATAGTTCCATTAATTAAATGTAATGTTCACGGATCCAAATACAGTTTGGCTCCAACTAACAGAAGAAACTAGTTCTTCCCACTGTACAGGAAAAAAAAAGTCTTCATTTTTACTAAAGCTGCATCATTATGCAGCTGAAACAGAAAATTTTTTGAGGCCATAAAAAAGAAAAACATAGGAATATGATTTTGAACAAGAAATACTTATGAAGAACATTGAAAACTGTTTAAGAACAAAGGAAAACACAGAGTCTTTCCTGTAATGTTTGGTATGTAAAAGAACTACATAACCAACATATTGCACAACTCTGGAAGGGCTATAAACTTGACATTGAACAGTCTTTCAGTAGTGGAAATTAACTGCTGTACTGCAAAATCATTAAAATGGCTCTAACATATTTGCTTTGTACCAGCTGATACTCGTAAGATTTTTGAACACGAGGCAGGAATTAGCAATGGCCAGAGACATTTAGCAATAAATACTTCAAATATGATCACTATATTCTGAGGATCTGAGTATTTAATAACACAGATATGGGACATTCTGGGTTTGCTGGCCTTAGTGCTAATTTAAGTATATTGGCCAGAACAGTCTGGGACACCTTTAATTAGTAGCATATATGTACAGAAATTTATTATACCCATATTCTTTCCTTTGTTTCCCTTTGTTTATTTGTGGTTTGTTGTTTTGTGGGGGTTTTTGGTCCTAATATTTCATTTATGCAACACTAACAATTTTGTGGAAAATGAGATTACATTAAACGAATGCAATACCCTATATTTTCTCACTTTTTCCCACAGAATTTGAAAACAATAAATTTAGCTGTTTTGTTCTTTTTTGGTTTATGTGCTGTTTTCTCAATCTAAAGGATTACATTTAAATGAAGAACAAGATAAATTATTGCAAACTTTAGATGGGTTTTAGGACACACATCTGACAAATAGGAAAAGAGTGAAAAGTAAGTCAGAAAAGTCAAAGGCAGATATGACACATTGTATTAGGTGTAGGTGGCAAGGTCTTGGTAGTGATGGTAGGGTGCTGAAGGGGTGACTTCTGTGGGAAGAGATCAAGGGCTGACCTTTGCTGGACACAGCTGGTTCCAGCGGGCTCCACAACCAATCCACTGCAGGGCACAGATGAATCAGTCAGCCAAGTGTGTGGCACTTCTATGAAAACATATTTAAGGAAGGGCAGAAAATGTTAGACAGAGAGAGGAGGAGACAACAGAAGAGAGTGAGAAACAGCAGAGGAAACATCAGGGAGAAGGGGTTCCATGGCGCTGCTGCAGATTTACACACTGCAGCCTGTGGAGGACCCACACCAGAACAGATGGATAGTTCCTGAAACAACTGCAGCCTGTAGAGAACCTGTGCTAGAGCAGAGGAAAACTGAGAAGGACAGAGCAGCAGAGACAAACCACTACGTAAAGAATGTAATTCTCTTCAACCCCCCATGCTGCTCAGGGAGGGGTAGAGGGTTCCAGAGTGAACGAGTGAAGTTGAACCTGTGGAAAGGGAAATGTTTTATTTCAATGTTTGTCTGTGTCTCTCACCACGTGAATCTATTTTAATTGGCAATAAATTCAATCAATTTTCCCTATGTTCCATTTGTTCTACCCACAACATGAATTGTTAAGCAATCTTCCTGTCTTTATCTCGACCCATGAGCTTTCTCATCCTATTTTCCTCCCCCATCCCACTAAGAGAGGGGAGTAGGTGAGCAGCTGGGTGGGCTTTTGGCTCTTGGCCAAGGCTAATCTATCACATATATTAAAAAAAGATTTAAAGCACTAAGTAGGGAGATATACCAGTGCTGAGTGTACAGAATGTTCAGAAGATATTTGCAGAGTTCATAAGATATGTAACATCATCTTAACAAAAGATCTTGGGTTTCTATTAAAAAACAATCAAAAATACAAGATAACCTCATAAAGGTTAGATATTCTNCTGGAAGGGCTATAAACTTGACATTGAACAGTCTTTCAGTAGTGGAAATTAACTGCTGTACTGCAAAATCATTAAAATGGCTCTAACATATTTGCTTTGTACCAGCTGATACTCGTAAGATTTTTGAACACGAGGCAGGAATTAGCAATGGCCAGAGACATTTAGCAATAAATACTTCAAATATGATCACTATATTCTGAGGATCTGAGTATTTAATAACACAGATATGGGACATTCTGGGTTTGCTGGCCTTAGTGCTAATTTAAGTATATTGGCCAGAACAGTCTGGGACACCTTTAATTAGTAGCATATATGTACAGAAATTTATTATACCCATATTCTTTCCTTTGTTTCCCTTTGTTTATTTGTGGTTTGTTGTTTTGTGGGGGTTTTTGGTCCTAATATTTCATTTATGCAACACTAACAATTTTGTGGAAAATGAGATTACATTAAACGAATGCAATACCCTATATTTTCTCACTTTTTCCCACAGAATTTGAAAACAATAAATTTAGCTGTTTTGTTCTTTTTTGGTTTATGTGCTGTTTTCTCAATCTAAAGGATTACATTTAAATGAAGAACAAGATAAATTATTGCAAACTTTAGATGGGTTTTAGGACACACATCTGACAAATAGGAAAAGAGTGAAAAGTAAGTCAGAAAAGTCAAAGGCAGATATGACACATTGTATTAGGTGTAGGTGGCAAGGTCTTGGTAGTGATGGTAGGGTGCTGAAGGGGTGACTTCTGTGGGAAGAGATCAAGGGCTGACCTTTGCTGGACACAGCTGGTTCCAGCGGGCTCCACAACCAATCCACTGCAGGGCACAGATGAATCAGTCAGCCAAGTGTGTGGCACTTCTATGAAAACATATTTAAGGAAGGGCAGAAAATGTTAGACAGAGAGAGGAGGAGACAACAGAAGAGAGTGAGAAACAGCAGAGGAAACATCAGGGAGAAGGGGTTCCATGGCGCTGCTGCAGATTTACACACTGCAGCCTGTGGAGGACCCACACCAGAACAGATGGATAGTTCCTGAAACAACTGCAGCCTGTAGGGAACCTGTGCTAGAGCAGAGGAAAACTGAGAAGGACAGAGCAGCAGAGACAAACCACTACGTAAAGAATGTAATTCTCTTCAACCCCCCATGCTGCTCAGGGAGGGGTAGAGGGTTCCAGAGTGAACGAGTGAAGTTGAACCTGTGGAAAGGGAAATGTTTTATTTCAATGTTTGTCTGTGTCTCTCACCACGTGAATCTATTTTAATTGGCAATAAATTCAATCAATTTTCCCTATGTTCCATTTGTTCTACCCACAACATGAATTGTTAAGCAATCTTCCTGTCTTTATCTCGACCCATGAGCTTTCTCATCCTATTTTCCTCCCCCATCCCACTAAGAGAGGGGAGTAGGTGAGCAGCTGGGTGGGCTTTTGGCTCTTGGCCAAGGCTAATCTATCACATATATTAAAAAAAGATTTAAAGCACTAAGTAGGGAGATATACCAGTGCTGAGTGTACAGAATGTTCAGAAGATATTTGCAGAGTTCATAAGATATGTAACATCATCTTAACAAAAGATCTTGGGTTTCTATTAAAAAACAATCAAAAATACAAGATAACCTCATAAAGGTTAGATATTCTTTGCAGTATCTACCATAGTGTAGAATATGCAGGATAGAAACTCAACAGGGAGCTTAGTAAAACTCTCACTGTAATTTGACATTCTAAACAGTGAATTGTGATAAGACACACAAACAAATGTATATTAGAATTTTGTCAGTGGAAAATACAAATTAATAACAGTCAGATCAAAATTTATCACAGAACATTCACCAGGAAAAGCTTTTCAAATACAGGTTTGTAGTTTTGATTGTAGTGAGAAAGCTGCATAGAACAAATGGTAGTTGGAAAGAAAGTACTTGGAAAGACATAAGATAGTAGTTCCCCGTTATGCCAGGAGAAATAAGCAAATGATGTTGTCTTCTTTATTTTAACAAAACTTCCAGTGGCATTTTTAAAGAAAGTGAGTATAAATATACCACTCATGACTGTATAGATCTTTTGAACTTATATATGTTATTGCTTCCCTGTTTCGCACTCAAACCTGTCAAAAGAGCTTTTAAATTCTTTAAGTATTTCTTTAAGTAACTATGCAAGTTACAGGCATGGAATATTCTATTCAGAAAGAACATTTTAGAGGATTCTTACTGTGTGAAAACATGCAGTTGTACTTGACAGACTTCTACAACCTTAACCACATGGAGGTCTCCCAAGTGCTTGTTACAATAAATACATATACAAACACAGAAACAGAAACCTGTCTCTTGGAAATATGCTCATTGCAAGGAAGGTTAGAGTAGGTGACCTTTAAAGGTCCCTTCCAACCCAAACTATTCTATGATTCTTTATCCAGCCTGTTTTGATTTCTTCTGCTTTTTCTGTGTAAAGTTCATTTATTCTCTTTCTGGACAACCTCCCTCTTTTCACTTTGTCCATTCAGTAGAAATTCTCTGTGTCACATATTAAACTCAAAATATATTCAGAACTGTAAGTTATTCTTTCACAATGTTGACTTCTAATATAAAATGTTTTTCTCATTTTAGAAAGGGAAAATTCCTGTTCGCATTTTTGAAGGAACATTCAAGTCATTCTGTTTCTGTTGTTGCACATTTGAGTCCCAACTTGTACTTGATTAAAGCTCCATTAATCATTATTAGAGATTTCTTCATGCAGACAAAACAACGTTTAACTCATTTAACTTATAATTTTCTGCTAATTGACCAATAACTGGTTCAGAGAACTGTTAAATAAGTATATGAGTGTAAAAGGTACGTACATTGGTAATAAAGTTTCTCAATGCTTAGTTTATTTTTTTTTCTTTTTTTTTCTTTTGGTTATCTATATCACAGCATTAATGGCTGGGATAAAATTATATTGCTTATATGAAATGAGTTTTCATTCATTATAATTCAATTCCTTCTCAGTTCATGTAATATTTTATCAGAGGAGAAGGAAATAAAGCATTTTTTCTTCTTGACCATTGACACTGTCTGGCAGTAGTGTAGTTGTGTAACTCCTACATTCCCTTTCACATTTACACAGAGATCGTGTCTTTATATGTTTTAAAATCAAATACTTCTATGCACAGGGAAAATAAAAATATAACACTTCTATTTTGGAAACAAAGTTCTTCTACCTGTATTTCTGGAAAAGTTATATATTTGTATATATTTTTATCAAACTCATAAAACCAAAATAAAAAAAAAAGTGAGTCACTATGTGAAAAATCTGTGTTACAGAGTTTAATTTGAAATGTTTTTCTCTCAGCATATAATATAAGCTTCTTTTTAAAACAAGCAAACAAACAAAAAAACAAAACAAAACAAAACAAAAAAACAACAACCACAAAACAAAACAAAACAAAAACACACAAAAACCCACGAAACCAAAAAAACCCACCAAAGTGTAATTCCTCATCTTGGTTATACCTCTTCTCCAACTATCTTTTTGCTGAGCAGAGTGAAATAACAGATTCTTCTCAACTTGTATAAAAAAAGCCTCTGCTCTTTTCTGAATTCCTGTTATTGGCCACATATCCTGGGAATTAGAGGGCACAGAGAATACTCTGTTATTTTATTTGTTGTTATTCAGATAGTAAAATACATGAGATAATATGTAAATTATCCTAGTATATTTGTTCCAAGAAGAAATATACAAATTATAGGAAGAACCATTTTATTTAAATCTTTTTTCCCAAGAGTTATATTGTAAGTACAGATGGACATTAAATTCAGACATCAAGTTTTCACAGAGGAAAAATAAGAGTGGGATGCAAGAACAACTGAGACAGAAGAGTAAAGCAAACCTTTCTTTTTTTCTGTCATCATCACTGAACTTTTATTCAAGTAGTGTTAATTGCTCTTACTACTACCTTTGCCAGGAATGAAAATACAAATACAGACATTGTCTCAGTGTTGGGTCTGTATCTCAGACTGTTCTAAAGTGTTTATCCCTGTCTTATACATGTCTTGAACATTCAGTCACCGTGTGGAATTCAAATTATCTTTACTCTAGGAATAAGACTGAGTTCTAGATTTGTCTGAGTAATCTAGTGTCCTTCAATGATGGAGTGAACCAGGGAAGAGCTATGGATATCATCTACCTGGACTTCTATAAGGACTTTGATATGGTCCCACACAATATTCTTGCTGCTAAAATGGAGAGATATGGCTTTGATGGATGGGCTGTTTGACGGGTAAGCAAATAGCTGGTTGGCTGCATCAAAAGAGTTGCAGTCTACTAACATGTGGTGCCCCTCAGCAGTTCGTACCATGGTATCTTTATCAGTGACATAGACAGCGAGATTGAATGCAAGTTTGCAGATGACACCAGCCTGAGTGGTACAGCTGATTCACCTGAGGGAAGGGGTGCCATCCAGAAGGACCTTGACAGATTTGAGAAATGGGCCTGTGTGAACCTCATGAAGTTCAACAAGGCCAAATGCAAGATCCTGTACTTAAGTCGGGGCAACTCCCTGTATCAATACAGGCTGGGGGATGAAGGGATTGAGAGCAGCCTTGTGGAGAAGGACTTGGGGATACTATCAGATGAAAAATTGGACATGAGCCATCAATGTGTTCTTGCAGCCCAGAAAACCAACCGTATCCTGGGCTGCATAAAAGAAGGGTGGCCAGCAGGTCAAGGGAGGTGATTCTACCCCTCTGCTCTGCTCTGTTGAGATGCCACCTAGACTACTGCATCCAGCTCTGGGGCCCCCATCACAAGAAAGACATGGACCTGTCAGAGTGGGTCCAGAGGAGGGCCGCAAAAAACACCAGAGGGCTAGAACACCTCTCCTATGAAAACAGATTGAGAGAGTTGGGGTTGCTCAGCCTGGAGAAGAGAAGGCTCTGAGGACACCTTATTGCAACCTTTCAATAAAGGAGGCTTATAAGAAAGATGGGGAGGCACTCTACCACAGCCTGCAGTGACAGGACAAGGGGTAGTAGTTTTAAACTGAAAGAGGGTAGGTTTAGATTTGGTATAAGGAAGACATTGATTACAGTCAGAGTGTTGAGACACTGGAACAGGTTGACTAGAGAAGTTGTGGATGCCCCATCATTGGAAATGTTCAAAGTCATGTTGTATGGGGCTCTGAGCAATTTGAGCTAGTGAAAGGTGTCCTTGCCCATGGAAGGGGGTAGGACTAGATGATCTTTAAAGGTCCCTTCCAATCCAAACCATTCTATAATTTGGACACCAAGGTTAGGCATTACAGAGTAGGAGAATACATGTGATCCAGGTGCCTAAGCTCTTTAGCTCTTAAGCTAATAAGTTAATAGGGATCTAGTCCATAAGGCAGTGACCAACACTGATAGTAACCAAAGGGTATATTAAAAAGAAATTAGAAGTCTCAGACCCTACATTACCTATTTTTCATTTGACCTTGACTGAGAGTGTGTTACTAAACATAGGTATGCATGCCTTAAATGCAAATATACAAAGCTGGTAAGATGAACCTATCAGCTCCCCTAACCTCAGGCTCCTGCTGTCTTGTGTGAGTTTAGTACTGCCAGGAGGGTATGCATATGGTTTAGAAATATGCATTTCTGTAAAACTTGAGTGAGTATCTATATGCCGAATTTGAGAAAGGGCATTTCCAGTGTTTTGGCTTCCTCATAATTTTCTCAAATTAAAGTTTTAGATCAAACCCACTTTTTGATCTGAACAAATATTTAAATATTCTATTCTGACATTTATTTTTTGTTTTAATTCTTTGTGTGTAAAGAGTTTGAAAACTAACATCAATGTGCAAAGTTTTAATTTTGTCTTGTCAGCAGAAGAAGGATTTCAAACAGAGTAGATGTAAAATACATGAAAAGATATCTGAGACACTTACAGCAATATTCTGTTTCCATTGAAACAAAATATGTGATAGAAGTCTACACTGACAAAAAAAAAAAAAAAAAGTGAGGAAAAGTGAGTAGAAATTGTCTAAGAAAAGTAGGAAGATGATGGACCACTTATTACCCACAGGTCAAGAACTGTCAAATCAGTATTAGCAGCTGAAGTGAAGCACAGGCGGGCACGAATCCCTCCCAGCAACCACCAGTGCCAAAAGGCATCTCGGAAAGAAATCCACACTAACACTATGGCAGTTACTTTTTCCACACTGACCTTGACAAAATACGCTAAGCTATTTGCACTGTCTGCCACAAGGGTATCATTTCAGAAAGACAGAAAGGATTACTTGTGACTCACAGTAGTACAAATCAGGCAGCAGGAATACTGTTAAAAAGTTTCACCACTTTAAGACGTTTAGAGACTGTAGTAAACTTATCAATAGTTTTAATATACTATTCAGCATGTTGTGCCTTTAACTCCCCACTATGTTGCATTAATACTGGGGGCGGGAGGAGGGGGAGTAGATTCCAAATCCACTAGTGCAAAAAATAATTTTCTGATGAAATTGTAATTAATCCTGCACAAAAATCTGAATGTTGGAAACAAATTAAAATTGTCCCAAAGGAATTAGACCAGACTTTATACACAAGCCACTCAACTAGTATTTTAATTTTTGGTTCAGCCCTCAGACAACAATGGTTGAAATAACATTACATCATTGTCCCATACTCACTTTTTCTGCTAGAGAATATTCTGCCATATTAGCTACTAGTGTATGAAATAAAGATATTTTCAGATCCTAGGGAGCAAATATTAAAGTGTAGTACATTTACACATGTTAATAAATAAACAAATGCAACTACCCATACTACCATGTAAATTATGTATATAAACTAATCATATTGCTTTCCTACTCATTTCTTGCAAATCAAAAGCAGAAAACAAGTGGCATTAAAAATCCCATCCCATAGCTCATAGACTACATGGTCTTTGAAACATTCTAGTAAAAGTTATGGGGATTTGCCTACACATAGATTATTGTAGCTCTGGGGATTAAATGTATATGACTCTTGAATATTTAGAAATCGGATTCAATTATCAGTTGGCAAAACACTTCTGAGGCTGAAATGAACCAGTGGCAATACTTTTATCTGACTTACAAGAAAGGAGAAAAGCAATATCCAGTTTTAAGATTTTTCCATTCTGGTTGTAATTTGGGAATGCTAAGGGTGATATATGGCACATTAAACAAAAAAAAGTGTAACATTTTCAGTGATAAAATCTGGACAGAGCTTTTTATTTTTTACCTTAAAAATCAAAACTCAGACAAACTGAGTTTCTTATTAAAAGTGTTTGAAACATGATATGATTAGGAAGAATCAATATTGAAAATGAATAAACAGATATTCCAAAATCATTTGTCTGTATAGGATCAAAATAAAATTACATAATATCACTGAATTAAAATTGGGAGTGAAATAAAAGTTTAGTCTTACTACTTTGTAAAAACAGCATTACTAAGACATAAAGTGATATTTCAAAAATGTCATAGTTTTTAATTATACAATTTACCATTTCATAAATATTTTCAAAAAGATTCATCACCACAACAATAACTCATTTTACAGTTTATTATGGTAAAATGCATTTGTAGTATTTATTTTACTCTGATCACTGAAAAGAAAAAAAAATAGAAATAAACTTATGATGACACATATTTAAAAACTGTTTTAAAAATCTGTGTCTGGATGAACTGGAAATGACCAAATTTTCTTGGTGTTGTCTACATTAGCACTTATAGCAATGTTAATTACAGAGAAGCTGAGAAATACATGGAACATGTACTAGTCTCAAAGTTTATATGGAAGAGATTTTTGTTTTGTAAGAAGTTGATAATATATAATGGCACTGGGCAGAACACATTCTTCATTAACATTTTTTTTCAAGATTAGAGCTTTGAAGGCATTAGTAATGCATCTTGGCTGGTATTTTTAAAACCTAGACTAGACAACATCTAATACAATATACTGAATCATTTCTATGTACTCTGACTAATTCAGTCTTAACACTATTTTGTCCACATTGACATAGTCTGAATTTCTATTACTCCTCAGTATAATTTTAGTCAAATATCACTTTGTTGTTTTAAATAATTTCTGTGGCCATGTATATATTTATTTTTTCTGATGCATTGACTTAACTATTGTCTTTTGTAGAGGAAAAAAATGTTAACAGAAATTGTCTTCAAGCAGAGGAAAGAGCATGCCTGTGTGTATGAAGAATTAGAGGCAAGCAACACTAAAATCCAGCATTGTAATTTATGGGAGAACCAGCATATCTCAGCTTAGGGACTCAGATTCCAGGCTTTGAAAGAATACTTAAAATTAATCTCCATTTGCCAGAAAAAGTTTGCAATTGTATATATTAAAAAAGGAAATTACATACAAAGAATAGATCAAGCAGCTTTGATATCAGTTATTAATCATGACTCACAACATACTTAGGTTCCGGAAACCAGTAAAAAAGAAATGTCATCTATATGTTCTTATGCATTGTCTCATGCAGCTTGAGAGTAATAGATATTACTCAGGGAAGGCACCATTTCTTGAAGTATATTGCTCTGTTCCAGAAATATAATTGGGAATTCCTGCCTACCATAAATCTGTCTTTTCACCCAAGGATTTGGTTCATAACTGTTACTCCTTGAAAGAAGACAGCCTCTGTGATGCACCTAATGATATCACCTATACCACCGTTTTTCAGTGTTTCCACTGTTTTGTTTTTGTTTGCTTGTTTATTTGTTTTCGTCAAACCTTAGACATTAAACACTATTAAATGATTTTCATTTAGGCAGATTCTCCAAACCATTCGTAGTTCCGTCCTTAAGCGGCACTCCAGAGGCAGATTCTTCCATTCCCACAGAACATTCCTTTACTTATTATCAATCTTTCCTTTCATGATGGCACAATAATAAAACAAAACAAAACAAAACAAAACACCTCAGGAGCATTTCACCATTTGGGAATATGTTACTCAAATGCTTCCACAACATTCTTTACATCCTCTCACTAATTCCTTTTTCCTAACAACTTCTTTTTTTTCTAATTGATATGCAGGAAATAAAATCTAATTTAAATTGAGATTAATAAATATTATCAAACTGAAAATTGTAAGAAGTAAAAAAAAAAAATCTGCTTTATATTTCAAAGGACAAGAGAATGTTGGAAAGCTACTCTCCTTACTGTACCTATGTTCTTCATTCATGTATTCTTGGAGTTAATAGAAAAAGGACAAACTACATCAAACCAGTATAAACTGTGTTCTTTACTAATAACCCTCAGAAGTCCATTGCAATTTATGTCGAGATAAATATGTTCAGCCACAAATCAAAGCCACAATACTTCTTTGCTAATCTAGTCTTTCAAATATGGAAGAAACACCTAATTCTGTAATATTACAAGACATTTGGTTCTAGAAGTATCGACTGTAGTCCACTTACATTATATTTTCAAAATAGAGAACTTTGGTTGTGTCTTAGTGCTGAGCTGCCATCATATCTGCAAGAAGCATAAATGTTTTTCTATTGCTAATTCCGAAAAAATTCTTAGGTTGACTATTGTGTTAAAAGTCTAGTTTATTTAAAATGCATCACAGATAACTTGATAAGTTTGCATAGAAACTTTTGAATAATTTTATATTTTACAAGCTGGAGTTAAGTTTTCATTCAAGCTAATTAACTGTGGTTACCTTTCAGCTTGAAGACAAATTGCAAAGCCATTAAAAATAATTTTAGATGTTTTTGTAAAAGAAAAAAAGAGCTATGAATGGGACTAGTCTCTGTTGATTCACTAATGCAAAGGACAGAAGGTTGAAATCAAGGTTCTTTGAAATTCAATTTCCTCATTTAATTTCAAAATTTATATTTTCATAGAGGGCTTACTAAGTAATTAACTGTTTTGTTCCTGGAAAAATCATGATGTTCCTCTACTGTCAGATGCTGATTTAGGACTGGCCCAGGGGAAAGAAAACAAAATCCTTTTTGCGAGGAAACCTCTTCAACTTTTTATCATTAGTTTTGCACTGAATCACAGAAAAGTCTTGTACTTCTACAAAAAAAGTCAGAATATCCTAGTCTTAAAAACAATGGGCTAAAGGGAACTAGGATTTGACATTAGTAATGATCTAATTTTATCTAAATTTTTTTAGTCTCACTCTGAGCATGACTGGGCCCCTCTGAGAACTTAGAAGGATATCTGCCTACACAAGTATGGCTTGTAGTTTCGGAGAGACATGTCTGTTACCACTTTCCCTCCATCCTCCCAAACTAGATCATTTCTGAACATGATCAGAAGCTTAGCATTAAATGTTTAAGGAACTTTAAGCCTCAGCGGAAAGGTAGAATTTTAAATGACTTAAGGTTAGATAGTGTCGGGAAAGAGACGGCCTGGTTAACTGTCCTAACTCAGACACCAAAATTCTGACTCAAAAGTTAGGCAAATTCTGGCTCTTGCAATACTCCTCTCTTCAGAATTTGCACTAGTGATTTCACTAGAAATATTTGCATATGAGTACTATAATCAAGTATCTAGGCAGTTTTTACACCAAAGGAATGAATTCCATAATAATTAGTTTCTTGTATCAGCAGGTTCTTTGTTCTTCATTGCTGATCCTTGCTTCATGTTGTGTTCTGCACTTCAGCTTTGGCAGCCTGAGACACATGTTCTTCATATAGTGTATAAATATTAAAATTCAGCTTGGGCTTATGCATGAATAATACAAGTAAATTATAAGAGAAGCCCCTGGACATAGCTCAACAGATGAGGTAATAAATTGAATTCTGGGGAAAAAAAGAAATTGCACCTCAAGGGAAAGCTATCAACTATTTTTGCTAACAAAAGAAATCACTACAACTGAATATAGGTTTACAAATTTACCTATGAGCAAAAGCAGTTTTCTGCACATTTTTTGCAAAGTTCGCCAAAAGGAAGAAAGGTAGGTGTGGGAGGGACCATTGTCTCATTCTGTTTCAAAGGGAACTCATTACATAGTGTGACTGAATTTCACCTTATTTCATCATTTTTTCTTTCAAATAAATACTTTTTATCACTAAAAGCATATGGCATTTTCAGCATTGCAAGTACTTCTCATGCTGATGGTAGGGAGACACAAGGGAGATGACTCAGAATATGGAAGCAAAGAGCTGTCAAAAATCAGGCTAAATCATGTGTTTGAACCACGGTTATCTTCTTGCTTTGTATTAAAAAGAAAGAGAACTTCCTCACTCTGAAACAGAATACAGGTTGAAAAGCCACTTTCCAAACCAGCATTGTTGGACCAGCCAAGATTTTTGACTGTTTAAAGAAATGCCTGTTGATACCGTTCACTACTATTTTGGCACTTGTGAATATTCTGTCTTGTATTTGAGAGTGTTGCTGAAAAGAAAGTAGAATTGACAAACCCACCCTTCTCCTTTAGTTCATGCAGTACTAAATTTTATCCTAGATATAATTTTTATTTTGTAAGTTTATTTGCTTAACTTTGCTATGACCAAAAAAGAAGACTCTTGCAACACAGAGAAAAATAGGGAGATTCTTGAGATGACAAGGGAACCTACTTGCAGCAGGGAGCAGATTTATAGCCAAGCCTAAGAAAGGGTAGAGAGAAAAATGTTTTCCTAGGGACCTAGACTATGGAGAGAATACAAGTTGCTGGAATAGGAAACAAAACTAGACTTCCACCAACAAAAAATACAGAAGGAAAATGTAAGAGACAAATATATTTCAAACTTTCCCAATATAATCTGACACAGAAATTCTGAGCTTTCTCTATGTAGAAGGTTATGTCTTTTAATAACTTTGTGTTCTAAAACTGTTGACCTCTGAAGACATCTTCAGTATTTTTCATCATCCCAACTTAGAGAGAAAGGGTAGAGCATTTCCACTTCCTATCTCCAAACAAGCTGGACTTTTGTTAAAATAATAACACTAATAAACAATAATAATTAAAAAAAACCTATTAAACTGCTAAAAATTGTATTTATTTTGCTCAATATAATACTGTAATCAAAGGGTTATTAGTCTGAAATAAAACCCGTCAGATAAGTGTTCAGTACTTGTTACAACCTATATAGCATGGTGAACTATAATTAAATAAATGTTTCCTAGGATTGTATCACTATTAATTTTTGCATCTACATAAACTAGGTCTCTTTTAAACAGAACAAAAATAGTCTGACTTAGAAAAGGAAACCTCTGAGGAATCTGGAGATGGCTGCAGTGCATACACACATTTTTTACGCTGGGTATGTTTGGTAATGTGAGCAAGAAATGGGGAACTCACTAATGACTTTATATTGTGTTAGATGGAATACAGCTTTAATATTTCAGTCTTAACATTTTTTGGATCTTTGAAAGTTCCAAGCCTCTACCATTACATTAGTACTGGAAAGTGCTGTTCCTTTTAAGAATTTTTATCCTCCTTTCTCAGAAATTTAATCACTGGAAATTTACCTCTGTCAGTGTTCTGCTGCCTTCCTGTGCTGCCCCGAACTAAAACATAAAGAGAGAGAACCAAGAAACTAACAATCTGGAAGTAACCAAATATATTGCAAAAGTATGAAAAAAATAATCATATTTTATCTAAAATTCTCATTTGAATTAAAATGTTGGACTTCAATCTTTTTTTTTTTTTTT
>VYXH01001105.1:0-90664 GCA_013397275.1 Burhinus bistriatus | reverse complement strand
TTTTTTTTTTTTTTTTTCCAGATCTGGTAAGGCTACGGTAAGGCTCACTGTAGTTTAGAATAGATTTGCAATATTTGTATGGCTTCTATTTAAATGTATCTAATTTAGTAGGCCATTTTACACAAAGTGAAAACCCACGCATAAAATCACAGAATCACGGAATCACAAGGGTTGGAAGGGACCTCTGGAGATCATCTAGTCCAACCCCCCTGCCAGAGCAGGGATACCTACAGCAGGCTGCACAGGACGACGTCCAGGCGGGTTTTGAATGTCTCCAGAGTCGGAGGCTCCACCACCTCTCTGGGCAGCCTGCTCCAGTGCTCTGCCACCCTCAAAGTCAAGAAGTTCCTCCTCATCTTTAGATGGAACTTCTTATGGTCAAGTTTNTCTGCACAACTCTCCAGCCTGTCCAGGTCACACTGAATGGCAGCACAGCCTTCTGGTGTGTCAGCCACCCCTCCCAGTTTTGTGTCATCAGCAAACTTGCTGAGGGTACCCTCTACACCTTCATCCAGGTCATTGATGAATATGTTGAACAGGACTGGACCCAGTACTGACCCCTGGGGAACACCACTTCTCACAGACCTGCAATTAGACTCTGTGCCACTAATCACAACCCTCTAAGCTCTATCTGCCAGACAGTTTTCAATCCACCCCACTGTCCATTCATCCAACCCACACTTCCTAAGCTTGCCTATGAGGATGCTGTGGGAGACAGTGTCAAAAGGCTTGCTGAAGTCAAGGTAGACAATAACCACTGCCCTCCCCTCATCTATTTGTCCAGTCATGCCATCGTAGAAGGCTGTTGGATTTGTCAGACATGACTTCCCCTTGGTGAATCCGTGTTGGCCACTTCTGATGACTTTCTTTTCCTCCAGATGCTTTGAGATGATGCCCACAACGAGCTGTTCCATCACCTTTCCAGGGATGGAGGTGTGGCTGACTGGTCTGTAGTTTCCCGGGTCTTCCTTCTTGCCCTTTTTGAAGACTGGAGTGACACTGGATTTCCTCCAGTCCTCAGGCACCTCGCCTGTTCTCCAGGACCTCTCAAAGATGATCAATAAAAAGTAATATGCTGTCTATTATTTATATGTAAAAGCACATTTCTTGTAAGGTTGGGTCTCTGCCATATTTTTCAAGAGTTCATAAAGTTGCCAGTGACAGCTTAAAAAAAAAAAAGTGAAAGTAAATCCACCACAATCAAAAGCAAAATATGTTTCAAACTAATCCAAGAACTTTAGTGGACTGATCATTCAAAGCTGACACCTGGCATGGTTTGAGACTGAACTGTAAATGTGTAGTGCTGGACTTCTCACACTACCTTTTTCCCCAGAGCAGATTATTTTAAAAGCCTTTTTTGTTAGAAGAAAAAGTGCATTTGCCTCAAGTGTTACAGTGACATCATTCTATTTATTTTAATTCTACTTATTTCCAGAAAACGTAAATTCTTAAATCTCTCATGAAGCAATAAAAATAGAAATGCAAACGACAGAAGTCTGCGGTCTCAAGCCTCTTCATATAGATGGCCACGTTCCATTGAAAAAATCTGTCTAGACGTTATATAACCCCAGCCTTATATTAGGTGCCCTTTAAGCCATCTCTGGAACGAGTCCCGTTATATATGGAAACGTGATGTATGTGTCTTTTTATTTCTTCATGATCAACCCTGCTGGTTCTTATATTTAAGTAGGCCATTTTCTAAGCATGGACTGTAGCATATAGCAAGGAATACTTTATTTTTCCCTCAGACTGCAAGGCAAGATTTTCAGCTTTCAAGTTTGCTACCCTGTGCATGTTAGTTGATGGAGAGTTTAGTTTTTCAAGTACGAAGCAATGCATGGTCCACCAGGCTTCTTTCATTTTGTGCAGAGTTTAAAGAGTTCCCTCAGGGATGTCGCATGTTCTGGTGCATGTTCTGTAGTATGAACACCACTTCTACTTCCTATTGGTATCCTGAACCGTTAACAAAAAAATGTTACTGCATTTAATGAGACTGGTTTTGAGAAAAGCACTCATCAACATAAGGAAGAGTTTGATTATTTAGCCTTTTGACATTTTAGGTATTTGATGGCACCCATACATTTGGAACTCCCCATGCAAACGTTGCAGAAGAGAACCAGCCTACTAAATTCAGCATGCTCAGTGTTTGAAAGGTGTCATGGACTGATATATATTGGTTGTGAAATCATGAGTGCATTCTTCAAGGGGTTCCAAAGAGCATAGATTCAAAGGCTTATGAAGGTATGTCTTTAAAGGCACTATTTTCCAGCAGATATGCTTATTTTTAATGTAGTTACCTCAATTCTGTTTTGCCATCATAACTGGAAGACTTAAGTGTGGAAAATTAATAACTTTTCATTTATAACAGACTTTTGGATAGTGTTAGCTTGGAACTAGTAGAAGCCATTGTCAGTTTTGCAGGCATCATCTCCAAACAGTGGCCGTTATACTTTATTTTCTCTCTGTAAAGCTTGTTGTTGTTAACACTTTTATTTTAGTATTTCATTTGGTTACTGCATGCTATACGTTCCTTATTCTGGATGTAAAATTGTGTATAGCAGCATATTTAATAGCTATATTGGGTACATTCAACTTCAACAAGCTTATTAATCAGAGGTATTGGACACTTAACAAGCCATGTAAGATGATACTCATGAAATTTATCAGTCTCATTTTATATGTAATTTTAGGTTAACTTTGACTCAAAATTTTAAATACTAGTTCTAAGGCTGAAATATAACCATGGAGTGCTTACTTAGGGAAAAAAAACCCAAAACTTTATTTCAGAAATTCTTATGTAAATGTCATTGCTGCCACGTATTGCTCATCCAACATTGATATTATGTCCTAATAAAATCATAATCATAGTAGTGTTCTTGCATGCATATTTATGAAAACAAAACCTCACTGCCAAGTATTTGAAAATAAAAGCCTGTATTTTAGAGATACAGGAGAGGTGTATTTCACTGGAACCGATGACAAAAAAAGTAGTCCTCTGTTTCAGACTTGAAATATAGCTGACATCAAATGTAAATTAATATGATCTTTTTTTAAAATTCTCGTGTAACATTGGAAGTGTGGTCCCTTTAAATGTCCAGCAGCTTCTCAGATCACCTTTTAAAAATCCCTGCAGTAATTCCTGTCTATTACCTGAAATGCATAGCAACCAGTATTTTTTTGAAACTTTGTTTTCATTAGAAAATAAATATTTTTTATTCATTAAAAACTGAATGATAATACATGTTGAATGTCCATCATATACGGATATCCCTGTATCTGACCCATGGTAGTCAATTTTACACAAATCAACATTTCTTTCAGCTGAATAATTTGTTCCTTTCGATATCATCAGTTAGTGAATAAATCCACCTTTAATATTTCTTAGATTAGGTGTTAATTGGAGGACTTAAGTGCTTAAAACACAGGTTAGCAGAATTTGTCATCAAACTAGTTTTCTATACTGCTTTTGCCCAAGCTGAAGCATCCAAATCATGTAAGAATCTTCATTTTGAAATTTATCTAGCACACTGAAGTTTCCTAAGCATGCTGTTCACTTATTTCCAGAACTGTGGTTTAGGAAACTTGCTTAAGTGTTAATGATGTCTAAAACAAATTCGGATTCAGAAATTACTATTTTTTCTACATGACTATTATGGTCATGATATGCAGTCACTTCACTATCCTGTGTTAACATTTCCTAAATAGTTACTGAATTATGAAAAGCAGTTAAAAGTTTGCCAGAGGTTGATAATAGTTTATGATAAAGAAGATTTTTTTGGGAAAAAAATCACATTTAAAAGTTTCAAAGGAATTAGTTGGGGTTTTTTGGTTGGTTTTTTTGATTGTTTTTTGTTGTTTAGGTTTTTTTTTTGTTTTGGTTTGTTTTTTGTTTTGTTTTGTTTTGTTTTTAATATGTATTTTTCAAAGTAAAAGATCTCTACAGGTATTAAAGAAGAACACCTTCTTCAACGTTAGTGTATAAGTTTACTGACTATCAGAAATCGATATCCAGGAGAGAATCATTCACATTTTTATTTTGTTTGAGATATTTACCTCCACACTGAGGGCTCTTCAGTAATATAGAATGGGTTTCTGTTGAGACAATCTCTTTCTCAGCCTGAGGAAGCAGAAATAACGTGTCATGTGAAATAACATGAAACTTTCCCCATGTGAAAGCCTGATGAAAAAGGGTCTAGCCTGAACAGCCAAAAATTTTTACAGATATCTAGGAGAAAGCAAACCCTAAGTCTTTGAAAAAGATTTGAAAAAAGGCCAGAAATCACAATTAGTAAGGTTACCAGTTAAGGCTGGTTTTAGTAACAACTCAGAACAGAAATAGGTCTTTGAGCCTATTCTTTAAGAATAAGTCTTTTTGTTAACTGCAGACTTGTTACAAAGCCTCTCTTGCAAAACCAGATTTCTGACACACCCAAGCTAGTAATCTTGTTTTGAATACAGTCTGGTCAAGAGGCATGGTTTGAAGGTCAGATGTGGTGAAGAAACAGGTTTTTTAGCTTTCTGTTTTGTTTTAGGCAGTACAAATAGATGGTTAAAGCGCTGCAGTCATGCTCTGTCACTCCAAGACATCTTTTTAGCAGTTCCAGGTGAGAGGTTGATGCCATTCTCCTTTGCATGCTTCTCCTGTCTGCTTGCACAGTGGCCTGTCATACTCCCATTCCCATCTTGAGAAGACTGAACACCTCTGTTACTTCCTCGTGCATTGCTCTTGTACACTACTACTGGCTTTACTGGGATATTCATTGCTTTTCTTCAAGGTGTCTTTGTTACAATCAGGACAACACATAGAAAACTGATAATAAATTATAACTTTGCTAGAAACAGAGGTGTTTAAAATTAGATACCTCCCTTTTACAATTTTATAGCTTTGGCTATAAATAAAAAAGGGAATGTAAAAAGTGGTCCCACTTGAAGTGCATAATGAAGCTGTTAAAAAATGACAAATTTATCTCGCACGAGTATTTATTTTTGATACTGAAACTTCAAACTGAAGTTTAATTATTATTCCCTCCTTCATTTCCCATTCTTCTTTGTTTTTTTCTTTTCTTTTTTCCACAATTGAAATTGAACTATAAAAAAGAATAGTGAAGGGAAACTGGAGAAACAAACCTAAAACTTTTAACAAAACTTAATATTAGCATTTTTTTAGACAGAATGGAAAATTTGGGGAATAGCTGTTCATTTACTCAGAACGTAATGTCTGAAACTTTTGCTCATTTTTAATGTGATTTTTAAATGAAGCTAAAATGATTTTTAAGAATACTTGTGGCAGCAAAGGAGCAAACCGAACCAATGACTTAGCGGTTAATGATCATACCCAAGCAAAATACGCAGATAAGAGAATAAGTAAGAGAAGATAGGATTACACAGGGAAGAATCAGAGAATGAAGACTAGATCTAGTCAGATGTACTAAACAGTTGACTAAATATGAGGAAAAGACTTGATGGCAAATGATAGAAAATTGCCAAGGATACTGGAAGAAAAAGGTTCCATCAGTACTTTAGTGCAACAATTTCTGTAACAGATGATAGTAGAATGGATGACTCTGTTACAATAGTTGTGTAAAAACAGCTTCCGTTATTAAAATGAGGAAAAATATATGACTCTTGTCTAATTTTAAACGGGTTCTTCGATACACAAACTTGTAGAGGACAAAAGCATGAAATATTTAGTATGGGAAAACAACTTTTGATTATCAATAACTCCGTGAATGTGCACTTGTTCTCTAAAGACTATGAGATTTTATTTATTTATAGGTTTTGGTTTGCTTTTTTTTTTAATGATTTGTTTTTAAAACTTAGAAGGCTTAAGGAAAAAATTGTTAAAAATATTGTACCCTAAGAAACAAACGCAAATTAATCGAACGTGATCAAATTGCTTTGTATCAGGCTTAATTTCAGGTAAACCTTACTATTCTGAGGTTACTTTTTAAAACCAACAGCAACCAGTTCAAAAAACTAATGCCCTATTTTGTTTCATTAATGTAAATGCAAAGCTTTCATTGATTAAGAAGTTACTGAGAATTTCTTAAGAGGTTATATTCAACCAAGAACCACATTAACGCATGTATATTTCCACAAAGTACCCTTGAATTGTACGGCTACAGAACAACTAAGGTACTACAGTAGGAAATACTTTTCACATTCTCATTTGAAATCCTCTAATTATAGAGTCAAGCATCTAAAATCATAAGACTAGAAAGACTGTAGAAGAAACATGACTCTAATCTCTTTGTTAGGTCACTTGTACAACGGCATGGAGGATCTCTCAGTCATAAGCCTGGAGGCACTCATTAAGTGTTCTTCACGTTTTTAATCCAGGAAGAGGAAAAGGTATTTTTGTGAGCTTTCAATTGTAATCTAATTTTAATATCATTTGAATAAATGGAATTACTGCAGATCTAAACTAGTGTCACAAGATTTAACCCATAGTTTATAAGCTTGGTGTGTTCATGAGATAAATAAGTACTAACTGGCACTTACAAAACAATTAATGAATTAGCATAGAATACAACAAATTTATCCAGTCAAAGTGAATGACAGCAACACTCACTGCTTGCCAGTATCATGTTTGATATTAGATGTTGTAATCACAACATTTCTATGTTTCTTGCTACATTTAAATAGTACAACTGGATTACTATGGGAGGAGGGGGTTGTCTGTGTCTTTCACCCAGTAGTATCTGGTAATTTCCTAACTTAAAATCAATATTTTTCTCCAATTACAAAAAAAAACCTTTGTAAGAAACATTATATACATTACGCCTGTGTTGAGGCAACATTGCACAAATAAGATTAAAATGAAGAACACAAAATCTTGTAAATCATTAGGGAAAAAAAGCCAAAACTGAAATCAAATCAAAACAAAAACCAAACGAAAAACCCTGCCCAAAAAAACAGCCTAGAAACTTGAGATAATTTAATTGATGAAGTGTTCATAGATATTGACAATACTTTTCACATCTACACTTCTACTTTTGACATTTTCTTGAGGGACCATGTATGCCCAGAAAAAGCATGTTGGAATGTTGTATCATTTATTCTATGATCTGTGGGTCTGTATCATTTTGGTTTGGAGCAGAAGTGTGGTTTTGACATGAATCCTCCTGCCATCCTCAGTTATAGCTTATTGGTCCAACTCACAGAGCACATTTTATGTGTGTGAACTAGACTCCATTTAGAGAAAACTAAACCAGAAGCTCCACTCTAGGTATTCACCATGCTGAATTGAGTACCCAGAGGAAAAGGAACTGAACAGATTTGAACAACATTCACAGAGGAGAAATTCAGGCCAGAGCACCAGGCTAAAATGACTCTGAAATAAACTCCCTGAACTGCACATGGTGTAATGTGGGGTATGAGCACCAACTGCTGATGCCCCAGTCAAATTTTACACACCTGCTGTGACAAAATACTGCTAGTATAGACAAAGTCTAGACAGTTTTTTCATGAGAGCATATCTTATGCTTACAATGATCACAAGGTATTTGTTTATGAATGCCTTAAGAATAAGCTTTTGCGGCTGATGTGCCTGCCTTCCACTGTCTAATTCAAAGTATAAGTTGTAGATATTACAAAAATATATATATAGCAAAGGATCATATTAACACATAGAGTAAAACTCACTAGAATTGGAAACATTTCAAGATTTATGTGACCTTTAATATGGGAAAGTGATGAGATACGTCATGATGAGAAAACTAGTGAAGAAACTAATTATGTGATTTATATAATCTGCTGTAAATTTAACAGAACTTCCTGACTTTCCTTTACAATAGTTACCTGCTTCTGATTTATTGACCTTAACATCGTATTTCTTCATATACAGTTTCAAAATTTATTTTTTTTACAACTGTAGAACTAGACTATATCCAATGGATGTTAAAAATTTGATCTGTAATAAGCTGTGCACAAAAGATATTTCTGCTCTTGACTGACCTCAGATACGAGGTGATTCAAGGCAGTTTTCAAATTCCATGTGCTCCCAAGACCCTCCTATATGAGGAGCTACATCTGTGAAAACCCAGTAAAATAAGCTTCTCTTAATTTTCTTCTTTCTGGTTTAAATTGGTTATTTCCCATATCATTTAAACATCATTGTTTTCCTTCCAATAGCTTCTGTGATATGGAAACTGAGTACTAGAAAATACCCCTGGGTGTGAAAATTTCATAACAATTCCATAGCTGCAAAGAGAACAAGTGCCCAGCTACAAGTAGTGATACTGATCATAAAAAACTTCTGACTGGTTACCTCTGTTTTACTTCTGTCTGGTACCTCTGAACCTCTGTATCTCACGCCAACGCCACTAGACCAGGAACCGACACCAATGTCAGTGTAACAACAGCAGGATGCTTGCTCTGTCTGTTGGATGTTCCCTCGCCAGGGAAGGCAAGCAACCTGCACCTCCATCCCAATCCTTCTGACCACAGAGGAGATTTGACTTTTATTTTACGGTCAGAACAACTGGTGTGATTTAAAGTTCTGCTCCAAGTATTTTGATCAAGCACTGATCTACCCAGCTGGTACCCTCATTACGCCCTGGTCACATAATTTTAATATTGTATTATCCTTTTCCCCATTCCCTGACGGTCCTTTTCGCTTGCCTCGTGTCCCCCTTTCTCTGCCCTAATATTCTCCCCAATAAACAGAATGTCCCTAATGACTTATTCCTCACTTGTACCAGTTTTGCTACAGTCACACCCAAATTTGCTGTGTCTAATGTGACTGCCTGGGGAATCTCAGCCTTACAGGTTTTACTGATAGTTTACCTAGACGCTGCTGGTCTTGCAAGACTGCTCCTCCAGTGCTCCCCTCCAATTATTTTTGAGGTTCATTTGTCTCTTACATACCTTGCCCTTAACTAACTGTGAGATCTAGCAATCGTTCGTGGAGCTACCTTCGTTTGTTCTCCGTGTTATCTGTCACATCCAGGAATTTCTCATGCCCTCTTCAGCAATTACTCATGTCCTGTTCTGCAGTTTGGCATGTCCTGTTCTGCAGTTTGCCATGTCCTGTTAATACACTCCACTTCAGGCCAGGATCTTGTAGGCAGCCAAGCCCTTTGCCTGCTGCCCTAGTACAGGTGTGAACTGCAAAGCGCAAAAGACTGACAGGAACTCATTCCTGAAGCCTTAATCACATTGCAGAGCTAAAAGTTTCTAACTTTGTTGAAGCTGTTAGTGACAGAAAGATTTCTGATCATAGCGGAAATGTTATTTATAGAAAATATACTTACAATTTTAATGCATTATTCTTCTCTTGGAACGTGTCACATGCCATCATGCAGTGTAATGTGATGATATTTGTGGAGTGCTGAATAAGCTGTATCAGGTACAAGAGGAGGTATCACTATAGATGCCTAGAATAATAGGGTAACTGTACCAAAACCAGTGTTAACATTAGACAAAGAAAAGAGCAATACTGACTTGGCTGTACTATTCCTGTTACCCATTACTGTTTTTTTTCCAGAGGTTGCTCAGCTGTTTCTCCACTGCAGAAAATTGCATCTTAACAACATATTTTCTATTGCATCAGTGACTTCACTGATTCTAATAAAGTGTATAGTCATTGAAATGTTGTAATGGAGATTCCATAAATGTTGGCTCTGATTTTCTTCTTTTTCAGAACTGCCTGTGCTGGTAAGGACAGAGTCAAGAGCCTTGTGGTAAAAGAGATCTTTATACTCAGAATTTAAAAAGTATGGTCTGAATCTATCAGACATATCTAAACAGAACTAAAACTAGTTAATTCAACTTGCCACCTCCCAGAAGTCCAGCTTTGTTATGTATCAGTCACTGCAAGTAAGACTTCATTTCTGAGCCATGCACTGATTTATGCAGAAGCTCTATGAAGTAGATGTTAATATTGTGAACATACAGGATAATGTGTTATACTAAAGGATTTGTTCTTTAAAACCATTTTTAGTCTTTTTAATTCTTCATAAGTAATATATGTTTACAAGACCTAATTTCCAAACTCATATTTTCAACAAATTTTTACTAGCCTGACCCATCCTGTATGTCACATTTACTGTGTTAGAAGCCAGGATTCCTCTTGAGAAAAAGTTCTTTCAGCTTTACAAGCAAAAAGTATGAATCAGAAGCCACATCTAAAGGTCCCGCGAGAAGCTTTATATTAATACATCCGTTTTTTGAAATCCAGTTGTGTAAATGGGTTTTTAAGCAAGATGCAATTAACCTTAAGGAAAGGTTGTGTTTAGAATTCAGACATCTCAATTATTCTTTAAATAATGCAACATCACCGTATGGCTTAATCCCGTATTACTGATTTTGTCACATAAGAGAAAAAAAATATTTAGCAACTTCCTCAGAATTACAAAGTCTTTCTTTAAAGTTTCCTCAGAATAGATGATGTATTTCTTGAACTACAAATAAGCTATGATATGTAAATCAAATCCCCAGACAGAGTTAGAGAATGATGAATGCTTTTCCTAACAATTTTAAACCAGGAGCATGTTTAACTGTTAATAGACAACTTTCTTAATGGGTAATTTATGTCTCTGCTTTCTGTTACCTCACAACAGTAGCAAAGAAGGGACATTTTTACACAGAATTCCTCTTCATGAGGATAACATTTACCAACACCAGAAATATATACCTGCTGATGATGTCTTATTACAGTGTTTGACACCACTGTCCAGCAGTGTATCTAGTGTGCATACAATAGGACCGGATCTATAAAGAAAATCTTTAAAACCTTGGCTACCATTTCTTATTCAACTGAAACTTGTCTTTAATTTGCAGGTAGCACTCTACATGACAAAAAGATATCTGCATTAGAAAACTGACATCCTTCAATGAGATCCATCTTTGAAATGCCAGAATGCAGCACAAGGGGCTGTAAGAAAATAGGTCTGGAAAGCTAGTAAGGAGAGGTTTCTGCATGATTTTTCAGTAATTTAGAGTAAGAGTAGAGTCTAGAACAGAACTAAGAGCACTTTTATACAAGCTATTTTCATTTTTATTGTAATTATGTGAAAGTTACTGCTTCTAGTATACTCCATTTTAAATTTATGTGATTTCTTTGTTTTCACCAGGCAGATTCTCTGTACTTTTCTTGTTAACAAATGGAACTAATTGGTCAGATCTGATAAGACCTATTCAAACTGGATGCCTCTGCCAAACCACACAGGTCTTAACATCCAACTAGACAAGAATAAATGCTTTCATTACAAACAGAAAGCAAAAAATCCTTTTGCTTTTGCATGAGAAACTGAAAGTCATATCACATTATAAATTTTATAAGGATATGATAATCAAGCAAAAAGTGAAGAATAGCAAAGAAAATGCAGCAGTCCTGAGGTTCAGACAACTCAAACCTGCAAGTCAATTAAGTCCTTCCAATATTAATGAGAACCCACTGTCAAAAAGTATTTGTATGAACTGCATTTTAATTTTGTATTTAATTTCTTTCTAAATGTGGCAGCACATGCTACTATGATTGCTATTAGAAAACTTTTTAAGATACCTCAAAATTATGATTTAATTGCTTAGGTATGGTAGGTATGTCTCTGTTCAACCCAGTTTTACAGTTTAAGAAATAGTTGCTAGAGTACTTCGACTTCAAATATCGAATAATCATAGCTGCACTAAAAAAACCCAACACCACTATTTTAAACTCTGCGACTTTTGCATTCACAATGGATCCGCTTTAGATTATCAAAGACTTAGATTCTGACCATATTAATGGTTTTGAATCTTCCCCTGAAGGTCTGGGGAAGAATGGAATGAAATTCAAAGTTGTTTAACATTTCTACTTATTTGATAAAGACCAGTCCAGCGTAAACATTGATCTGGTATAGAACTGTATGTTGAAATTACTATATCATTACTACAATGTTACTGTGAAGGCACTATAATTTAACCGCAAAATATAATATAACTGCGATCACTCAATAAAATGACAACAGCAGGCAGAACTGAAAGGATCACTTATGCCACAGTCACAACTTCATACTTTTTGCAATGATATCAGGAGATAATGGTTAGTAAAAGTGTAGCATGAAAACTTTGTCACCTGATAGTGGATTCCATCTATGACCAATTGCAGTCACATCCCTTAATATCATGCTAAATATCCAACAAAATACCTGACTGTCCTTTTCAAAGTTCCTTATGTTCCTTTTATTTATTTTTTAGATCTTTAACTGCCACTAATTTAGAATTAAAATCTTCTCTAATTTTACTGTGTGAATCTGACATTTCGCATTTTGTCTACCATTATTCATATAAGTAGACACTCAATATGACATAAAGTTCTGATGCAGGAAATGCAGTTTTTCTCCAGATTACACTAGATTAATATTTCTATTGAAATCACTGGAGTTATGAAGTGTGAAAAGATTAGATGAGATTTAGAATCTTGTCCATGACAAAAAACTCTGTTCTTTTGTACACATTATAATATTACAGTTTGGATTTTTAAAAGGATTCAGGCCACCAAATTCCAAACGATTTGGGATTCAAGCTCCTAACACTAACCATAGTGCTCTTACAAACTTTAAACCAAATCATCATTCATAGCACAAAAAAGTGGCCAAATATATAACTAGACAACCATAAATTGGTAAAACACATCGTGTGGATTCTGGATGGGGAGGTAAGTGGTGAAGAATTCTCATGTTATTTTCTGTCAGTATGTTCTCCAAGAAACAATGATTGAGTACTCATGCAGAATACAGGGGAAATGATTTCTACATGACTAAATAAGAGAGCCCAGCACTTTATATCGTTAAACTGCAGCTCCTTTGTATGCTATTGTCAATGCTAACTTTGAAATCGAGCTCTAATAAAACTGCTTGCTTTTTTTCTCTTAGGTACCCCTCCTGTAGACCAAAGATTCATTGTTCTGTTCCCTGAACTGCTTTTATGACCTCATTTATTTGTTGATTATCTTCTCTGCTGTAAAATCAAGCTTGTTAAATATGTGCTCCGGAAAAGTGTTGACACTTTCATAAAAATATCTGTCATGATTTCCTGTACTACCTCAGGGATCTGCACCCTCCTTTTCCAATTTTGTTTTTAAAATATTTCAACATGAGATGTCTAGGACTTTGAAACTGTCATTTCATATCATTGAATTGACTGGCTTTTTTCACGGTATTAATTAACAATTCTATCCAAATGGATTCAGGCTCAGCATTTAAAACATTTTTTTTTTTTTAACCAGGTCTATCACATGTACAAATATTTTATGTGAAATGTCAGGAGGCTACATCACATAAGAGATCAGAATGTCCTTTGAGAACATATCACACCAATTGATTTGTTTTGCACTGAAAATGAAGAAGATACACAAAGAACTTTTAAACCCCCTTCTACAAATTTTCCTTCATAACAGGCATTGTGTAAATGAATTAAATAATATAGAAATTGCAAAATGATTGTAAGTAATGATCACATTTCCTACAGGGGTCAGCAGCTAGTAACTTCCAATTTTCTCGGAATGAACTCAGAAAGCTGAGTATTTCTGAAAGTATCTGTATTTCCTTAGTTTCATTCATGTTGTAAAAACCCCAAAGCGTTTCCTGTCTCTGAGATCTGCGTACATATTTTAACTTCATTTTGTCTCTGGAATTGAAATCCATTTCTTTACTTAGTGTTCTGCCTCAAGTTGTAGATCCTTGCCTTAATTACCGTCTTCAGTAGTTGCATTTTTACCAGAGGGAAATATTGTTCAAGAATTCAAGAGCCTTTGTACTGTAGAAATGTACGGATCAACCTTACAAAATGCATATTTGTACTCCACTCTAATTCAGAAATGCAACAAGCCTCAAGTATAAATTAAATATTGTTCAGATAGTAGGTATTGTTCATGTAGTAGGTATTTTTCTATGTTACTCCTTTTGTGTCTACATATTCATCAATTTCCCACATTACTTATAAGAGAGTATCTTGTCTGGATACACCTTGTCAGCCTGCAGAAAAATGAAATACAGTTCCCTGCAGAGATGGTTTTGTGAGTGTTTTTGAGATTCTGCAGGAAAATAAGCGGGATTGTTGTACATGAAGTACCATTCATGCTGTGTTGACTTGGCAGAGTAGTACCTAACTCTTGCTTTGCAAGGGAGTTTCCATTTTGATTGAGTATAATAGGCTGAAGATTTTATTGAAAAGGTAAATCTTACCTGTGAGGATATAAATCTTTACTTCTGTCTTCTGTGTGTTCTCAGAGCATAACTGAACACTAATTTCATCAGCGTCTTTGAGCTCATTCTTCATCTCAGATGAAAGAGGAGGGACAGTAGGCTTTCTATATATCCCATTATATATTTCATATTTTCGTATTTATTTTCTTTTCCTTGATTCTTTCACATGTCTAGTAATAGCGTAAGACTTAAAAGCAGGGGATTGCATGTACATGCATCTACACATCTACTTAAGGGGAAAAAAGACATTTTTAGGCCATAAGCATTCATCTGACATGTTTTATAAGTCTGCTTTACAGTGAGATTAATTGTAGTTACTTATTTACACTTACTAAGAAAAAAACTAACTTGATCTAATAAAGGAAAAATATGGTACAAAGCAAAACTTTTTCACTTTTGAGTAAGCAAATATGTAAGAATGATTTTAAGACCTAGACATTTGCTTTTCAAGTGAATTAATTCTCAACAGAAAATAATAAGACCCTAAACTGAATTTAGTGAAACAGATGTAGCTGTTTGTAGGAAATGGAACAGTGACGGAATGTAGGGAAATTAGGTTAACAAATGTTACCACCTATGAAACAGACTGTTCTTGTAAAATTTTGAGAAATGTTATATATTTAGATTTCTGCATAGCAAGCATTTCCACATCATGAAAGGCAATTGCATTTGTCATATTGTTCACAATGCAATGATGCATGCATATAAACATCTGCCCTGTGATAAAGCAGCACTGGATATTAATGTGGTTAATGACTTCTTGCCTGTAATAAAAATTCCAGAAGACAAACTGTGTTAAGTATGTATGGTGACAGCAAAGTTTATTCTCATCTGTGCTTTATTTCTAGAAGAAAGCCACCCTGAGTTTTCTTTTCTTTTTTTTTTTTTTTTTTTCCCCAAGTTGCTATGGTTTAGGTTTTTTTACTGTTTTGTAGCAAAGAAAGTTTAAAAGACTTTAAGCAGTACCCTGCTAAGTCCAAAAATGAAAATTGTGTGCCAGTTCCCTTTTATCTGTATGCTTTTTTCTGTCCCTGTCCTCAGCAGAGCTAACTTTTTATTATAGAAATGCAAGATCCCACAGCAACCTGTAGGTAGGTTTGGAAGCCAAAAAAATAAGAGTCTGGATTCATTATCATATTTAACTCTGTACGTCACCATAACTGAAAGACAAAATCTGTCTGAAATTTCTCACTTTTCTGAAAAAATTAAAAAAAAAAAAATAACATTTGGGGTTGAAAAAAGCAAGAGAGGAAGACACAAAGGATTTGAATTAATAAGCGATCTGGAAGATTTTATAGAAACTTTTAAAAGTAATTAAAAAAAAAAAGTCTAATATAAGCCAGGTAGGCAGTTTGAACTATGAAATTTTGTCAGCAATTGTGGCATAACAAAATTAAGACATGCACATATATAGTAAGAATAATACAGAACCAGATCTGTATTCACACATGTTGAAGGCAGAGTGGGATGCCATCTCACTTTAGACATCTACAGTGATTTTATATCTAAGCTAACTATCTTTGGCTTCCTCTGTAGTCAATGCAGAAAAATGAATATATTTTGTTTGTAATTTTTCTGCTTTGTTGTTAGACAAATATCTATTTTGTGCTGAAAAAATTGCAGACATAATCTTGCCATTGGCAACAAAAAGAACACAGAGTGACATACATACATACATATATTAAAGATGTCCACTCTTAATCAGATTAATCCTACCTCTGCAACTTATTTGTTGGGGCTTTCTATACTCTCAGTGGATTTACAGAAAGTCAGCAAAACTATGATTTTATTATACGATTTTAGCAAAACCTCTGTATAGGATGAACATATTCAGTAACTCTAAACAGTACTCTACAGTAGCTAGGACCCTAGATGATGGTAGATCTTCTATTCCTTCACCATTTCACCATTCATCTTCATTCCTTTTATGCCTTCACCTTCACCATTTTAATGCCATTAAAGAGGGCTGCATTGGCATAATAGAGAGAATGACTTGAACGATAAGCTACTACCTTTTGACATTATATGTCACTAATTCTAAATTTTGGGTTTTATATTTCTTTTTTTGCTAGGATAAACAAAAGGAGGAAAATATTTGGCAAGAATTAAACTATTTGTTTGATAGGTCATACTTATTATTTTATCAAAAGCCAGTAGTTTAAAAACTAAACATTTTTATTATTGATCCTTGATGTTTTATACTTGGAAGTCATTCAGTAAATAATCAAACAATATGAAAACCATGAAACTCATTGACATGAATCATTCTGAATATTGGTGCCATTTCTTCAGACTGTACCGCTGCTTCCTAACTACGGCAACTTAGGCTAACATTCGAGTTTACTTCAAAATGAGAAAAGTGAGAAATGAATCTGAAGTTAATTTGGGATTTCCTAAACCAATAAACATAAAATGTTTTTCCCAACTACGAAATCTTAGAAATGTGCACATGCTATTTTTGGAGCACTAAATATTTGTTATATGGTGATAGCTACGTGGTTTCAAAGAAAGTGTGCGCTGAAAATGTTATTTATATGACAACTTTCTGTCATGAAAGCTAAAATGATTAGATGACTTACACATGCATTATTCCTACAGAAACCTTTAGACTAAAACCTTCAACAAAAGCAACATCAAAAGATACTTCCTTTTTGTAATAGCAGACTACAGCTCTTTTGCATCTTTTATTTTCAGTCACGCAGATTAGATGAATGAAGGATTAGGACCAAACCTATGTGGGCTATGTACACATCCATGTAACACTAGTTTTCCATTTTCTTTACTTCAAAACAAGGACATTTTATTATACGGTATTATTATATTCAATTTTTTTCCTTTTAGTTTGTTAATATTTTGGTAGCACAGTCAGTTCTTTCAATGGGTTCCTGTCTTTATTGCCTACTGTCTTTGTTTTTCACATATAGCATTCCTTATATTCTGCAGAAGATCAGTCCTGCTTCTTCTCCACTCCCCACTTTTAGATATATTTATATTGAAATTGTCACAACCTCTCTTTTGGTTTGTCAAGATGCAGTACGTTTAAATGCCTGGTGTGTACTACCGTGATCTACTTAGTCCTATTCCAGTCAGAATACTTTTATGGAATATATGATTGTATTTTCCATTAGAATTGTCTTTATCCCATGAGGAAGAGTGCGTTTTTTAAAATGAATGTTTGGGCCACAGTTACAATGCCTAACTCTAGTCAGCAGTATTGGCACTGGGTGCCTTCTAGAGGGCTCTCCTTACTTTCTTACCTATTCAATAGAGAAAAACAAGCTTTTCCAAAGACAAATTTAGAACACCTTTATTAGCCTCTGTCTCTGAATGATTCACTGGAAAAGGTTGTCATTCTCTCTTATTAACCTTATTAACGACCTTCATTAGAGAACTTTAGATACATAGTCTAAGTATGGTCTGTGAAGCAAGGAGATGTACTTCATTCCTCCTGTCTCAGAATGCCTACAGTCTTGTGGATTTATATGAAAGCATGTTCTTGCACTGGGGGAAAAAAAGAAAAAAAAAAAATGTGACAACTGATATTAGAGCTAGTGAAAGTTCGTTATATAGCTAGCTGTCTGGCTCCTTGCTTTATGATTATCTGTAATTAGAATGTTATAGTTCTGCTCAAACTGCAGTTTCTCTTGTTATTATTTATCTCAAGTATCCTGGATAAGAAGATACAGATTATTCTTTTTCGCTATAACAAAGCATAAGGAATACTTTCCTAGTAGCTTCTTGTTAAGAGCATCAGCCCTGTACATGGACAGTCCAGTTAAAACTGTTAAGTTTGACAGGATTACTTCTGTAGTCAAGACATAGCGATACTCATGCTGGCTATGTATCAAATATTTCTGCCTTACATTTTCCCTCTGCATCTCATAAAGTTGACTTAATTGGGTCCATGGAGATTCTTTAAATGCAGGGTAGTGCCCAGGTGATATAATGCCTATAAAAAATCCATGTCTTTATGCAACCCTACCTTGACATACCCATTCGAAACCCACCATAAGGGACATACCAGTGACACACTGTAGCAAATATTTGACTATTGTAAAGACCCAAATGGGGACTGGTATGAGCAGATGCTGTATACCTACTGTACAGCATTGCTGCACAAGGCTTACGAATGGGCTGAAATCAACTTGCCAAAGAAAAACAGAAATATCATCTATTGCCTGAAAGAAAACTATAAATGAAGATGAATGAATCAGAAGGAACAAATTAAATTTAAAACATCATTTTGGGGTTGGTATTAATTAGAGAATTCAATGTAATCATGTAACTGTAATCCTGTAAAATATATTATTCATTTTTAGAGGATATTTGCAACAAAATATTGACATTCTCTATTTTAATTTATACAACATTTTCAAAAGCCATGTTTCAACTACTAGTGCCTCCTCCTAGACACTCCTTGAGGAAAATTCCCTTTGTACTTCACAATTGCCTATACATGAGAAACTCCTTAGCATTCTCTGTGAGGTCAGAGAGTGATAAGGTGTTGGAGTCTGTGAGACATGGCCCAGAACAGACTTTTTGACAGGAAAAGGTGCTTTTCTACTGATATGAATTTGGAATCCTAAATTTATGTAAATACCATGAGAAGGCAGCTGTATAGCATAAATATAGCATGGCAAGTTTTTAAGCACAGCCACTACCTTATCAGCGAGATTCCTACAGTAGCAAATGTGAAATCCAATTTTGCACAAAGGGACAATTGCACAGGCAGCAATTTTATTGTATAAAAGAAGAAAGTATATAGAGAATATATTTAGTTTCCTAAGATAAGAAGTCTCACATAAACTGCAGGAGGAACTATTTTCTTTCACAAAAATCTCAAGTGTGCTATTCTACTTAAAAAGGAAGTGAATTAAGCAATTTACTCTAGCTCTGCTCACTGAGGCACTGGAAGATTCACGTAGATGTTAAACTGTACATGAACAATTAAGGAAGAAAATGTGTAGATGTGACAGACCTTCAGATTTTTCTCTCATATCTTTTTAAATCAGTCAGAAAATTGTCTGTTTCTGGCAGTAAGTACAGTGTGTAACTCTGCAGCAGCAATTGCTAACTAAAGGTTTGGGTGGTTTCTATTGTTTAACCAAGCTCAGAATCATAGTCAATTCATTACAGGATGTATGTCAGCCCAGTGATGCGGAAAACTATGCTACTGACATGAAAGGGTCAGATACTAGATAAAATGTAGAGGGATCTGGGCTGTGAAGTCTGAGTGAGAACAGAATCTTGGTCTCTTGAGAAATGACAAAAGAAACACTGATGTTAGCGTGTTTTATCCTCTGATGTGGCCACAGCAGATGGCACTGGCAGTAGCTCTAGAGAAGACAGCCTCAAAAATAGTAATATACAAGGAGGGAGTTGCTTAAGAATTACTGTGAAACCACTCTATAAGTAATAAAGTGAAATTTAATTGCTTGACACTGTTATGGACAGATCCTGAATGTCTTGTACATTTCAAAAATGTTGAGATCTCCCTCTGGCTGGGAAGTGTTGGGGACAGTACTAAGAAAATGAAGTTACTCATTTGCTGAAGTGTTTTGTCAGATTGCCTCTCATGAGTTTCTTCATAATTTTTGTAATCTCACAACATACTGGAAGTAAACATTAGATCAAGCTTTTCAGGTAAATTAAAATGAAGATTCACCTGGATGTCAGCATTGTGTAAATTTCATTGCAATAGTACTGAAATTCTGATGTTCTGTCTTCACATATACATTTCTATACTTCCACTGTTCATTTTGTTCATAAAAGGAAGGGATGAGGACAAATAACTACTAAAGTAAATCTGTGGGTAATGAAAATGTGAGATTTGGTGACTCAAGTCAGAACTCGGGCACAGAGTTGAAAGTAGCAGGTCTGAGATTTTTCATAGTTTTGTACCTACATTAACACAGCCAAATCCATTATTTCTCAAATAAAATCTCATCAATTCTATTTAGATATCAACACAGTGCCATTTTTCTCCTGGCCCTCAGCATTTTCCACCTTGTCTTTCTCTCAGAAAAGCTGTTCAAGCAACAAACTTACTCATTTTACCTGGATCAGAAAACCAGGTTTCTGCTGCTGTGATGTTGTGCAGATGCGGTAGGCAAGTACTGTTGCGTAAATAGCCTTTTCTTCTAGCAGCTGCTGAAGCCAGTCTGCCAAATCTTATCAGAATCAGTGACAAGTCTACCCATGGCAGGCAGAGATATTTGGTTCCTGTCACTGCAAAGACTGGAAAGAAAGGGCTGTACTTAAGGGGAATAAGAGCGGAAAGAGCTGTTACTGTGTGGCACATTAAGTGCAGCTTGGGTGGTATGTAACTTAGATCCCATCTTCAAGAATTCCCAGATATAATATATAATGCTGTAAATACAACTGAGTCTTTACATAGACAAAATGTCCAGGAGTTGGGTTAGGGAAAATCTAAGTTATTAGAACATAAGCAAATAATATCCTGATATGTGCTGCTACTGCAAGGCAGCATTCAACATTTTGGCCTGACTTCCATTTAAGCTGAGAGAAAGCAAGCTATTTCAAAAAAAAGTCAAATATTTTCTAGCTTTAAGTGCAGATTCTGCAGACTTTCTTTCATATGGTTAATTGTTTCTTGTTAAAAATACATCCACTGGATGATTTAAAATCTTTTAACTATTGAAATGAAGTCCACATAAAGCCTATGACTTACTTTCTTTGACAATGAATCCCACATGACAGAGACACAAAATGTCTCATTCTTTCTCTAGTTTCTCCACATTCTTTTTCATATAATCTGTTGGATGATGTAAAGTGCAAATGAATTTTTACTTTTTAAGGGAAAAAGAATCACAATTTCTTTTTTGTTGTTGCTCTTTTCATTTTTCAGTCAGCATTTGTTACAGTTGAATCACATCAAATACAAAAGTTGAAGTTCCCATAGTAACATTAACATATTCATAAAAGAAAATAAAACATTTACAGTACCTCATAGTATTATTTCATTTATGTCTTTAGTTTTGTTATCCATTTTAATCTGTTTTTATTATTTTTATACTATTTGCCCTCTGAGTTACATTAGTTGCTGTGAAACTAACATTGTAGATAAGAATGAAACATACTGGTACCCACAAGTATAGTACAAAATCAGCTTACCTGAAATCTGAAATGTGTACTTTGGAATGTGAAGTCTCTCTGAAAAACAAAATAAAAAAATAATTTAACATCACCCCTAAAATCAATAGTTAACACTGTATACACCAACTGGAACAACTATTTTAGAGAAAAATAAAATAGAATAAGCAATGCATATTTTAGTAAAGTTCAAGCGTGATATGCTGCTCAGTGAGTGTAACAAAACATCTTTAGCTAGAAACTGGCCTACAGAGGATCCGAGCTTCTAGAGACAATAAGTTGAAGATACTGCTACAATTTAAGTAAAGAAATTTTAAGTAAAAATAATCACACATTCAACAGTAGATGCCCCAGGTTTCACCCCTGCTGGTGGTGTGTAATGATAATCACAATGAGGGACATCTACAATATGAAATGTAATATATGTTTGATAAAATTTTGCAAAGAAGAAGGACTTGAGACTTTTTATAGGCTAAAAAAGAACTTTGTCTTAAAATTTAACAATTTTGGGAGTTGATGTTTTATAGAATGAGGAGGAAAAGGAAGCACCTCAGTGTTAGATTGATAAGCATGATACAGAATATTTGTGAGGGGCTGTTAATGCCAGATTTAGAGATGTGAGAAGGAAGAGTTGGATGGCAAATTTCGGTAGCTGTCATTTAAGTTTTTGCTTCAACAGAAGTACAGAAATCACAGAATTACACAAAAGTCAGGTTTGAAAGGGACTTCTGCAGATCAACTGACCTAGCCTTCTGTTCAAAACAGGGGTTTTCATGAGGTTATCCATGAGTCCATCAAGCCAAGTCTTAAACATTTCCAGTGAGGGAGATTCCCCTTCTCCAGGCATTCTATCCTAACATGTAATTGTCCTCAAATTTTGGTTGGTTTGGTTCGTTTTGGTTTGGGGTTTTTGGTGTTGTGGGTTTTTTTTTGTTGTTGTTGTTGTTTTTGTTTGTTATTTTTTTACTATATATAGATTCAGTCACTTCAGGCATTTTTTTATTTTTCCAGACACTTCAGGCATTTGCCCTGAAATGACTTCTTGTCTGTTGCTTCTTGTCCTGTCACTGGGCACCTTATGAAGGGTGCAGCTTCATCTCCTCCTTAACCATATTTTAGGTCCTGGGAGACTATGGTTAGACCTCCCATGAGCTTTTTCCTTTCTATATTGAACAAACCCAATTCCTTCAAACTTTCTTTATACGTTAAATACTCTTCAGTAGCTCTCCTTGGAACACTGTCAATTTTTTTCAATTTCATTCATGAACTAGGGGGAAAAAACACGGACATAGTATTCAAGGTGTGGCACAACAAGCATCAAGCAGAGTGGAATAGTCACATGACTTGAAGTGCTGATGCAGCCCAGGACATGAGTTGCCTCACTGCTACACTTTTCAACATTGCTACACCCAAGCAGGTTTACCTCAGCATGTACTGCTGCTGGGGTTTAGTCTGTCCCAAATGCATTTCCTTTTGTTGAACCTCATGGAGCTTTTGTTGTCCCAGTCTCCCATTTTTTCCTTCTGCCCTATCTACGTCTCCCCTCAGGTTGCTGTTACTTGTAAATGAGATGACAATGCATTCAGTGCTGTCATGCAGATCATTTATAAAGATACTGAATAGTATGCAAACCAGTATCAACTCTGGAGGAACTCCACTCTTGATTACTGCCATTAACCACCATCCTCTGAACTTGTCTATTTAACCAGTTTTTCATACAACTTACGGTCCATCTATCCAATCCATTTACAACAAAGACATGATCAGGAGATCATGTCAAAAGCCCCTCATCCTTCCCTTCATCTGCTTAGCAAGTTGTTTCATCATACAGAGCAATCAGGTTGGTCAAGCACAATTTACACTCAGTAAATCCTTATTGCCTTTTCCCAGACTCCTTCACATGCCTGGTAATAGCTGCTGTGAGGACCTTTTCCAGCCACTGAAGTGAGACTGACTGTTCTGTAGTTTCCTGGATTTTCCTTTTTGAGTTTTCTCTACATGTACATAGTATTTATCCCCGCGTCCCAATTGCCTCATACCTAGTGGGGGGAAAACATGCAAGGGGTGGTAGCTGATCCAGACTAATGACTTACCAGTAGTTGATCCGCAGACCTCACTATGTGTCCTGGTTTGAGGACACAGTGTCTCCAGTATTTGGCTTAAAGTCCCCTGGTTCATCCCGTAGTCAGTGTTCAACTAGCTCTGATCTCTCCAGTATCCAGGACAGACTCATGATTCAATAGTTGGCTCCCAATCCACTTACCCTACTCTCCAACTAGTCCATCTTGATGTCAACTAGTGCTTACACACTGGCATATGTATGCACACAATACACAGATCTCTCCAGCTGCTGTCACCCCAGACTCACAGGTCTCTATGACCTATGATCCCCACTAAAGCTGCTGGAACTTTATGCACACAGAAGAGAGAGTCCTTCTGTTCAGGAAAATATTCATAAATGGACCTATACAGATTCTGGTGATTGGTATAGAGTATGACCATACTTAGCAGCAGTCTGTTTACATGTGACCAGCTCCTTAATTCCCCTATCCCTCTATTTTCCCACGTTTTTTCCTCCCCAAGGCACCTTTACCTCTCACTTTCCCAAACTTTATTTTCATCCTAAAACACACCAAAATGTACAAGTCTTGTACATGCTGAAGATGCTCTTCCCCTGCATCCTGCGTCTGGACAATGCTCTTAGTCATATGGTTTAGTTTTAGATAGTCCTGCAAGGAGCAGGGAGTTGGACTTGATGATCCTTATGGGTCCCTTCCAACTTAAGAGATTCTGTGATTCCATGATCCCATAATGAGCCTTGTACCTCTAGAGTCACTAATCCTCTTCACTCTGTACAGTGATCTAGAGATCCTCTCCCACTCACTCATGGTGAAGGGTGTCACACCTGACCCATGGGACTGATCAGCCTGTGGCAGACCTGGGAGGAGCCACGACAGTTTTCTTCATTTTCTCTGGTCCTCCATCTGTCATTGTTCCTCTATGCCCCTTTGTATTTTCCAAGATAAGCCTTTAATTCTATAACCTAACACTATGCACATGAGAACAATATTCCTATATTCTGCTTTTGGAATCTGTCCCCTTTGTTATCTCTCATATGTTCTTTTCTTGTATTTGAGCTCACTCTTTAACCAGGTTGTTTTCTTGTTGTTCTGGTTTCTTGCTTAGGGGAATGGACCACTTCTGTGCTTTGAGAAGATCCTTTTTCAATATCTCCAGCAATCCTAAATTCCTTTGCCCTCTAAGGCAGATTCCCACAGGAACCCTGAGCAGAAGTTCCCTGAGCAAGTTAAAATCTTGTCTTCTGAAGGTCATGGTTTTTATTTTGCTATTTGTCTTTCTCATATGCCTTAGGATATTAAATTCTGTGATCTTATAATCTATGATGGCTAGAGCCTAGGCTGCCATCTAGGGTTGCATCTGTCCAGACTTTCTTATTTGTAAGCAGTAGATCGAGAGGAGAACCAATCCTAACAACTGGCACACCCAGTGACAGCATTATGGAGCTTTCCCTGACAGACTCCAGAAATGTGCTAGATTTGCCTGTACATTGTTGTGTTGATTTCCCAGCAAGTGTCAGGGCAGTTGAAGTCTCCCATGAAAACCAGGGCCTGCAGACCTGAGGCTTGAGTTGTCCATCTGTTTTCCCTGATCAAGGGGTCTGTAGGAGACACAGACTATAAGTGATACCTCTATGAGTACTATAAGTACCACAAAGTGATATCTCTAATTTTGACCCAAAAGCATTCTACAGACGTATCCTTTTCTCCATAGCTAGCCTCCATGCACTCTTAACTACTCTTTTCTAGGAAGTGCAAACCTTACTCCTCTTCCACCCTTTTTTTGATTCCTGAATAGCTTGTAACCATCCACTGCCACCCTCCAGTCATATGAGATATCCCACCAATTTTACTGGGGGGCTCAGAACTGGACACAGTACTCCAGCTGTGGCCTCACCAATGCTGAGTGGAGGGGAAGAATTATCACCCTGGACCTGCTGGCAACACTTCTTATAATGCAGCCCAGGATACCATTATCCTTCTTTACCACAAGGTCATATTGCTGGCTCATGTTCAACTTGGTGTCCACCAGGATCCCGAAGTTCCTTTCTGCTAAGCTGCTTTCCAGCTGGGCAACCCACAATATATAATGGTGCATGGAATTATTCTTCCCCAGATGTAGAACTTCACGTTTCCTCTTGTCGAACTGCATGGGTTTTCTTTCAGCCTGTTTCTCTAACCTGTTCATCATGCAGTTTTACATTTTCACCTAGATCATTGCTTTGGATACAATTTCTCAGGAAGCCTAGTTTAAAAATCACTTGCCTTTAGGCAAAGATGTCTTTTGCCACTTTTTGATTAGTGGACCTCATCTTTTCCCGGTAGCCCACGGTCTTCATATGGCATCTCATGATCATTCCAGCTGAAACTCGGCTGGTGACACCAGCAATGTAGCCCAGGGTTGAACTGCCTGATACATCTGTTTCCCTCTACAATCTTCAATTTGACTGGCAGGATGAAGCAGAAAATCACCTGAGTACCTCATCCTTTTATTTTAGCACCAAAGAATCTGTAGTCCTGCTTAACTTTTTTCTGGGTCACATTTCATAGTATCATTTGTGCCAATGTAGAAAAGGAGGCAGAGGTAGAATTCTGTGAGCTTGATGAGTCTAGGCAGTATCTCTATGACATCCTGGACCTTGTCTCCGGGCAATCAGCAAATTTCCTGAGACAGGGTTAGGTTGGCAAATGAGTGCCTCAATCACTTACAGAGGAGAGTCCCCACTACTAACACTTACTGCTTCTTCTTCCTGCTGGTTTGACATGCTGAACAAGAGGTGTTGGGCAGCTCCATGTCTGTTCTTCATCTGAATTTTCCAGCTGTGAGCACAGCTGCTGTGCTGTTGCTATGGGGCATGAGCTTCCTGGATGTCTGGTTCTGTGAATGACTGTCCTTGCCCTCTTCAGGCCTCGCTTTTGATATTCCTGTTTTGTCTCTCCTTCAAGGCCTGAGCTCTTGCACTTTCAGAGCCGCTGGTAGTATCCCACCAATTTCCTGTTCACCTTCCCAGATGCAGTATAACCTATTGACCTCTTTCTGCAGCTCTTTCACCTGATAGCTCAGATAGCATCACTCCCACATTTTATGTTTATAATACCACAGAACTTTCTCACATTTTTATGTCCTTCATCCTTTCTAATACATGTATAAAATGGTTTTATAAAACAAAATGATTTTATAAAACTACAAAGGATTTAAGTGTAATGGTCCCAGCACATGAATAATCCAAATTTACACTGTAAAAAATCTACTCAGCTGCCACGTATCACCTCAGTCACATAGCATATATAAGCTTCATACATAAAGTTCTGCAAACACAGAAATGTTTATGTCTAAGCACAACAAGAGCTAACAGATCACAACAACTACCCATAAAATTTTTGTTGGGGCATTCACATGTGGTGTATTTCACTTTCACTGCCCAATTTAGTAGAAACTGTATGACTTCTGCTAAAACCAGAAAGTGGAATTTGAGATTACAAATCACGTAAATCATCTTCACAGTTGGCAGATATACAGGGCCTACAGTGGTCTGTATCCTTCTGGAACAGCAGGTCAAGGCCGGGCATGATATCTGGACTTCTCAGGTGTCGCTTGTTATTCCATGTAACTGAATGAAGACCGCAGTGAAGAGAAATGTAGTCAATGTAGTCAATATTGTCAATGAAGTCTATCCATCTCATTGTAAAATGCTACATGTAGTGACCCAGATTGTAGAGATTTAAAGTTAAAATGAGCTCAGTCCCACCTAGTCTATGTTTCTGCTCTGGGCAGGGGGCTTGTTATTCTGGACACAAGGATCCTAGAAACAGGTGCCCTAGAAGCAAATGTGTTTTCCAAAGGCACACAAGAAATATGTCAGAGATTTAAAATTTCTATCCAATTCTGTTGATCAGAGTCTAGTTCTTCAATCACAACCCTTTTTTTCTGGTGTTACTTTCCTTTACAATGTTACTTTTGGACAAGCATAATATTATCATAATTTGCTACAATATTATAACCACAGCATATTTTATATATTATTAACATTTAAATTCTACTGGCATACAAAATAAATTATATTTATATGTATATAAAACATTTGACTTAATCACTTCATTTGTCCCTCTAATTGCAAACAACTGATCACATAATTTAGGCTGTTATGTACTAGAAGTTGTGGGAGTTTTTCTATATTTGCAATGTACTTTCCATCAGCCTGCTGTCTATAAAGAAACAAAACAAATAACACCAATATACTTGTGCATGTCAAGAAGCTCAGAAAATTTCCCAATTAAGTCAGTCGGCCTCTATCTGACTGATTGCAGGTAGCAATAAGAATAACTTATCTTTTTCTTTTTATTGTGATGTTAAAGCCCTGAACAATGAAACTCTATTTTCTACTTACTGCGTGAAACACCATGTGCATTCTTCATTTTGCCAATATCCCATGTGTAAAGGCATCAGGCACCTTGCTCTTGGCCAGATGGTAAAAATGCACATTTGGCCATTTTCCTATTTTTTGGGTTGCCTGTGTTACTTTGTGCTTTGTTTCCCTTTTACTTATTTGTTCTTGAATGTGTTCCCCTGTGTCCTTGCTTTGCCATAAAATTGCCTTTACTCAAAGCAACAGCAAGCTGTGTGTTCATGTTGTATAGGTTTGACACTGTTTTCTCTCAGTGGGCTTCCCAGCACCTGCTGTAATATCCATAATCTAACCCTCCTTTTCCTCTAGTGTTGAAGTATCTTTTATTTTTGGAATGTAAATGTCAACAGATGTGATTGAAGATAATGAGACATGGTACCACTGTGAGATTATAGTCATGGCAGGGGGAGGAATTGTGCAGAATAGATGGCCCATGCAGATGTATGCTGGTTGTCCACCTGTAATCAGGAAGATTTTCAGTATACTGTCTGGATTAGATGAGTAGATTAACTAGGTTAACCAAATGATTAAAAGTTAACAAAAAACACTTAGATATAACCTATAAATACAGATATTAGATGGAGAACTTTAGAATTTACTTGAACTCCAATAAAACTTTACACGACATTATGCTTGTCTGATGCAACACACCTTCACTAAATTAAATACAACACAAGTAATTGTTCAGCAGTTCAAGAAGGCTTATGCTGTTTTGAAAATTGAAGCTCAAATTCTCCCCACTTAAGTTTAGACACCAAAATGGTGCCTAAATCAGAAATACAGTTGTTGTAGTTTCCTTCTGTAGTTCAAGACAGTAAACACTACCAGGAAGATTTATATCTCCAAGATCTGAATCTGAATGCAAAACTGAAATGGAAGAGGGCAACAGTTATACAGAGATTCCCAGGGACTGCAGTTAGATGTTGTAATGTCTCCCGTCAAAAACAGAACACAATGAAAGTTATGGGTATACTCATGCCCTCCCTGAGATACCCCAATGAGTGAATTTGGGAGAAATTAAGTGAGAAGAATGGATTTATGTCATCAAACTTTAAGATTAAGATTCGGGTCCTCTTAAATTTAGGTGCTAAATGCATGTGTGCACAATAACATAGTCATCTAAGGTCACTTTTTAGTAAACAGAGAGCTAATCAGTGCAGCAAACGGAGTCTTTTGTGAACTAAATAACTCTCTAGATTATATTCAGCAGAGTTTTACTGAGTATGATGCGTTCTCAGACTCTTAGTCCACATGAGTACAGCTACACTGTAGACAGCTACAGTTACAAACTCAGTCCCACCCTAGGAATGTTTTGCTTCTTACAGGTAGATTTCAACTGCCTAAACATAGGCATCTAGTGGTCAGTGCAGATTTGACATCCACTCAGATACGGAAGATACAAGACAGAACATGGAGGGGAGCAGTACTTCTCTAAAGCAGCAGCCAGAGGTTATGTCAAGGATTTTGAAGTTATGCCAAATGTAGGCAAAGGGAACATGCTTTACAGGTCTACAGGTATAAACCTCGTCTGAAAAAGTTACTAAAGATTCCCCCTCATATACAACAGATGGCAATAGATACTTTCCGGTTTGAATAATGTGGCCAGATAAAGATGTCTACCTTAGGATGAAAACGATCACTCCCTCAAAGTACCCATCTTTGTCCTTTGACTGGATGAAACAAAACTCCAAAAAGGATTCTGTGGGGCTGGGGGGTAGGGGGGGAGTTAAAGCAAAATTTTGATCACTTACATTTTGAAATACTGTGTAAAACATTTTTCAAGAAATGGCCCTAATATTGGAATTAGCAGATATATTTGTCAAAAGTTTCCATGGATATGATCTCTAAATCAGAGAAATTTATCCTTCTTTCTTTTATAACAGCTATATTTTTACACATAAAAGATTTTTTTTTCCACAGTACTTTAGGCAATTTCCCAAACATCAACACCTACATTTTTGTAATGGATTATGACTGACTCAGTGATTCTGCTCATAAGGTTTCAATATTAGCGTTTTTCCCCTAATATTTGTGTCACTGATTGCGGGGTGAAAGAAACAGCAGATGATGTGGCACTGTTAACCTGNCTCTGGCCATTGAAGAAAGAGGGCTGACTCTTTGATCCCTCAGCTTTTATATTGAGCATGACACAGATGGGATGGTTGGTCAGTTTTAGGTCACCTGTTCCTGTCCGCTTCTCCCTGCAGGTGCGATCCCTGCATGGTTTTCTGCTTCCGACCCTCCAACAGGGCAAATAGCAAAGTCGGCTGACCTTGCTTGTTGCAGCAATAAGTATAAGCAAAACCCTCTCTGCATACTATTCCTTGGCATAAATTATAAATAATCAGGTCTAGGAGCAGACTACAGTCTTAAAAATACACCATTAATTTCAGAGAGTTCAGTTAGTTAGAGCAGGCTTAGCTAAAAAGTAAAATTACTGAACAGAAAATTGGTTCTGTTTTGCCTCAAACCAGGACAAAAGCTCAGTTTATGAAGTGGTAGGAAAAAAGCACAGGCTGTGTCAGGAAAAGCTCTCCATTCACACAGGCACATGTAGGCACACAAGTAGTAGAGCCACAACTTTTTCGCAAGAGTGACGGGTGACACACCCCACACACCCCCCCCCCCCAGCTTCTGGTAGACGTCCTGCCCCCCTGCAGGCAGTCACATGTGCCATTCAACCCAGCGGTCACTGCCCGCTTCCCGTCATGCGGTCTGTTGTGACTGGCTGGCAGGTCAAGCTGCCCCTTCCAGTTTACCTGGAAGTACATCAGACCAAGAAATCCCTTCCTTACCTACACAGGAGGGCACCATTTTGTTTTGGCCACCATTTCATGACAGGGTGCTGCCTGTCATAAACATGTGTCATAACCCATGTTTTTTTGCAGTTCTTTTGATGTGTTTGCTCTGACCCGGCAGCCAGAGATCATGACTCTCAACTCATGACAAAGGTGAGGTTGTGATGCTCCTGTGACAATTTTTCTTTGTTTCTTTTCTTTGTTTTCTTTGGTTTTTTGAGGTTTCTTTGCTGTACACACTGTTTTGTGTTGAATTATATCTGTATCATAGGATATTTCTGTAGTTTTTTCCTTATGAACAAAGAAGAAGGGAAATAAAAGAATATAATTATTTTATAATGTTGGAAACAAGTACAATTGATTAGGGTAGTACAGGATAGATTAGGTTTTTATAGCTCAGTAGTTCAGTGCTAGAGGGAGCTGCCATGTTGTCATTGCTATTGCATGCAGCACACAGCTGTTGAGATTTTGCTTCGACAAAGATACGTCTACTCAAGCTGAACTGTAGTTGAAAGCAGAGAGTAAAAATAGAAATACCATGTGACCTCAGCCTTTATTTCTGTGGGGTGTTTACTCACTAAGTTCCAACTTGTTGTAAATGTGACCCTCAAAATCTGTCCTTCGAAGTCGGAAATGCACTTTAGACTTTGAGCTTCAGTAGACAGAATAGAAGAGCTGTGATGATGATATTTTTCAGATATTTTCTGATATGATTTGTTCCTGTCAGATGTTAAAAAGACTTTCAGGTGTGCTGTAAGTGTTTTTATTTTTCTTGGAGACAGTGGTTACATGTAGAGGAAATTACTTTGGAAATTATTTTCCATGTCTGACACACAGTCAAGAGAATTTTTGATATGTTAAAAGTGTCTATGTTGTATACAGGACACCACCTACACACACACACGCACACACGCACACACACACTGAGAAGTATTTCACACTGTGAAGTATTTCAGAAATTCTCAATTTTGCAGCAGATTGCTCTATCGTCTTAGTGTCTGAGCACTTGGGTGTGTACGATTCATCTGTTAAGTTGGGTGAAAAAAAAGGTATCCCTTATTTGGTTAGGACAATGAAGGAAAACATTCCAAGTAACTAACTCCTCTGAGAAAGTCCAAACTAAAGATTATTTTTTTAAAAGAGCTCTAAAACATATGCATTCTATATTTTCACCTTCTCACATTTTACACAAATGGTGATTATTTTCTTGGGGACTGCGGATGTTCAAACTTCATTATGTCAGTTTTTTAATTTCATGAGAATCATCTTTGAATATGCCTAATGCATTGGTTTTTGGAGTATTTCAAGGAAGACACCTACTAGATAAATACTAGTAGGTAAACTGCTGAAAGAAAAACCTCATATTTTAGGTCACATAGAAAAGCAACCAATTGTTTCTTTCACAACATTTATATTTGTTATTGCATGTGACTGGTGTAATTTTGTAAAGAATTATTATTTTTCCATATAAATAACTAAATTAGAACACATTGACTGAAATCTAACTCATAACTCTTCAGTCAAATCTGTGCTGTCACAGCATTACCAAGCAGTAAATCACATATATGTATAAGGATAGAATCTCATAGTATAAGAAACCCTATGGTAAGTTTCTTGTCACTTCACACTATTGGAAACTTCAGATACAAAATGTGTGGGGAAACTGGATTTTTCTTAATTCTCTTTGCTGTACTAGGAGCAAATAAGCACAGTCTTTAACATATTTGTTTGATATCTGTTGCCAGTTTTGGTTCGCTGGAAAATAAATTGCTTATTCTAAGCTTTTGTTAAATTGTATAATTTAAGGTGCTTATGGTAACTATAGTTCTCCATTTATAGTTTGTAGTTTTCCATTTGCTCTTCTATCTTGCTTTATTTGTTTCTGCATAAGAACCAAAACTGATTTTTGAAAAGCAGAACTCTTCGATGTTAGCTTATCCTTTCCTAAAGCTTTTCACCCAATAACAAAATAAAAATCATCCATATTGATTGACAATATCCAATTATGACTAAGTTGGAAGGATTGTATCAACACTCACTTCACTGCATTTCAGTTTTTCAAGTTTTTCCTGCTCTTGTTATTACTTCCAGTGAAGGAGTAAAAGAGGTGTGTAGAAACTGATTTTTTGCCTCATACATCTTTCAGTGGGGAAAATGGGGACTATGCTGATAGGGATCAGATACAGTCCCAGAAAGATTTACTAATGTTATTGTTTCTCTAGAAGGCAACCTGAAGCTGTTCCTATCACAGCATAAGTTCATCCAGACTGTAACCCCTCAATGTCTTAGCGTCACTCTCCCCCTCAACACTTTTATACTTATCAACATAACAAAAAAACCCTCCAACAAACAAAAGAAGAACAAAAGAAAAAAAAAAAGAGTGAAAAAGAAAATGAAAGTGCAAGAAAAAGAGAATGGAAAAGAAGAAAAGAATGAAAACAAACTTTTCAGATTTGTGATCATTTTCAAAAGCTTAATTTGAAACAACAAATGTATTTAATGTAAAATCTCTAGCTTTTTCTCTCTATTTCTGTGACAGAATAGTTTTAGTTTCCTGTATCAATTACACAGTATTTTTCATTAGCAATGTCTTCTACCTTTTCTAAGTCAACCTGTGAATGGAAATTGAGGAAGAAATTAAAAAAGACAGGGTGGTTTCCAAAGCAGAGATTCCCAAGAGGACACAATACTAAAGTCCTGCTGGAATGCTGATTTACTTGGTCACAGAGATTTGTTCAAATGTAAGAATTCAGAGAGAATGAGTCAGAGACGGTATCATGCATGGCCTCTGTACAGATTTTACATCAAGTACCATCTTGATCTTTTTATCAAATGGAGGCATTTTCACACTCAAATCCAGGTGATGCTTTTAGTTTCGATTTTATTTCACAGCATGCTTCCAAGTTTGCATTTTGGAAGTTGCACAGTAGCTGCCTCAGTGTGTTAAGCATCCGTGGGTGGGAAAACTGTAGGATCATTTGTCAAAAACCACACTTAGAAACAGTTTTGTTTTGGAATGCAGGAGAACTCCAACATTTAATCTTAAGCAGCTGTAGGCTGAAGATATATTCTCTTCCTACTCTCTAAGCATTGAGGGAGACTTAGTCCACATTTCTGAAAACACCCACTCGTTCTTAATATTAGTAAGAATACTCTTAGTAGAAATTCATTGTAGTAAAACTAAGTATGTTCAAGACAATTCAAAGGTGGAGTGTCTTCTTCAATTATTTCATCATGTGAATTGGGTTAATATATCAGAGAACAGATTAAATAGATAATTGTGTCAGTTTATACAAAGCATGGATGTCATACGGCATCTTATTAAGTATTCTGCAGCAAGATTTCTTCCTCTTAGACATTAGAAAAGCATAAGAAAGTGCAGAAGGGTCAGTATATAAGAGACAGCACAGAAAATATTTCTACAGTTGGAAAATGTTCTGATCTGACAATGACATCTCATTTATAAACTAGGAAATCGTAGCAGAATTATAATACCTTTCAAGCAAGTATTAAGAAGTCAAGTATTGACCATCCAGTCACCAGAGAGCCCCTGAAATTAAAATTACAATAGTTATGTGAAACATGACACACGTGATGTGTCCCCTTGGACATGGAGTCAAGGAGACAATTCAGGTGTTTAAGAAAACATTGTCCAGAAGTACAGACATCACCAGAGAGATGGTCATAAACAAGTTGTACAAAGTATGGTGTGCTGCTCAGGATAGCAGCTTATCAGTCATCGTAATGACCTGGAGTCATGATATTTGCAAAGCAAAATAACTTTGTGAAGGGAAGCCCACCAGAGAAAACGGAAAGTCTATCAAAGATTCGTGGGCACACAGAATGATCTTCAAGAGACAACATACAGAAGCAAATGGGGATGACCACAAAAATCTTTGCATTTCTCCTTAAGCAAACCTCATGTGGTAAAAGACAGATTCTCACTGCTTTGTCCTGTTTAGCTGCTTGAAAATTTCTCAAAATTTAAGAATTTCTGTGGGGAACTAAGCAATCTCATTTCTCACCAATGTCAGTGGGAGTTAATGAGGCTAAGTGCCATGCAGGATTGTAGCAATAAATGATTGCAGAGAACTTATTCTATTTTTTTTTATTATTATTATTTTATTTTTTAATGGGGTTCGGAATATTCTGCAAGCTTGAATGTTCATAACCAAAAATTTATCTAGACACCTAAGGAACATGCTATTTTTTCTATTAAGTCCATAAGAAAACCTCACTTTTCTAAATAAAACTCATTGTCTGGAGCTGCTAGTGTTATCTCCATGTTAAAAACAGTACATTTACATTCAGCTCATTACATGATTAAGCCTGAAGTAATTTAATTAGTTTTGAAGTAGTACCTGGTATCAGTAGAATGTTTTGCTAACTGAATAATCCAGTATCAAACTGTGTGACATAGTGAAATTTTGTACTCTAAAACCTTAAAATCTCTGCAGAAAACATAGCAAATAAATTTCTTTTAAAAGTACATTTTATTGAGAAATGGACGTGAAACCACAATATAGACTTTTCCTATTCTATTAATAGTAAGTTACATAAATATTATCATCTAAACTATTTTAAATAAAATATAACATAATGCTTTTTTTGTTAAATTCTGCTATTTAACATTACCATGTGGCATTTCTATTGTGCAATTCATCCAAGGATATGAGAATGCTTTATAAACTTGAATTAATTAAACCCACAGTGGTCTCCTGTGGAGGGAATGGAACAGAGGAGTCATTTTGCATGCAACTTAAATGCAAACACCTTTGTGGTGAAATGTGCCAGCTCTTTAAGACTTCATAGCATCATTAGGCAGTAGATTAAGACAAGAAGTGCTTAACTATTCAACTAAAACTACAGAATTAATGTACTTAGGTAAAACCTGCTTACTTATATTGTGGTTTAATCAAAGCACTAAAACCGAATCATAAAATTCTATGTAAAGCGTTTATTCTTTTATTTGTTCCTTCTGCCTCTGGGCAGACAACCAATCGGCAGAAGGAAATCCCTCTGAATTTCTAACTTCTTATTGCTACTACTTACTGATGTACATTATAACTAACAGACTATTGTAAGGTAATAGTAGGGACAACATTTTCTGCTTTCTAGTGTCTGTACTTAAAACGTTCTACAGAAAGTTAATTCCTTTATAAAAAAGCTTTCTTCAGTTCTATAGTAATGCCATCTATCTGTCGTTATTTTATCTGATCTATCATACTGCAGAATGATTTCTGTTCTAATTAATCTCTGATAAAAAGAAAAAAAGAAAAAAATCCAGCACAACTGTTCACTTACAGAGAAGCCCAAACTTGCTTAATTTTAGACAGGAATGCAGTAACAACAGTTGTGGTAAAAGTAGACATTTTAAAGACATTGTAAGGGCATTCCATGTCCTAATCAGAATGAAATAAACATATAGAATTCAACATCATGAATGTGGTTTGTTTTTTTTTAAAAAAAGCGAACTAGTTTAAAAGCCTAAGTATGGTAGAGAGTTAAAAAGTGTCTCCCTGGGAACATAGTATGTGGTGATTTGTTTTGGCAGAGGACCACCTTTGAAAATTACATTGTGCAGCCAGGACAAATGTGAGTCAGCAGATTAAATAACCTTGGCACAGGATTTTTTGCAAAATTTGGTATGTTTACATTTAAGTAATATAATTTCAGCCCGTTAAGAATATCTAAGTGTTTAGATAACTTAGTTGTCTGAACTTACTTCCCAACACTCATAAACTCCAGATTTTGCAAAAAGTATCCTATTCTGTTCTATTCCAATCCCTACTTTATTGTCTTAGCCCTAACAAGTGAGCAAACATAAGCTTGCTTTGTGTTCCTTCTACTCATTCATTTTAATTAATCTCACAAGACTGCAGCTTTCACTGAGAAGCAGCACACATTTTTGTGTGGAGTAAGCGAATAGTTATTATTTCAGTTTCATAAATGAAGGAATTGAAAGCCTGCAACTGGCCAAAGTTCTGTAGGAATTATATATAAGTGTTAGAAGAAAGAAACTCCTGATACATAATTTAGATTGATTAAAATCTGTTTACTCTTATGTCAACAGAAATGAAAAGCAAGAGGCCTGAGAAAATTTATTTCATGAACTATCAAGTTGCAAAAAGTCAGCACAACAGATCTAGAGATGATGATTGAAATGATAGCGAACTAAAATAAAACACGTAAGAACTTTTAGTAACCTGTAAATATTTGTACAATAATGACCTAAATAAAGGATTAAAAGAGTTAAGAAAATGAATTTTCTGGACAAAAGCCACAGAAAATGTCATTCACTGAGAGGACTTACAATCCTTTCTCCCCATCTCAGACCTCAGCACTTCTTTTTGTATTGTCACCATGAACATTTTGCTTGTATTAAAAAAATTAAGTATATGTGTTGCCTTTAATATCACAGTGTAAGCATACACATGAGGAATAGCAGTAGGCCATCTATACATTATTTCAGGCTAGCACCAAACTTTCTAAGTATGTAAAAAGAAATTAAATTGTTCAACTCAAAGATACAGAGAGAAGTATTAATTTGTGAGCATGAGCATTCAGTTTTAGATTGTTGGCTCGGTAAGTCATGAGGTGGAAGAATGTAATGTATAATCATGCTGATCATGCTGGGAAGATGATTTGGTTTGTGCTTTGACAACAGCGCAAGGCTCTGTTTTCGTAAAACAAACTGAACTGCCTTTTTGGAGAACATGTGGTCACAATCTGCCAACTTAGTAAGCGATATGCTCTTCCTGCCCATTTTCTTTTGGAACCCACTCTTCCTTACACTTTCCTCCATGGGATGGGACTTTCTCCAAGCTTTTTCTTTCACACGCTCACCAATATCATACACACACACGTTTGATCCAAGTTAGATCTCTTCCTATGTCTCTGCCCTAGTTGAGAATATCAATGACGGTGGAGAAGGGGGGATAGCTGGGATGGGACTTAGGATCTCCAGCACCTGTTGGTTAAAAAGAGGAGGATTCAAATGGGCTACAATCATCCACTTCTCTTGGTATCTTGAAAGGAAGGGAGTAGGAGGCAGATGACAGATTTATTGCTTTCTATTATCCAACAATGGTGCATTTTGTGATTATTTTTTTTTTTGGGGGGGGGGAGGGAGAAGGGGTGGAGGTGTCTCATTTGAGCCTTAACCTGGAACCAACAAAACAGTTTTGGCACCTCCATGTTCAAAAATTCATGACATGTGTCCTAAATTAATCTCAGATACTTGGGGAAAGAGTAGTGGAACCTCAGCTGAAAAATCAGTTATGTTAGGTTTCCCTCTAAGGGGACAAAAGAATTGAAAGGTCTTCTGAGAGGATGACTCAGCCTACTGTCACACTCAAAATCCTGTTATGACCTAAAGGGAGCACAGACCGTTTATATGGAACTAAAACCTCAGTCAGTCTAATTAACATTTTAAAGAGAAAGACCTTGTCCCAGCTCCTGGCAGGCCACTGCTGCCATGGGGACAGCACTGCTGCTGGGGTGGAGGCAACAGAGTCAGAAATCAAAATTATCTTTTCCATGTACTGTAGATAGAGAATAGGACGATGCCCTCCTAAAATGACACAGCTGTGCACCCAAAGTTGGGTGGGACTAATCTAATCTAAGGTGTCTTAAAACCTTGGGGAAGGGGTGTGTTTGGGCTATTTATTTATTTATTACTTTTTTTATTACTGTTTAAATTATTAAATTACGTTTAAGATGTCCTTTCTAGTGGCTATGAAGTACCATGAAGGTTAGACAAGTTATTTACATTTTCAAAGGAAAGCTGAACTTACTATGCCTCCACAAATTGAGCTGTATGGAAAATGGCAACGATGAGAATTTTCTGTCCTTGAAACTAGTGAAATTTTGCTCAATATCTTCACTGTGAGCAAGTATTTTAAAGAAACACTGCAAAACCTGGAAGAAAATTTGACTGGCATAACTGAGAGTTTAGCATACGCGTTTGAGACTCTTTTCTCTCCCCCCTCCCGACAACTGAATGCTTAACCAAGCAAATTTAGTGTTCAGTTATCACACATTTGGTACGGAATAGTATTAAATCGTATATACAGAACCTTTCCTTGGAAAGCTGGTTTTGATTTTGGTCCTCCTGTAGGCTGTGACAGGTGGAGAGAGATATTGAGAGCAACACGTGAGCAGCTCAGGCTCCCACCAGTGGAGTCTCCTGAGCTCCCCTTGCTCTGTTGCTAAGGAACAGGACAAGCGTACAGCTGCCGCTCCTCTCTCTGAAAACCACAACACCTAAAATGTGATTAAGAACTGTCTGTTTTCATGTTGAGGAATCGTAAGTTTTAAAGCTTCAAGCCTAGGATTCTCTGAAGCATAATGGAGAAAGGAATAAATTAAAGACAGGGGGAAAAAAAATCTCACTAAAAATGTCTCAAGCAAGCTGCTGCTCTTTTAGTTTAGAGCTATGTATAAATACAGCTATTTATAATCTGCTGCTGCAATCATTATGTCAGTATATTCAGTGCAAAACTCCTTGCAAATAGTGCTGTGACTCAGAAGATACAGAATTTTTGTCAAGGGCAGGCACTGGATGACTTGGATCTCCCTTACATCTTTGAGAGTTTTGTGACTCTAAGAGAGTCATTGGTCTCCAAGCTTGCAATTATGAAGGGCATAAGTAATACTATGGCCTATTATTATTGATACTTAGAATACCCTATAAATAAAAATCTCCTCATACTGTCATAGTACTGACCCAGAACTTTCCTTGCCTCATATAGCTCATGATTATGAAAAGATGTAACAGACAGTTAGGTTGATATATAGGTTTGTAGTTGGAAAGAAAGGTCACAGTAAAGTTGAGACTTTTAGCTAACTTCATAGTCTCAAGCATGGGATTATAGGTAGGGCTTTTCTTACAGAGATGGCAAATCTACAGTTTCAAAGTAATGACAGTATTCTGAACATAAGGACGCCAAACAGCATTAAAAAGAGGGCACTGATGATACAGGTTCCTTCATAATTCTTATACTGGAGGGTGACAGATGTTTTCATATACAAAGTCTGAATTATTATATACATATATATTAGGCACAAATTGTGTCTATATGGCCACAATTATATATGTGTTTGTGTGCATATATAAGAAAACAGATGTACAAATGACTCTTACACAGAGACAGCAATTTATAGCAAGCTAGACTTAATTTGTTCTACAAGGTAACTTTTACGTTTGACAAGTTCTTCCAGGAGAAAAAAAAAAAAAGAAAAACAAAAAAACCAAAAAAAAAAAAAAAACAAACAACAAAAAAACCCAAAAAAAAAAAAAAAAAAAAAAAAAAAAAAAAAAAAAAAACCAACAACAAAAAAAACCCAAAATAGAAAAGTAAGCATAAGTGGTAAAGAGAACATCTGAATATGCAAGAACTACTGAAGCGCTAGGAATCTCTATCCAAAGTCAGATCCAAGCACTCCAAATATTTTTTGAAGAAAAAAGCAACAAGGCTGTGTTTGTTAACTCTTGAACACACTTGTCTCAACTAAGCATCAGAGTTCAGATGAACTCCAGAGTGTAATACACACCAGGAGCACCCACTCTTAAAGGACTGTGGGAATGGAAGAAGCACAAACAAGTATTAAACAAGAGCTATGAGATTTGAACAGGCATGGACACCACCATTTCATCTCAGTTTTTGTTTCCTTTATGTCAAAAAGTATCTTCTTATTTACCCAATTATTCTCTAATGACAAATTTTACGTGATGTTGGAGCTTCAGTGAAGCTGAGTAGCTACAGCTGTCTACAATAGCATTTTGGTAAGGATCAGGAACATGGTTTTGAAGTAAATCTCTTTATCATACCACTTACTGTGTTTTGGTTTGCATCATGGAATGAACGCTGTGTTCACGAGCTGAACTTCTTCTGGATGTAATTAAACTGGAAGATACCGAGGAACATGTCTAGCCACAAATGAGCCTTGAGCCTGTGGAATAATCCAAAGATATTTGTGATATACATACATACATACATACATACATAAAATATGAAAGGTAACTAGTGTAGACTTATCAGGACAAAGTATTTCACTCTATATCTGATTCTACCAATCTGCTTTACCTGCTACCGCAGGTGTAGCCTATAATGACCAAGTGAGTATAATGCCAGTCGGCATGGGTTCATGAAAGCCAGGTCCTGCTTGACTAACCTGAGCTCCTTCTATGACAAGGTGACCCGCTTAGTGGATGAGGGAAAGGCTGTGGAATTTGTTTACCTGGACTTTAGTAAGGCCTTTTGAAACCATTTCCTACAGCATGCTCCTGGAGAAACAGGCTGCTTATGGCTTGGATGGATGTACTCTTCACTGGGTAAAAAATTGGCTGGATGGCCAAGCCCCAAGAGTAGTGGTGAATAAAGTTAAATCCAGTTGGTGGCCGGTCATAAGTGGTGTTCCCCAGGGCTCAACACTGGGGCCAGTTCTGTTTAATACCTTTATCAACAATCTGGACGAGGGGATCAAGTGCACCCTCAGCAAGTTTGCAGATGACACCAAATTGGGCAGGAGTGTTGTTCTGCTTGAGGATAGGAAAGCTCTACAGAGGGATCTGGACAGGCTGGATTGGTGGGCCGAGGCCAATGGTATGAGGTTCAACAAGGCCAAGTGTCCTGCACTTGGGTCACAACAACCCCATGCAGCGCTACAGGCTTGGGGAAGAGTGGCTGGAAAACTGCCTGGTGGAAAAGGACCTGGAGGTGTTTGTCGACAGCTGGCTTAATATGAGCCAGCAGTGTTCCCAGGTGGCCAAGAAGGCCAACAGCATCCTGGCTTGTATCAGGAATAGTGTGGCCAGCAGGACTAGGGAAGTGATCGTCCCCCTGTACTCAGCACCGGTAAGGCTCCACCTCGAATACTGTGTTCAGTTTTGGGCCCCTCACTACAAGAAAGACATTGAGGTGCTGGAACATGTCCAAAGAAGCGGTGGAGTCATCGTGGGTACACGTGGTGCTTAGGGGCATGGTTTAGTGGTGGATTTGGCAGTGCTAGGTTAACAGTTGGACTTGATCTTAAAGGTCTTTTTCAAACTAAATGATTCTATGATTCTGTGATTCTATGATATCGGACATCTTGCCTCTGATATTGGTTACATGTATAGATAGATTAACCACAGATCAGTTGTGTTAGTTTTGTGCAGGAGCCCAGAATCTCTGACATATTTTAAAATTGTAATTTTAATAGGGCCTAGAGTCCTGTTACTATATGCCATAATACCGTAAATATCAAATTAGTGAGCATTACGAACATTTCACATTCTATAAAATAAGGCCTCAATTACTGTTTCTATTACTTAATTACTTATTGCTTAATTACTATTTTGATCATGTATTTACCACATGTTGACCAGCTATTTGCAAATATCTATTTTTGTCTTCATTTTCAGTTAGTCTGATCACTACTTCCATGTATGACTACGGACAAAAATCTGTTGGTCAAATAATTCAAGATCAATGTGTTTCCAGGCATTTCTTGGCAGTTTGCAGTTTAGCAGCTTGTCAGTTATCAGACTCAACAATCTTACACCCATCAGTATGTAATGCCATGTAATTCTCCAGGTTTCTCTAACTGATACCTTTTGATTAAATTGACACAGTGGTTTTACTGTATTTTCAGACAGAGATGCATTGCTCTGACTTGCTGATTATGTAGCTGCTGATAAAGAAGTTCCACTTCAGCAGTTTCAGAATCAATAGCAAGAAATGGAACTGCATGCCATATGCTTGCTTCTTACTTTACTGCTTTTCTTTTTGGTATTATTGCAGTCTGGGGGCTCCCTAGACATGTAACATGGTAGTTTTTGATCTTTTAAAATGTCAAACGGCTGCCAGGTCACTGTTTGAATGGGTTTACTATCGTCACTTTGGAAGTATAGCAATAGCAAAAAAAAAACCTGGAGAGAAAGCATTTTCCCCTCATTGATTTTTGACTGGAAGGGTCCATGCAGTGCTCATCTGTTACCCATGGAAAATATCAGCCTGCATATTCACTGATTGCTTGTACTTTTTAATGTGTATTGGGTAGCAAAGAAAGAATTCATTTTCCTGAGAAATGGTTTGCATTTTGCAGACATACTTTCAGTTTCATGTGTTGCAACATAGAAGCTTTCCCTGTGCCTAACAGTGAAATCGTATCCACAGATGTTGTAGAATCCAAAAAATTCAAACCCACCTTCACCTACTCTTGAAGATCTCTCTACATAGTTACATAAATTGATTGTATAATCCAGCTGCTGTCAGTTTCTGTCTGGCTCTCGTCAGAAGTATTTCTCAATGTACCTACTTTGATGGAACCTTTCTATTTCTTCTCTTCCTTTCTTCTTAGATGACACTGTCACTCTTACTCTCAGTAAGCCTTGATAACACCCTTAACTTTAAATGAACAGAAAAGGCATAGATATTGACAGAGAGGAACAGTTACCAGGAAAGTAAAAAATGTTTAAACTTTAACTGAAATTATTTAAATCTTAAATAATATAAATAGCACATACAGTGTTTTCAGACTACCAATTATACGTACAATCAAAAGTACTGTTAATGAGATCTGAAAAGTAAGATCTATTATGGGAGATGTTGAGAAGTATCTTTTTCCTCATCCTTTCTCTAGATTATGTGAATCTCTGCATATTTATTAATGTTTTAAACTTTTAGGTATTGAAAAAAAGTCACTTGATAGCATGACAAAAAAAAAGTAGTACTAATATCAATCAAGACAAAAGATTTTTATTTTAGGGGAAAAAATGAATATGTACAGATATGCTTTTAAACTCAACACTGCAGGTGATTTTGTCTGTGGCACTTTTTGCTGTGATCAGTTTCTAGGAAGGTAGCTGTGTGTATATAAATCATATTTAAAATTACTTTAAGCAAAAAGGTTTGTTTTGACCACACTTCAGTGCCGTGACCTAAAACAGAATTAAAACTATTACTTAGAGGAACCAAAACAAAAGTTTCAAATGAAGTATCAGAAAAGGTAAACGCAACTATTAGTCTATCAGTGAGTTAACTGAATATTACCAAGTGTGAAAACCTAACTGATAATACATGCAGATAGTTAGCTGTAAACAAACAATATTAAATAGTTGATCAAATAGAAATAATTTGGAAATCCATTTAAAAAAAAAAACTAACCCTAACTGTATTGGACATGATTGATTCTTTGCATGCCAGGTAAATCAAAGCAAAACTACTCTGATCAAGGATGTCTGAAGGAGATTTCATGAGTGCTATCTTCCTGCTGCACTCCTCATAAGATGAGATTGATTCATCAACATGCCTTGTACTCAGAGACTTAGATTGGTAACAGATTTAGCAATTTCAGTGTCAGCAATCATTAACGTAAAAGGTGCTTCCAAAGAAAGTTGGATAGATACCTGGTCCAAAATCTTTGTATTATTACACTTGCTAGATTGTGGCAATGCCTTAGATTTAAAGGGCAGGAAGAATGTAGGAGTCTTTCAGGCAAAACAGGAGGAAGTGTAGCCTGTTCAAAGCCAGGATCAACACTCCAACTATGCACCTTTTATCTCTTCTAAAAAAAGGCATAAAGTAGTTCTTCCAGCATATGTGGAATACCAATCTACATATATTAAAAAAGACATTGGATTTGAGGATGTTGTATAGTGTATTACACAGGCTGAAGAAGACGGGCTTCCACCTTCACATGTGATTGATACAGGGGAACTAGACAAAATTTGATTTCTGGTCTTCATCCAGATCACAAGCATTATCTTTTTTTCCTGGAGTCCCAGAGGTGTCCATACTTGTATTTCTGTCTAGACCTTGGTTTTTTTTAGTGTCCTCCTATGTAATCGAAAACCACCTGCAATTCTGGCATCTGCAGATCCCCGCTTCACAGACAAGTAGCTCAGCACAGCTAGGACACTAGATCAGCCTCACCTCTGTGCTTGGGAAGATCATGGAACAGATTCTCCTAGAAGCTATGCTAAGGCACATGGAGGACCGGGAGGTGATTCGAGATAGCCAGCACAGCTTCACCAAGCCTGACCAACCTAGTGACCTTCTATGATAGAGTGACTACATCAGGGACCAGGAAAGAGCTATGGATGTTGTCTGTCTGGACTTCTGTAAGGCTTTTGACATGGTTCCCTGCAACATCATTCTCTCTAAATTGGAGAGATACGGATTGGATCGGCAAACTGTTCGGTGTATGAGTTATTGGTTGGATGGTCACATCCAGAGGGTAGTGGTCAATGGCTCAATATCTAGATGGAGATTAGTGACAAGTGGTGTCCCTCAGGGGTCCATATTAGGACTAGTACTGTTCAATATCTTCATCAATGGCATAGATAGTTGCTATGGTTTAGCTCCAGCCGGCAAAAAAGAAACCACCAGCTGCTCACTCACTCCCCCCCAGCTGTGGAATGGGGGAAAGAATTAGAAGAAAAAGGGCAAAGCTCATGGGTTGTAATAAAAGCAGTTTGACGGAGCAGCGAAGAAAAGTGGAAAACAACAACAATAATACTGATAGAGGAATGTACAAAGCATGATTAATGTACCACTGCTCACCAACTGGACTGGGAAGCCCCAGCCTGCTCCCAAGTGGCAACTTCCGATCCCCTCCCCTGGCCAGCTCACCAGCTATATACTGGGTATGGCTCACAGGGTATGGAATACCTGTGTCCTGTGCCAGGTCTTTGAGAAAATAAACTCCCTGCCAGAACCAGGACAATAGTGGGATTGAGTGCACCCTCAGCAAGTTTGCAGATGACAGCAATCTGAGTGGTGTGGCTGACATGCCTGAGGAATAGGATGCTATCCAGAGGGAAGTGGAGAAGCTCAAGAAATGGGTCTGTGTAAACCTCACAATGTTCAACAAGGTCAAGTGCAGGGTCCTGCACCTGGGTCAGGACAACCCCCAGTATCAATACAGGCTGAGGGATGAAGGGATTGAGAGCAGCCCTACTGAGAAGGACCTGGGGGCTACTGGTGGATGAAAAGCTGAACATGAGCTGACAATGTGTGCTCACAGCCCAGAAGGCAAACCTCATCCTAGGCTGCATCAAAAGAAGCATGGCCAGCAGGTCGAGGGAGGTGATTCTGAGCTTCTACTCTACTCTGGTGAGACCCCATGGGAAAGACACAGACCCTTTGGAGTGGGTCCAGAAGAGGACCACAAAAATGGTCAGAGGGATGGAACACCTATGCTCTGAGGAAAGGCTGGGAGAGTTAGCATTGTTCAGCCTGGAGAAGAGAAGGGTTTCTGAAGACCTTATTGCAGCCTTTCAGTACTTCAAGGGGACCTACGGGAAAGATGAGGACAAACTTTTTAGCAGAGTCTGTTGTGGTAGGACAAGGGGGAATGTTTTTAACTAAAAGAGGGAAGATTTAGACTAGATAAAAGGAAGAAATTTTTTACAATGGGGGTGGTGAAACATTGGAACAGGTTGCCCAGGGAAATTGTGGAGGCCCCATCCCTGGAAACACTGAAGGTCCAGTTGGGCGGGGCTCTAAGCAACCTGACCTACCTGAAGATGTCCCTGCTCATTGCAGAGGGGTTGGACTCAATAACTTTTAAAGGTTCTTTCCAACCCAAACTATTCTATGATTCTATAATTCCATGATTCTATGACTCTCTTGAAATTCTCTTCATAAAATTATATAATAGACTCAATAAAAAGCAGTAGATTTCAGTAAAATTGCCTAGTGGATACTAGTAAAAATTAATCAAGTAGCTCTGTATTATGAGGAAAAAATGTTTATGAAAACATGGTCAGAACTGATTTTCTTAAAGAGATTTACTGTTACCAAGGCACAGAAATGAGCAAAATGAAGGGATGAGCAGGGTGATGAAGAGCTTAAAGTTAGCTAGAGAGTCTAGAGAGCAGAGTCTCAAGAACAGAAATCGACGTTATAGGCATCACCACACACCTTTTTCCTGTTGTCTTTAAAATATGTAAAGGACTTTAAAGTACTTATAAGTTTACCAGTTCTGGTTACAAAGTGGATAGCGGTCCTTAGAACAAATATTTTTGGTTCAGCATTTACAATAGAAGGTTAGAAAGACTGTCCTTGTATCTCACATAGGGACTGCAGATTTTAAATTCTTAAAGAAAAATATTAAATTGTCCAAACTGAGTTAAAAAAGTCATACAGAACTGGGGGAATAAAAAGTTGCTAAATGGAGCCAATTTTTATCAATCCAATGTCATACGTCGACATATTCCAAGATATCTTACATCAGAGAATAAGAGGGTAGAGAAGAAATTGACACAGCAGGGCTGTTTGAACCGTAATAGGTGAGGAAAATCAGGTTTTGTCTGTATAGGCAATGATTCTCATGGTATATTTGTGGATGAGCTACTGTATAGGCACAGAGGAGATGTAGGTGGCTCATCCAAAATTAGAATTCACTCTCTCCAGGTCTGACAAGTCAGATACACTTGTGCTTCTTGCAGCATACCTTGATCATCTGCCTTAGGTAAGAATCTCTGATTTCGTTCAGGTGGATAGTGAAGCGAAAATGCGTCTCTTATGTCATGCACATGTATTACTAATGGGATGGTTCTTATGTTTCAATATGAAATCTTACTGGGCATTTCCACTTCAATACTTACTTACTTTAGGTATAATGTTAAGTTACACAGTAAGGCAAAGATCAGTATGGACAGCTTTATTTTCAATATTTTTTATTTGCAATGAAAAATGGCAAAGTCTAAAATTTGCTGTGTATACAATTTGAAAGTTCATTTAAACTTTTTCCACACCGTAATTTTGTTAGTTTCCAGGAATTCCTCTCATGTTTTGACGACTTGTCAGATGATTGCTCTATAAATACACTAACTTGATGGAAGCTGGTTTTCCACCCCCTGAAACCAATTTGTTCATGTTGGTAAGTTCAGGTTCTGCTACCTACATGTTACTTTTCTTATCATGTGGTTTTGCTGATGGCATTCCCTGTTTATTTGAATTAAATAGACTTTTTAGATTAGTACTACTTTCTAGAGTAGTATTTTGTAGTAGATATAAGAAAGATCTTTGAAGGAATTCAGTCAGCAATGGTGATATTCAACTTGAGATTCAGAAATCTGGTTTCAGAAGCTTGATTCCATTGCCCACTTGAGATGTGCATTTCCATTACTATCTCTAGTTCCACTTGAGAAGCTCTATGATATTTGAAAGTTCAAAGGAGTCTGAGAGGTACAAGAGAAGAACTTTGGGACCTCTGCTCTACTGCTGGGGCTTAATTCTGCTCCTGGCAGCTGGATGTTTAGAGTCACCTGCAATGTCCATAGGTATTTTAACTATCTTGCAGGTGCTTTTCCAGATTGATGTATATCTCTAGGAACAGCAACTAGGAACTAGACTGACTAGAAAATCTTTAGTCAGATTGATCTCAAAACTTTCGCTTCCTTGGTTTCCCTTTGCATGTAGAATCAAAGTAAGTTAAAATTTGAAATCTATTTTTGAAAAAACATGTCTGTGAATGAGATGAATACAGAGCTTTCCCAGACTGCATCCTACTATTATGCATAATATTGTTACTTTATTTTAGAAAGTCCAGTCCTTGATTAAACTAATACTCTAATATATAACACATCATTAATAGAAATGTTTTGACAACAGTTCCTTCAAAGTTAATTTTGAGGGAGGAAACATGCACATGATTTTATGTATTGATTTATTTTAAATAAAGAAAGCTTAAACCACTCACGTATGTCAATGAGTGAATTCTAAGCATCCATTTATAAAGTTCATTGCTATCAAGAAGATAGATTTGGCAAAAACAGAACTTCATAAAAACAGAGCAAATTCTCAGTATCACCTTCTAACATAGTATTTATTGTAGTAAGTACATCATATTTTCCACGGGAAATCTCAAAGATAAAAGTTAATATCTTGGTTTTTTTCACAAAATGGGCAATAATATGATTTTTTTTTTTTCTCCTTTAACTTTCCATGAAGTTTCTCAAGATAATTTGAAGAAAGGCCAACCAATAATCCAATCAATACATTTTAGAAGTATATGTAAAAGGGAAATAATAACACCTTTTTTTGATGAACCAATTTCATATTACATCATTAAGAGCTGACAGATTATTATTATTGAGAAATTATTTTTATAAACTGTATAGAGTAATTTAATTACCTTACCCTAGTTCTCATTTATGTATGTTTTAGAAAGTAGTACTGGGCTCTATGGTGAACACGCTTTAAGTATATTTTGAAGATTTATTCTAAATATACAAGTGAAAATGTCTTTATGATAAAAAAAATTGTTCTAAGTTTTCTCATTATTTAAGGGTAATAAGCTTCACCATTTTTAAAGTTAATTTTGTGCGACTCTTTGATGTTAAAGTTAATGTGAAAGTTAATGTTAAAGTTAATGTTAAATAGCAATAGCAATAGCAACAGTAACAATAATGTATCCAGATTTTCATTTCTAACAGTGATGATATTATTTGACTCCTAGGACCTACCTTTTTCTCTCTTCTATGGCTAGTTGCACTAATGGACATTCAGGTTTTGAATTTTTGAATTGGTGGTTTTGAAAGTTTCTCGTTCTGTTATTTGTCCCAGATATTTAATGATGGGAGGTGAGAAGGAGCAGGAAGAGAAAAAGATTAGAAAAGCCCTTTGCTTTTTATTTATTAAATGTTTGTGACTTTAAGGTACCTCTGCTTATGCAGCAGTTAGTGAGGACATTTTAGGGCCAATTTTCACAGCAAAATGAATTCTACCCTAGTTTTTCCTATATTGTACAGCAATTTTATAACAATGGTAACTGCTCTGTTTTGGCTGTAGGTATGCAGTTATCCAAAGGAATTTATTAAGAAGCAAAATAGATTTATATGCTGATGAATATGTGTAAATTATGCTCACTCCTCTTTTGAAAGAAAGACTGCAGAATCTACTTTTTATGGCATTTTATCATACTGACATGTTCAGATTTTCAAACTTGTCTGGTTCTACTAATGTACACACAAATTTACTAACTACTAAATATTTTGAACGGTATACATATTCATTGCCAAACCAAACAGGATTTTTTATTTTTTGTCAGCATATATAAATTTTGGTCCTGCAATTAACATACAATTAAGCATGCCTTGCTGCCGTGAAATTTTAAGTTAATTAGCATTGAATAGTAGACTGGCTCAATTTGGAATGTGAAATCACACTTTCTATAATAAATATCATTCATGATCATGAACATTTTTCACTGTTCAGTGTGAAAATGAGAGCTTTATCGTTCCTTTGTCTTGCTTTTTGATGGTGTAGCATTCCTATGAAATATATAATTTTTCCTCTTACAGAGAAACAGTTCCAAAAGGCACCAAACAGCAGTGAAGTTTATTTACATCTTTTTCAGTGAAATACCTCTTCTCAATATCCTTTTGTCTTTATAATCCAAGATTATGATTAATTCTGCCACATTATTTTAAATTTTCCAGTTTATAAATTCACTCAGCAATTCCCTCAGTGTCAATAGGTAGGGACTACTCAAATACATTATTACTACAGTTATTAAGATTAAGGGATTAAACTCTCAGGGTGTCACAACCCACATTATAAATTTACTTATGGGAACTGAATATTCATGTGACTATATAGTTATTCTCAAGTTTACATACCTGTAACTGTTGTTTGAGAATAATGATAGCCTACAGAAGAAGGCTGGCCTGTTGATGGCAGTGCCAAAGTTTATCTATGATTCGTGCTGCAGTGTAACTTGGACTGTAATTGCTCCTTCAGAAACAGATTTATTATATTAATTAATAAAAGAATTTTATAAACGGACAGGCTTTTACTATTTATCCCTGGATTACTGCAGTGTTAGCTCTTTTCCTGGCTGTGCTTTGTGCCACCCCAGTCGCCTCTTTCCAGGACGAATCTGCAATGGGTGGCAGCAGTACTCAGCAGCTGCAGATGTCAGCCTGATAGTCCTGCTTGGTCTGAGGGCCAGACATTCATCCCTTACTGTGCAGACTAAGGGCTGGAGCAGATCATTACATGGCTACTGTTATTATGATCTTGGGTTGTCTTCCTGTGGAAATTGGTGCTTCTGTGTCAGGAAAGGACCCAGCTCCTGCATGCCTGGCTCCGGTCTCAAAATGAGGATGCAGTCTCAGCACGCAGTTAGATAGAGAAGCTTAAAAGCATTCTTAGGAATCCTCCAGTTTATGCATAGTTAGATAAGCTCCAGACTGAATCAAAAAGAAGGAAGCAAGTGTTGATGAAACTAGATCATTTAGCATAACCTATTGTATACAACACCTACCCACACTTTTGTGCTATAAAAATGCTACTCTGAAAGGCTGCAATACAGATTTCATGTTATTTCAGGTATTCTGAAATGAAAGTGTATAATAATATCTATGTCCAAGGCCTACAGGGCACCACTTGAGACCCTGGAAAGATTCAGAACTGTTTCCTTCTTAGCCGCATCCAATCTGCTCTGGAGGTGGCTCACCCTGAGCAGCACCCATGTGAGCCAGTATGGGCTACAGAGCCTCAGGGCAAGAGGTTGCTTCATGGAGCATCTCCCTTACGTAGCAACACAGATGCATTCTCGATAGAAATTGACAGCAAAAGAAGGCATTTTCCACCCTAGAAACCTAAAGTTTCTGGCATTATCATCACAGGCTGTTTTGTGTGAATAAATGATTGACATTTTTTTGGACGCTTGCCTAAGCATATTTACTTGCATAATGTTGCAACAGACAATAAGTGTCTATAAAAATATATGTTAATATAAAGTCCCAGCCAGCAGCCCAATTCCTTCAATTTCTTAAGTTAGCAAAGTTTGGAATGTAAAATTCAGAACGACATATTGGCCGAAAATTTTTTATGATCTTGTAAATTTACTGCTTCTTTTAGGTTCTAATAACTGAAATAAATATATTTTTTTAGAAAGAGAAGTAGAATAGATTACAAATCTTTCTTTTTTACACATCTTGCAGTTGAGATATCAATGCTGAGAGAAAGCTAAATGTCTGTCTTACTATCATGTTTTTCTAATGATTTCTTTCTACCCAAAAAACAACAAAAACTAAAAGAGAACATTTCAGTGTTGTTAACTGTTTGACTGGAATACAACAATCAGTTTTGCATTAATTTCAGTAAAGTTATAAAAGTATCAGAAATACCTTTTTTTCCAAAGGTATGTACTTTCACATCAGGAAAAGAGGGGAGCATATTTTATTTCCAATAATTAAATTCAATTCTCTTTGATGATCTGATAGAAAATGCTGGTATAGATGTATATATTACTTTTGTCAAAACCATAAAATCTCCAGTTAGTGAATATTAAGATTGTTGTAGGTATATGCCAGTGTGAATGAAACTTCTGTAAAAGAAATACTGGAATAAAGGTTGGGCTGCCTGGAAGGAAGGTTTGGCTGACTGCACATCTTCTTGCTCCAGAGCCACTAGCAGCAACATGATTAGGGCATTCAAATTCACTCTTTTCTTTCTGACTTAAATCTTATTCTTTACTAAGAGGGCACTTGGCTATTTTGGAATTCCTGCCTCCCAATTTCTTCTGCTTCAGCTCTTCTATTTTGTATAAATATTGAATTATTAATTAGAAAAGAAGTAGGTTATTCTACATCAGGTACGGGTGTTGTAAAACCTGGGTAAAACTGGAGGAAGATGGGGATTAACTACTTTGCAGTTAGGTCTCTCTTTCCCCCCGCCCCCGTTTTTTTTTCCTCCTTGAAAACTTTGAATGTTCCTTCATTACAGTCATATTCAGTAAGAAAATCCACCAGCAATGCATTTATCCAAACTTTCTGGCCAACACTGCGTAAAAACATTTGGGAAATCTTAAAAATTTTCTGAGAGTGGAAAAATTATTTCTCTCTAGATCAGCATGTAACATTTCTATTGTCTGGCAATAAGAAGACGCAACAAGTTAACCAGTATAAAAGGGACTTATTGGCTCTTGTGAAGTACTTATGTTTTATTTACAGTTCTGCACAATTTGAGCTAGTATTTAAATAGCAGATATCATAGTAATTTCTGTAAGCCTTCTGTGACCATCTGACTGACGTCAGCAAGTTCTAGGTTCAAATTTAAGACGTCGTCTTGTTTTTCTATATAGACATTTAGAAAAGTAAAACTAAACATTCTGATGCTCAAATAAATAATTTGCCCTATTTAAAAAACATGAATTGGTTGGTTTGGTAATCAATATTCTGTTAAAGGGAGAAAATAACAACAACAATAATAATAATAATAATAATAATAATAGCAAAATAGGTAAATACTATCATGTGCATAGCATAACTCTTAAGAATAGAACCACACACAGACTGTGAAATACTTGTGTGAATCTAATCCAGTTTATTGCTTTCCCTCTTAAGTTGAAAACTTTTCACTTTAATATGTTCAAAAAAAAAAAAATAAAATCCCTTTCAAAGGTAATCAAATAACATGCAGGAACTAACTGTGTCTAAGATTTCCACTTTGATTTCTTCATCAATATCTTCTCCATTTCAGCAAATGTCATTAAATTGTCTTTTGGTGTTCATCTTTCTCAAGTAATGGGGTTTTTTTTCATGGTTGGCTGGTACAGTTGTGGATGTTTTCCTTTTTTGCTTGATGTCTTAACCACCAAGCCTGTATTCCCATAGAAAACAGCCCATTGAAAGAGCACAAAAGTATAGGTCTAGAAAGGATGTTTTAGTTCAAGCCTTGCACTGATAAGGCCAGGAATGCTTGGATGACAATACCAGATATTGTGTTATCTGTTTAAAAATAATATCTGAAAATTCCACGCTGCCTGTCATCAGCCCTTTCCAGTCAACTGTACGACCAACATTTAGTAACCTCTGGTTTCAATTGTCCGTATTTCAAATTCAGCTGAATTCTTCAAACTGTTTTCCAAGAAGCCATGGAGAACAATTAATCGTCTATAACAATCTGTGACACGTTTGAAGTCTGTTATCATGTTCCCTTTCCCTTCCTTTTTACTTTTATTTTCTTTTAGTAGGTAGAGACTCTAATGTGTCTGTACAAATTTTTGTCTTGTTATAATGCCATCTTCACAGGCAATCAAGATAATTTTGAATTCCAGTCTTCTAAAATTTGCATTCCAGTCTTCGATACCTTAGTGATTCTCATAGCTTCATGTCATCTACACTTCTTGTTTCAAGGGAATACCATATGTTGCTCATGTAAATGCTGACTGAATCCAGGCAAATCTTTGGAAGGTTATACAGGTGTCCCTTCAGCTGACAGTGAATAGTTATAACTCTTCTTTTGAAACCATTTTTTCATATATGTATGTGGATTTTTCTATTCATACTACATTTACTTAGAATATGATGTGAAGAACAACACATTAACAATGTAAATTTTACTTAAGTTAATATTTATCTACTTTCACTTCATCCGCTGAAACAGTTTATTTGTCAGAGAAGATAATAAGAATATTTTGGATATGACTTTCTTGGCCACCACTTTAGCTATAGTTTTGTGTGTATTATATCTACCAATGATTTTTTAATGTTTCTTTAGTAATTTATTCCAAATAATTTCAGAGACTGAAGAGTCTTATTCCAAATCATTCCAGGTAATGATAAATAGTTTACTGTTCCCCTTTGTACTCTTTTTTCCTCTTTACTAAGGGCATATTTGTTTTCTGTAGTCCTCCAAGGTCTCCTTTGTCCTCCGAAAGTTAAGGAAGAAAACTGCTAATCATTTAGAGACTGCTTTGACTAGGTTTTCTTAAAAACTAAGGAATCAGTTTCATCAGGTCATACTGACAGACAGAGTATCTGTATCATGTATATATATCCTTTAAAAAAATCTGTTCCTTTCCTAATCTAGGTAACATCCCTGTTTCCTGTTTAGTAGTATTAAAGACCTAATCACAAGTAGTCTTTATTTAATGAAGACAAGAGTGAAGAAGGTAACGATGCCACAATTTCAAACTGTTTTATGTTCTGTGCTTCTACTTAATGTTTCTTACTGCTCCTTTATCTTGTTTTCTTTTTAATTATACTATACCATATATTGATAGATTCTTTTCTTGCTACTCTTTAAATCCCCGTTAATTGAAATGCACCTCGCACAATAATCTTACTGATTTTACCTCTGTGGCTACTCTTGTTCCTTTAGTTATGTTCCCTTTTGTTTTCTTTCCAACTTTTTACATGTTTCCATTTTGATTTTCAGGTCATCCATTCAAAATATTTTATTGTACACTTTCTGTATGTAGTGCGTATCTGGGTTATTTTATCCAGAGCAGTTGGTATAGACTATCAGTAACTGGTCAGCTCTCCTACCTTTCTTTATTCTTTTATTATATTTCTGAGACTATCTTGAGCAGTTTTGCAAGATTGCTGAAATTTATTTTTTTCTAAATTCAGTTTTTTCCTTTTGTGCTTTATACCTTTCTTGTCTCACAGTACTTAATTATGTAATTTCATAAGGACATCCAACTAAATTCTTATTTATTTGTAGGTTTTCACTCAAATCTCTCTTAAAAGAAAAACTAAAATAGTTGCCTATATCGCTACTTCATAAATCTGCTTAAATATTATTTCTACCCATCACAGTTCTAATCAGACAGTGATTTCAACTGTATTATCTTTGTGTGTCTATGAGCGGACTTCCAATAAATACTTTGGTATTTAAAAATCCTGTTATTAGCAAATTCTGTCTGTTGAATACTTGATTAGAATAAAAGCCTTATTTACTTTCTCCTTTGGTCTGAAAAGTCTAAAATTAGCCACCCTTTGCGGATTATTTCCTCATTTTTTGACCTTCGATTTTTACCCCAAAATTGTCTTCAAACTTGTGTCAAAACTGTCAGGTTTTCAGTGTAAGAAAATATTTTTTCCCTCTCAGTTCTTCCTAAGTAAGGTTTTCTCTTTGTGTCCAATAAATATTCTCTGATAAAAATTATGTAGTAATTCTGATTATTGACTATCAGTTTTTTTCTGCAAATAATTGCCAGTCTCTTCATTTGTGTATCAATGTCTTAAATGTTCTCAAGGTCTATTCTATTCGTCTCAGTTATATCCTACTGTATTTTTAATCACCTGTTCTATTTTCCAGAACTGCTGATGTTACCAGTATTACTAACTTTTAGATTTTTGTCATCTGATTTTTTCATGCTAGTCCAAATCTCTTGTCATGCTTATAAGTGGTTACATGAAGATACTCTTCTCCTTTTTTATGAGTAAAATCTATTTCTTTTCTTTTGCAGAATGTGTTCTCTTGAGCAAGAAAGCTGGAGGTTTCCTATCTGCAAGTCCATGTTTTAATTTACAGAATTCTTATCCAAGAAGTATTCTTCTATGCTCAGCTGAGACTAAAAACAATAATCTAAATTACACTCACAAGGAGATTACATGACTTACAATTGCTTAATAACAATATTGAGGAATTTACAAATGAAGCAAAATTGACTTCCTAACAGGGAATAACAAAAAATCATTAAGTTTCCCTTCCCTTCTCTCCAAGCTCATCAAGTAGTTGTAACTACATAAAGTATTTCTCAAGTTTCATATATAGACATGAGAGAAAGTGGCATTTTTTGAGTAGAACTGGCAGATTTACATTAGAAGCAATTAATTGATATCTAGGAACAATTCACTGTCCTCAAATATATTAAAGTAGTCCCTTAATCTTATTGATTATGAGTGATTTTTCACTAGAGAAGTCACTGTACCTTTATATTCTATGGAAAGGTGTTTTCTGAAAGTGATTTTTGCCACAGAAATCAGTTGCTGACTGAAATTAATTAGAAATGCAATATAGATCCTTAAATTCAATGCACTTTTCACTGGAGGTTTGACTATAACCAAGAGAACCTCAGGGGTTGCTCTCTACCACACTGAAGATCCTGTCCTGTGTTTATGAGGAAGCAGCCCATTTACACCAGATCATTCTCAGTCTGTATAATTCTCTCTCTGTCTCAACAAGAACTAGACTGTTTTGTTAGTAGGAGAAAAAGGCTAGTTTTCACAAAGAATATGTTGGTATATCTAAAGCAACAAAATTTTCTCACACTTGCTACAGTATTCTTATAGTTATCAACTACATGTTGCAGTGTTCTCTGGAACAATACCTTATCCAACTCCTTAACAAAGCCCTCTTGCCCTTTCCAAACATATCAGATCAAACTTAGCAGAGCATCGTTAGTGTTTAGGAACAATTAAGCTCCGTATTTCAAATCAGGGTTCAATGTATGGTCTAAAATGCTCTGAAAGTATTATTGCACCCTTGTATAGTAATTGTAGTATTTCCTATCTGTCTGGGAGCTGAACTCAATTTTCAATTTTTGTGCTTTGCCCTTTGCCATTCTGTTGTTCGTATTTTCCTTTTTTTATTTACTTCTTTTTTTTTTTACTGCTGTCTTCCACAGTTCTTTATATGTACTTGCATTGTACGTTTTATCATGTTGACTCTTTATCATCCCCATCTACTCATCATAAAATGCAGATGTTCATACTGTTATTTCTATACTTCAATTTTTCCAAGTGTGAAATTTTTCATACGAATATTTTCCAGAATCCATCCTTCCTTCCTTCCTTCCTTCCTTCCTTCCTTCCTTCCTTCCTTCCTTCCTTCCCTCTCTCCCTCTCTCTCCCTCTGACCCCATCTCTTCCTTTCCTCCCTTTCCTCCCTGGTTTTTGTCTGCATTAAAACCCATAATAGGGAAACATTCTGGAAAGGTGAAAATTCAGCTTTAAGAAAATGGCCTTGAATGAACAATGAAAATATTCATGCACACCAGAGTTCCATGAAAAAAATGCATCAGACTTCTGGAGTAATACAAAACAAAACAATTTCTTAATTAAGCAGTTTGTGTGTAAACAGCTGCAGCATAACACCTACGCAGAGCACAATTGGCATTGCATATAAAATAATAAATGTGATGGCACACTTTACTCTCAGGCATTCAACACATCTAAACCAGGCTCATATTTTTCATGACAATACTTCAGATCTGTATCTGGGTGCTTCGGTGTCTGGAACTGAAAGAAGTTATGTGTCCTCCTTGATGGTTACCTCTATTTATGTCTTTATCATTTACTTGATACTATAATCCACTTGCCACAACTTCCTTCCAACTACCTAAAAAAGTGGATTTCTGCTTCCAGCAAGAAAAGTACATGAAAGAGTGACAGATCTTCTATCTGGGGCTTATTTCAACGTGTAATGCTCTTGCATATAAATGTGAGTTTGAATGAGTATCAGTTTTCCAAAATTCTTAAAGCAGCTATATTTTTGACAGGTAAGGAAACACATAGCACTGTAGTAATCAAATAGTTGAAAAAAATTATTGTTTGTGAATGCTCACTAAGCATCACAGTGATTCAAGTTTTTCTTTTATTATTATAGTAAGTAAGATTATGCTAAACCGGGTTGCTGGGATAATAGTATGACAGCGTAAAACATCAGATTAATTACAATAACTGTTCTACTGGATGAGAAAATCTCTGAAGTGATTTTCAAAATAGCAGGTAGTCAATGAAGAATATGAAATGCTAGAGTTGGGTTCACAACTGTGACAAAAACAGATGCATGAATTAAGGTTTACAGGTCTGAATCTACAGTAACAATAATTGCTCATGAAGATGTCTACACAAATGGACATCTATTTTCACTCATGCAGTTGCTAGCCTGACCTTTGGGCATTGGTGCCTAGTCTCGTTTAGAATCTAATCCCTGTGCTAATTAGACTGTTGTATGAACTGTAATTTTCTAATTTGTTCTGCCTGAGACTAGTGTTATATTATCTCAATGACTATATAAGAGATCTTGACTTTTCTCTGTGCACATGACTACCTCCAGACAACACTGTAGCTGTCGTATCCAGGAGTGTGTGCAGACCTTATAAACTCTGCAGAGCTCATCAAAGTTGAACCTCCAGTAGGGGAGTCAGGAAATAAATGTCTAGTCATACATCTCTAAAGTCAGGAAAGACACTCTACAGTGTCTTTTTTTCTGGCTACTTACCTGAGGATGAATACCCTTGCATCAAAATCTATTTTAAATACACATTAAAAGTACAGAAATCCATAAGGCAGCATGTCCCTGACTCGGCACTTCCAATGTCAATCTGTTAAAAGCTACAGCTATGTCCAAGTATTCTGGTAAAATGCTTACTACAGTCAATAGAACTTTTGACTCATTAAGGCCAAAAAAGCAGTACTAGATTCTGATACTAAACCATTTTAAAATTAAATAAAACAGAAAAGTGTATGTATTAGGTATGTTTTGATTCTGTGTAAGTTCTTGAATATGAAGAATTCTGTCTCATCCATATATTAGGAATAACTAGAGCAGAACTGAAAATAATTTGCAAAAATAACCAAAGCCCAAAATAGAACAATTGAAAACAAAGGGAGCTGAAAAAGTGAGTGTAATTTATACAATAATAGCTGGGGGGAAAAAAGTTAAATCAGAAATTCAAAATATAATAATAATGTTAGATAAGGTAAATCCCAAAGCAACTTTGTTTTGCATACCCCAAATAAATTATAACCTATAGGTCCTTTATAGCTGTAATGAAATAGTGTAAAAGGAGGCAAACATTGAGAAGCAGACAAGAAAATAATATTTTTATATGAGTTTTGAAGCAGATGGAGACTCATGTGGCTAAAAACCCATTTAAATATATGGCACTTTAAAAATTCAGGAAAATGTTGGTGGTGTTAGACTGAAAATAGGTATCTATATATCAGGACAAATTCAAAAAAATATGAAGAGAGAAGTGTAACTTAGATGGTGACCTGAGGGAGAGAAAGAGGAGGGGGGAGAGTGAGAGGGAGGCGGGAGAGAGGTGCTCCTTATAGCTATTTAGAATTCATTTATGTTGGTTAATCTCAGTTGCCAAGAAGCTGAAAAAAGTACAAGAAGGTAAAAGTTAAAATTATCCTCTGTTCTGCATCAATTCAAAACTTTTATGTCTCCAACCTCTTAAAAGTGTAATTTATGTTAATTTACTCTTCCTGAGATATTTTAAAGCACTTGTTGAAAAGTATACACCACTGTTAATATCCTTTAGGATGTGAACAATCAGTGAAAAATTTTGTACATATAGTCATCTAGAATTTGATCAATAATATTTCTACTGTCATATTTCTGTACATATTTTAACTGAAACTCAGGACCTCAAGTTATTTTCCTTGCACCCATAAAATTATTATCTACTTGCTAACCAAAAAGAATCCTAGATCAAATGTTATTACACTGTTATTACAATTGTAAGATGCTATTCCTTATACATGTTCCATTGTTATTATTCTGATTTTTCAGTATTAGTACTACTGCATTGAAGTTCCATTTGGCATTGGGGCCATACTTTATCGAGTGTTAGGGATATATTTGTGGTGGGTTGACCTTGGCTGGCTACCAGACGCCCACCCAGCTGCTCTCTCACTCTCTCTGCTCAACAGGATGGAAGGAGAAAGTGAGATGGAAAAGCTCATGGGTCAAGATAAAGACACGGGGGCATCACTCAATAATTACCATCACAGCAAAACCAGACTTGACTTAGGGAAAATTAATTTAATTTATTGCCAATTAAAAAAAGAGTAGGGTGGTGAGAAACAAAGACAAAAACTAAAGCATCTTCCCTCCACCCTCACCTTCTTCCCAGGCTCAACTCGATTCCTTCATTCCCAGCTCCACTAGCTCTTCATCCCCAAGCAGTGCAGGGGAGATGGGAAAAGGGATTTGTGATCAGGTCATAACAATCCATATCTGCCTTCCCTCACTCCTCACACTATTTTCCTGCTCCAGGATGTGGTCCCTGCCACAGGATACAGTCCTTCAGGGAAAGACTGCTCCAATGTGGGTCCTCCATGGGCTGCAGCATGGATATCTGCCCCAACATGGTCCTCTCCGTGGGCTGCAGCTACTACCTGCTCCACAGGAGTCCTCACAGCCTGCATGGAGACAACCTGTGTCATCAGAAGAAGAGAAGGTAACCACACACTTTTCAAGGAATATATTGATATATACTTGCATCCTTTTCAGAGACCAAATCAGCCAAAGTATAAATTTCTAAGCATTTATTTAGAAACGGTAGGAGTAAATTCCCTTTAAAGAAATAAATGAACTACTACTAACTGCACAAAAACTCTTGCACAGCATCTAAACCTTCCATCAGAAATTAATGATCAAAGATTTGTTCTTACTATGCTTGTGACTGTGTTAAACAAATAAAAAGCCTCTGTATGTTTATAACTCAGAATAAAATAATGTGTAATAGTCCATGTTTGAGATGTGGGAAATGAATCACAGAATCATAGAATAGTTTGGGTTGGAAGGACCTTTAAAGGTCCTCTAGTCCAACCACCCCTGCAATGAGCAGGAACTTCTTCAACAAGATGTAGGAGAAGACCAGGTCCGAGACCAGCTGAAGAACCTGAATGTGCACAAGTCCATGGGACCTGATGAGATTCATCCACGGGTCCCGAGAGAACTGGCAGATGTAGTTGCCAAGCCACTATCGATCATATTTGAGAAGTCATGGTGGTCTAGTGAAGTTCCCGATGACTGAAAAAGGGGGAACATAAGCCCCATTTTCAGACAGGGTAAAAAAGAAGACCTGGGGAACTACAGGCTGGTCAGTCTCACCTCTGTGCCCGGCAAGATCATGGAGCAGATCCTCCTGGAAACTCTGCTAAAGCACATGGAAAATAAGCAGGTGATTGGTGACAGCCAACATGGCTTCACCAAAGGCAAATCATGCCTGACAAAACTGGTGGCCTTCTATGACAAGGTTACAGCGTTGGTGGATAAGGAGAGAGCAACAGATGTCATCTACCTGGACTTGGGCAAGGCATTTGACATTGTCCAGCATGATATCCTGGTCTCTAAATTGGAGAGACATGGATTTGATGGATGGACCACCCGGTGGATAAGGAATTGGATGGATGGCTGCACACAAAGAGTTGTAGTCAATGGGTCAATGTCTAAGTGGTGCGCAGTGATAAGTTGTGTTCCTCAGGGGTTGGTACTGGGACTGATACTACTTAACATCTTTGTTGGCAACATGGATGTAGGGACTGAGTGTACCCTCAGCAAGTTTGCTGATGACACCAAGCTGTGTGGAGCGGTTGACACACTGGAGGGAAGGGATGCCATCCAGAGGGACCTGGACAGGCTTGAGAGATGGGCCCATGCCAACCTCATGAAGTTCAACAAGGCCAAGTGCAAGGTCATACACGTGGGTTGGGGCAGTCCCATGCACAAATACAAGTTGGGCGGAGAGCAGATCAAGAGCAGCCCTGAGGAGAGGGACTTGGGGGGTGTTGGTAGATGAGAAGTTCAACATGAGCCGTAAATGTGCACTTGCAGCCCAGAAGGCCAACCGCATCCTGAGCTGCATCAAAAGAAGCATGGCCAGCAGATCAAGGGAGGTGATTCTGCCCCGCTACTCCAGTCTCATGGGACCCCACCTGGAGTACTGCATCTGACTCTGGAGCCCCCAACATAACAAGGACATGGACCTGTTGGAGTGGGTCCAGAGGAGGGCCACAAAGATGATCAGAAGGTTAGAGCGCCTCTGCTATGATGACAGGCTGAGAGACTTGGGGTTGTTCAGCCTGGAGAAGAGAAGGCTCTGAGGAGACCTTATAGCAGCTTTCCGGTATCTGAAGGGCACCTACAAGAAAGCTGGAGATGAACTTTTTACAAGGGCGTGTAGTGATAGGAAGAGGGTTAATGGCTTCAAACTGGAAGAGGGTAGATTTAGATTAGATCTCAGGAAGAAATTTTTCACTGTGAGGGTAGTGAGGCACTGGAACAAGTTGCCCAGGGAAGTTGTGGAGGCCTCATACCTGGAAGTCTGGATGAGGCTTTGAGCAACCAGGTCTAGTGGGAAGTGTCCTTGCCCATGGCAAGGGAGTTGGAACTAGGTGATCTTTAAGGTCCCTTCTAACCTAAACCATTCTATGATTCTATGATTCTGTGGAGATCAGGTTGCTCAGAGCCCCATGCCACCTGATATTGAATGTTTCCAAGGATGAGACCTCTACCACCTCTCTAGGCAACCTGTTCCAGTGTTTCACCACCCCGATTGTAAAAATTTCTTCCTTATATCTAGTCTAAATCTACCCTCTTTTTGTCTAAAAACATTACCCCTTGTCCTTTCACAAGAGACCCTGCTAAAAAGTTTGTCCCCATCTTCCCGTAGGTCCCCTTGAAGTACTGAAAGGCCTCAATAAGGTCTTCAGAGAGCCTTCTCTTCTCCAGGCTGAACAACACCAACTCTCTCAGCCTTTCCTCAGAGGGTACGTGTTCCATCCCTCTGATCATTTTTGTGACCCTCTTCTGGACCCGCTCCAAAGGGTCTGTGTCTTTCCCATACTGAGGGCCCCACAGCTGGACACAGTACTCCAGGTGGGGTCTCACCAGAGTGGAGTAGAGGCTCAGAATCACCTCCCTTGACCTGCTGGCCATGCTTCTTTTGATGCAGCCCAGGATAAGGTTCGCCTTCTGGGCTGTGAGTGCACATTGTCAGCTCATGTGCAGCTTTTCATCCACCAGTACTCCCAAGTCCTTCTCAGCAGGACTGCTTTCAGTCCCTTTCTCCTCCAGTCTGTATTGATGAAATGGGGTTTGATGAAATGAAATTGTATATAAATCATGTTTGTCCTTCCGTAGATTTTATTTTTGACTGGTGTTGTGTTTATGCCCCAAAATTACGCTTTGAATTTCTGTTGGAAATGACAGCCTATTACAGTAAATGGTTTCATATCCAGACCAAGATGTTAAAAAATTATTGACCTGGATCAACATGTTGGATTTACCCTAAAGAAATGAATTTTAAAGACACTATAGTTCATTGTGCATCGAGAATATTTAGTATTCATCTACCTATTCTCTATCCTGAATCCAACTTACACATGTGCTCAACAGAGGACATGAAAGGCCAATATTCATTTGGCGCTTTTCCCTTGAACTTCCTCCATACATCATGCATTTCCAGTATTATTCAGTTTGAGGTTGTGGCCACAGAGCTAATGTGAATGTTGTACAAAAGCCAGCTAAACTAGAAAGAACAATGCCAGCTACATGCAATGTTTTCATTTTTTGATCAAATGCCTTACAGTTCCAGAAAGCCGGAGGCATTTAATAAGCACGTCTGGCAAGTAGGATCAATTTGCATGTTTAGGGGATCTAGGAGAAGGAAGAAATTAATGAAGATTCATATATCAATCAATTCATTGAAAGAAAATGCAAAGTAAATGCAAAACATTAAATTAACGAAAGTTCAGGTTCCACAAATTAAAATTGTATTTTATGTTATATATTTTAGGGCAAAAAGCTAATGTACCCTGCAATGTAAACAGTTTTCCAAGCAAGAATGAAACAGATGATGAACCTATGTGAAATGAGGCTAAGATCATTTACTTTCCATATTTCTAAACATTTTCTGTAAACTTTTACAAGAGTAATCTTGGATATCCTACAAAATTTATTCTTAACTTACTTTCTAATTATTCTTTGCATTTTACATAATAGGTGACTAGAACAATGGATTTTCTGATAGAAATTGCTACAAGGATCTGTGTCAATCCAACTTGTAGATTCCTTCTCAAGACACGAAGTTTACAGTTTAAACACCTGAACAGATCCAGCCTCCTTATTCAAATAGAATACACCAGAGAGAATTTTTAAGGCCTTAGAAAAGCTCTCAAAATTCTAAATAAAAAGAACTAAATCTTAAGTGGGAGAGAGAAAAAAATTCAGTGCAAGATCCAAGTCATGATAAGACTTAAAGAAGTTTGTGCTTATATAAACAATTATAAAATAACTATGCAACTAGAAAGAGTGATTTTTTTAGTACATAAAGGAAAATTGTGAAAAAACGTAAATGTGTAATCAAAGGTCTGTACTGGGTTATCTAATATTTAAAGACATGCTTAAAGAATCTCTCTTAAGTTAAATGGGATTTAGAGGTGTAACCCAAAAGAAATAAAGTGATGAAAACAGAGTTGAAAGAATTTGTAGTGAAGTATTTTAATATACATACACATACACATATGTTTACACATATACATATATGCATACACATGCATACACCTATATATAATTTTCATGAAAATAATTCCTTATATTTTTGATTAAAAATATATTTCTTCAAAAAATTACAGGGTGACTCAATTTCATGAAAAAAAAAAGAATTAGCTTTCATTTTGAAAAAGGTAAGGTGCAAGGTCAGTTCTTTTAAATAGACATAAAATAATTGATTTTAGTCCCCCTACTCAACTTTTAAAGTTGCATGAAAAGAAAAAACCCACAGTCATTTCTAAATGGCTAAACATTAGCATAAAAAGACATCTCAGTATGTTCAAAGACATTTTGTGACCTGATCAAAATAAACTGTTTTGATTTTTCTGCTATATTTTTTGCATATTTAATAGATTCTCATAGGGCACATCTGTTTATTCCAAACAACAGGTTTTGATTAACCCCTACCCCTCCCCCCATCCCAATGAGGATGGATGTGAGTGTACTAGCATTCGTAAGGCTATGAGAAGTACAATAGATAGGAAGGGGCCTCTTTGGAAGCTGTTTAGACTAGTCACATCAAAATACAATGCACCCTCCCGTGCAAATTAGAAAATAGAGCAAGTGAAACAGCGTGTATGGTGGTAGCACTAATTAACTTTGAAATATAGAACATCTCATGAAGGAAAACCAATTACACTAGCTTGTAAAGTAAAAGCTTTACATACACTGATAGTATTTTGAAAGTGAAATGAAATTGTGTGATCTCAGAAGGCATTAATTGAAGACTTCAAGCACATTTTTTCTTTAATAAAGTTAAGCCTGAACTACGTTCATAGAGCCAAACAACCCTGAACTAATGGATTGTGTAAATGTGTACAATCCAGATTGAGCAAATGCCTTTAGTTCCATAATGGCCTGAAACCAAGGTCCACGACAAATATTTTCAAATTGCTGGCAGTTTTAAATCTGATGCTGTTTTATGCTGTTTGAGACCATTTTACTAATACACTTTGCAAACTGATCATGGCTATTCCAAGAGTTTTATATGTCTTATGGTTATATCACTTTATTGATTGAAGTAAAATAATCTCTAAATAGAAATATTGTACAGTTAGTGTTGTCTCCAAATCCATTGAAAAGAATGCAGACATTTCTTAAGGTATTAGCATAGAAATGACAACCAATGATTTAATAAAAAAATTAAAAAAACCCTTTTGTCAAAGTTATGAGTTACTTAATCACCTTTAAGAAGTTAAATATGATATTTGAGAAACTCTGTATCATACAAGTGGCATGTTGCTGTATGACTGAAGTGTGCAACGGTGAATGAATTAAGCTCAGACCAAAACAAAAATTCATTAAGTGTGAGTATTTTATACAGAAAAATCCTAGGGAAAATAAACTCAAGCAATAAATAAATACTGACAACCCTGTATTTATGAAGCTTGTGGAGAGACAGAAGTGTAGTGAGAAATACTTGTGCTGAATATAAACAACTTTAAAATTTTTCAGAGAAAACTGGTGTCCAATGTTATTTAGAAGACTGGAAAACATTTTTGGACAATCAAAAGGGACAATTTTACAAACACTAGAGGCAAAAGGAAGAAAAGCAGCACTACAGATATGTCCTTATTTTGTTCTAGAAACCAAAACAATATGTCTTTCATTTTAGAAATCTACAAAAAATTTAAATGCTTCACTAACAGACCAAATCAATTTTTGTTATGTTTGAAAGCTGGGATGATTGTTAACTGCTTAAGAACAATAATGTATTCTTATAATGAGAAATCAATATAAGTGAAGGGACTAGCATTTATGATTTTTTTAGTGCTGAAAACAAGTTACAGAGTGGTGTCTTCTCTCTTGAACCACTCTAGTTTCATCACTGGGAGTTTGATATCAGTTTCCATCAAAGTGTGTGTTGTTGATTATGATAAACAGATGGCATGAGGTCAGGAATGCATGCAGCAGCAGACATAACATGCCTCAGTAAAAACCAGAGGTTTTGTCTTAGTTTTAAGTTCAACCAATTCAAATAAAAACTTGGACTAAATCCCAGTAAAAACCGAGGTGATGATATGTACTAATGTATTTAAACCTACTTGATTAGAGAGTTTGGGAAACAAAGCCATATAAAATTAAAATGGATATAACATAGCAAAAAATTGTTGGAATTATAATATCAGCAAAACTTGTACAAGTATCTTATTTTGACATTCTTTTGCTTTCTAGTTGACATAAGAGGTCCTTCAAGATGGTCTGCCCAGGGGAGAGCTCAGATGAACAGTTCCTAGCAAGAATGAAGCAGAAGGAATAAATAGCTCTGGAATATATTACTGTTTTTGTGATGCCTATTGTCAGTCTTAGCGCTCCCAGGAGACTCGTGAAGAAAACAGATTCTGATAATAATTTTAACATTTCTCCAGCTGAACTGGTGAATAGATCTCTGTAGCACAGACATAAAATTGTTTAAATGGAAAGTCCTATTAAAAAGGTGTAGTTTTAAGGTTGGGAAAAGGAGTCAGTTGTATGAAAAAAACCACCAAACCGAACAAAGCAAACCAAAGGAAAACAAAGAGACTGTGTAGCAAAATATTAGCAGGAGTAATTTAAGTTCATATTTCAAATCAAAGTCGACAGAGTTATAGAAGACTTGCTAACTGGGTGTGGTTTTGGCTAACAGCTGATCACTTCCTCCTGCTTTACTCTTTGTGGCGCTAATTTCCCTTGCTGTGTATTTGCTATGCGCTTGAGCAGATCACTGGTGCGCTTACAATGGTTTCTTGACATGCAGTACCAGGGCTGACGCTATGCACTGGGGGACCTTCAGAAACATCCCTCTTGTAATGGGGATGTTCAGTCATTTAGCGCTTTGCTGTCTGCGTACGCGGGGTGTATGCTTCAGACCAACAGCTGACATAAGCATCATTGCTTCTAAAGTCGTCTTCTGGTTGTGAATGTGTGGAGTCACAGTGGATCAACCTCTGGTCCTTCTCTCTGCTTTCAGTTGTTAACGAAGATGCTTCCAGGGTGCACTGTCATGCTTTTCTCATGCATTATGTCCTACTCAGAATAAAACTGACTAAACATGGTTTATTGTTTTTAATTTTGACATTAAGAATGTGCCCTTCTTTCATTCAAAGGATTTGGATTTCTACTGTTCTTGCAAAATGAGTGTTAAAGAGGGACTCTTTATCAGGGCATGTAGTGATAGGATGAGGGGCAATGGTTTTAAACTGAAAAAGAGTACATTTAGATTAGATATTAGGAAGAAATTCTTTGCTCTGAGGGTGGTGAGACACTGGAACATGTTGCCCAGGGAGGCATCTGAATTCTGTGAGGCATTTGACCAGGAAATTGTTTATTCGTTAGGCATTAATAGGCCTTGCAAAATAATTTACTTTTTTTAGTTTTTTTCTGAAACTTGTCTGAAGAAAACTGTACTAATTTTCAGATTTGAATTTATACCTTTAAAGCTGTTACTGGGCCACATAATGTATGCTCTCATAATCAATAATACTTTTAGGAAATATGTGTATTTTAGATTTTTTTTCCCTTAATAAATTCTGAGTGATATTCAACTGTTTTAAATACGTAATGGTTTTCCTGTTATGAAGATGATAGTAAGGAAAATTCAAAATACATCATAGTTTAGCATGGCATTATGTTTATACCGTAAAATACAAAAATAGAAAACGGAGTTGGGTGTACATGGCAAGAAGATCAGCTACCCAGAGAAAGCAGGAGCATAATAAATAAGAAAGCAGACAGAAATTCTCTGGGAATAACATTTAGACCCTAGAGGGCCAATAAGGCCCATGGAGGGTGGAGAGAATTGTTTTTAGTTGCCAGAACTGCTGGGCTACCACAGGAAACAAATAGAGTCCCTGCTGTTGAACCATCTGCAGAGTATTCCACATGCCAGCTTGCTTCATTGGGGTGGGCAGGCAGAGGTCTTCTGTGACAAAGTCGCAGAAGTTACCAAAACAAAATAGCAGGGTGGATTTTTCCCTTCATTACATTTTTCCAGGTGTTGTTTCCACTGAGACGATTGTAATTCTTGTGCTGTTGTTTTTGATGCTAATGTCAACTGGTGCTAAGACTGAATTTATTTATTTGCCACCTGTTGCAGGATCTGCTGAGTTCTTTTGTTTCTTCCCCATTACTTAGGAAGTTAAATTGTTGATCACGGCTGGGTTCAGCTCATGGAAAAGTGAAGTACATTATCATTAAAATGATAACACAAGCAAGCAAGCAAGCAAGCAAACAAAAATACTCCTGAAAGCTATATCTGGGAGTTTCTTCCAGCCATAGCTAGTAGCAAACAATCAAACACAGTCATCTTCTCTTGTTATAGATTTGCCATTAGCTTTCAGAAAAATAAGCACCTCCTCATCAAGTTATACACATTGACATATAACAGCACCTGCATTACTTGCAGCTTGGAAAATATACCATTTTGAACTGATAAGAGCAGGATCAGAATATTCAGATATACAAGTGCTTTTCACAGAGTCTGCACTTGATAGCTGTGCTTCCTATGCTTTTACACTTTTTTCTTTGTTTGAATACTGGTCATAGCAGCAAGCTTTACTTAATTTTCTCCCACCAACATTAACCTCTTCTCCCCCTCCCCCTCCTGCCCAAGTTCTTGTATAAGAATTTGACACCCATTCATCATCAGAGAAGCAGAATGATACACTGCTAGTGTGGAAACAGATCCAAAACACAAAGACAGCGGAGAGATTCTCAATGAGTTCAATGGGCTTTGAATAATGTTGAAAGTCTTGGTGAAAATTATAGGAATAATTTTACATTCCATATATTTGAATATGAATGAGCAATGCATTGTGTAAGTGTTTTATATAATGTGGACCAAAATGCACTCCAGTTCCACTCTTGTTCTGTGCAGTGAGATAACTCGCTCTGCGCAGCTGGTATCATCTTTAAAGAATGTTCCCTGAAGCCCCTGGCCCAACAAATCATTTTGTTTACCTTAGTCTAGGCACATAGTGGAACCCATAAAACCCTTGCGATGGCTGATTTATGCTTAAACTTTGCTTCATGTATGCTTATTATTTCAGGTCATATGTACACATATTAGAGATATTCTCTGTACAAATTATTATTTTAATTTTAATACTAGGAAAATGATTAATTAATATTTATCTAGATATTAACAACAGACACTTCAGAAAGAGCTTTATTAAAAGAATTTCAAATTCCATGCTTAGTGGAAGGTATGCCGGATGCAACTAAAATGCATCGAACAATGAAATACAAGTTGAATAAATAAATTCAATTTTTCCATCCACTAGCACAGTTGTCACTCAGCAGTCATTGGGTAATGTCACTGCAGAAACATTGTCCAAGAAGATAAATGATTATTTTTGTAGCAAATAACCATGAAAACAAATTAAGATTAACAATTGCACAAAATGCAGATTATTGGCAACAGGTCTCAATATCTGGTATTTGGTTTTATGTTTTCCCAGTTATCTTTCACCTTATTTCAATATTTCCTTTATCATTTTGGACAAGTGTATCTATGAAAGGGTTGTTATACAGGAAAATAAGTTGGTTCCTTCATTTGATTCTTCCTTTTTAATTTTATTTTTCTCTCATTTGTCTTCCCAAGTATTGCTTTTAGAAGACTAAGACTTCCTTTTTTAAATTTTTTTTCTTCTGTTTTTCGATTAATGTAATAGATGGCAATATTTTTCCCCAAAATGCATGAGTATAATGGTAGTGAACATTAACTAATTCTCTGGAAAGCTTAAGGAAGATAAATAGCCATTCATATTTAAAAAAAATTGTATGGGATTATAATGCAAGACATTAACTTTCTATATGTTTACTGAGTTTAAAAAAAAAATCTAATAAATTCATATCATTATCCTGAATGTTTGAATGTAAGTTTGACCTTCAACATATTAGCAAGGCTGTAAAAATTACATGACTCAGACACAGTAGTGGATGGAGAAGTACAAGAAGTTATTTTGTGTAAGATATTTCAGTCATAGAGTCCTCCTTTGTTTGCTAGCATTCACTTCAGACCAAGTGGAGCTGGGATAAAAAGAGTTAAATGCATTAATGCGTTGAATTTAATGCATTAAAAGCCTTTCCATTTTTAATGGAAAGAATTTTCTTGAACTTTAATTATTGAGCTGGTTTTAAGCAGTAAGCTTTTGAATCATAAAACTGGTGGAATCAAGGTATATTTATTTTTTTACTTTTGTTGTTGTTAGCAGTTCGCTTGCAAGGGAACAAATATTCTCACTCACAAAAAATTCTCTCATAAAAAATGGTAGCTGATGAATTTTAAAAAAAAATAAATCCTTGAAGCATAGCTAATTTCACACCACCAAAACCACCAACCCCAAATCCAAAATATAACTTATTAGCTAAAGTACGCTCCTGGGAGTTCCTTTCTTGACAAGAAAGCAGTCAGATAACAGAAATTCTAGTTAAACAGAATTAAGTGGCAAAAGCTAACTAACATTTCTATATCTAAAGCTATTTTTCTGTGCAGACTACACTCTGCAAAAAGGGCTACAGTAGTGCCAGTCTCTTGAAGGCTGTATAGTTTGCAGAATAGAAAACTCTCCCATGGAGCTCCTGGTAATAGGTGTGGTAAGAACAAGCCAGCCACACAAAGGTGACATTGGAATATTCTAAAAACAGAGAATCTTGTGGGCTCATCCCCCTTTTTTGTATGACAAATATCTAAAGGCGTCTCCCAAGACATGGGATACTGCAGCATTGCTATCTTTCAGTAGAAGCAGGATTCAACATAAAGGTGAAATGATTACTTACAGCCTCAAGGAGGTGAAGGTTTTATTTGTGTATTTATCTAATTAGAGAAATACTCCACTCATCATTTCTTTGACAATTTGAAACATAATTCGAACATTTGAACATATTTGTTCTATATTTTAATGCACTGAGTTTCTGCGTTTAAACTCACATGGCATCAATCTGTGTTTTCAATTAACTTTTTAAAAGAAACTCCTTGCAATTTCTGTGGCTACAATTCCTATCACAAAGGACTAATATCAGCAATCTGTTTCTAATTTTGCAATTATATCAGAAAACTTTTGGCAGCTGAGTAGTCATTTTGCTTGTAAGAGACAAGACAAGACACTTAACATGATATTGGGAATGTTATACTGTTTTATCTTAAAGACGTTTTACAAAATTACTGGCCTTTTTTTTGTTTTCATTTTTTTCTTGAAAGGCCTTATAACTCACACCAAATTCTTCTTCTTTTATTGCATGCTATGAACTTCCAATCACTTTGATTACATCTACATTAATTTTTGCCTCCAGCTATTTTAAACAATTATCCTGTTGTTCCTTGCTGCCTAAATGTTTTCAGAGCTGAGCTTATTTTACCTTCATGTCTGTTTGTTCTCAAAATTGTTTCCTTGCTTCTCTCAGGAACAGAAATCTTTTTGTTTTGTTAGAGCACCTTTGAAAAGTCATCAGTTGTCTTTTTACAAAGACCTAAAGAAACAAGTAGTTTGAATATTTCTATTTGTTTCCCTTGAAGTTTTGCATTTCCAATTCTGATTTAAATGTATGGGAAGAACAAAAAAAAAAAAGTGATTAAAATAAATTCTCTGACTTCATAAAAGTGGTTTGGGTTTTTGGGGGGAGGGTGTGTGGGTTTTTTGCTGTTGTGTTTTTTTGTGTTTTTTTTTTTTTTCTTTTTCAGATGTGTAAAGTCCAAGGGATTCTGAGCAGTCTTCATTTACCATGTATGAAGAGACTATACATGTGGAAAAGGCCACTGACCTGCAACGTACTTGAGACCTTTGCTGCAGCTTAGGGATGGACAGAATGGCACATTCATGCATTATGGAGGTGTAGATGCATCTGAAGACATTCTTGTGATCCCTGTCAAGAACCAATAAAGATTAAACAAGCAAAGAAACAAACAAACAACAAAACAAAACAAAACCCTAAAAACCTAAAGAGAGAGAACATGTTTGTTAAAACTGGGGTGCATTCTGCAGGCAAAGTAATATTATTAGGTAAATAAATATGGGTAATGCAATACTGTTTCATTATGATGCGGTTGCTGATATATGTAGACTGTAGAGTAATAGGTTTGAAAATCATAAGCATAGAATGGAACTGGGTAAAAACCAGACTAAACCACAATAAATAAATTTGCTGTAAATAAATAATACTATACTTATATCTTGATCTCCTTTAGACATCTTAAGTATAGTCTTTATAATATCAGATATACAACTACATGTGATCACTATTTTGTCCTCAATAGCATTTACACAGTCTAACAACATTTAAAACAACTGGTCCTAGAGACTAAGGAAGTAGGACACACCTTTGAAGGGGACTGAAAAGTAAGAAAATGTATCTATCACTGTTCTTCAAAACATTTTTGAGTGGAAAAATGCAGTGCCTCCTCAGTAAACAAGCTGTGGCATGTAAGAAGTTCAGTAACACCATGTGGGTAACAGCTGAAAACTGAAAAGAGTATGAGTATTCTTTAAACACCCACAGTCAATATGGGTAACTTTATGCAAGATGGAAATCACAGGAGAATCACACATTATCAGTGAAGTGAGTCATGGCTGATAGAGACAGAAAACAAATGTATGACAAAGCTGAACCAGAAATTGTTAAAGTACGTGGGTTTTCTCCTATTATTTGTGCAGATATTAAACTAAAAAAAAAAATGTCTGTTTAATAGTTATGATTTTTATATTTTCTCTCAACCAAAAAGAAAATAATTTACTAGTTGCTGGGTTTCAAATGTACCCTAACGTTCTTTTAGTAAAACTACAAAATATGTAATCAGTAACCAAATTCCTCCAATAAAGGAATCAAAAAGAATACTGTTAAGAGAGATCATAGGACAACAAGTTATATTTGGTAAAAAAAAACTATGGAAGGTTTTTTTGGACTATAAGTACTTCAGTATTTTTCAGTGTGGCTAGGAATAACATTTTCAATAAGAGCATATCCAAAAGTAAACGTGCCATCAAATTGCTTGCAAATATCCCCTTGTTGTGTCTCACTCAATGCCACTGCATTTCTCTTCCAACATCCCAAAGGAATCAAAAACAAGGAACTGATTTCTCATCAGTAAAAAAGGTGAAATTATACTTGTGAGTAAGTTGCTGTTAAGGTCCTCTCATGACTACCATAACAAATGCTTCAGCTTATCACCTCTGACCTCCTTCTCTCACCACATTTAAGATATTTCTTGTTTAAGGGGTTGTGCAAAAAGGTCTCAGGTGGTAGAAATGACATAGCATACTTGATTCCAACTGTAGATTTTACCAGTAGTGGATTTTTTGTTTGTTTGTTTCTTCTACATAAAAAAAAAAAAATATTACTTGTATTCTGTTTTTATATCATATCAGCCATCAAAAACCTCTTTCTGATTTCATACACATTTATTTACATAGACATTTTTTTAATGAATTATGTCTGGAATTCCAGAGGAACAACTGAAATGAATGAAGCTAAACTGAACTAATTGTAAGGGCAAAAATGCTACTTTACTGTGTACATTTAATCGTAAGTGAAAGCTTACAGATGCAATGGATGCTGAAGCCATAAAGTCTAAACAGTCTTCAGAGACACTGTGTTACACACAGAAGCCTCCTGAATTTGACTGATAGTTTATAATTAAATATTTTTTATTAGGAAAATTACATCATGATCTACTAGAAGTGATTTAAATGTTTCTCAAGAGAAGCGAATCTGTTAATTACTTCCTAACATTTTCTTTCAGATAATTCCATAATTCTAAATTAAACTTTGTTTCTGTGTCAAAAAATAATAAGTTAGTATCATTAACAAAGTACAGAAGAAAGTATGTAATTTACTCACAACTGATTACTCTTTCCATCTTTGATCATACCGCTTCACTCATCTCAACCCACTTAGTTTCTTCACACGTGTCCGTTATACTAGTATCAGACTGTTGCTACAGAAGAGTGGCAAAAAGCATGAAGGAGTAACACCTTATAAGATTTCTGTGTATTCTAGGCAATCTGTCTGTAAACAAAACACATATCATTTCATAAGGTTTATTTAGTGCATCACAAACTGTGGTTCCTGAGGTTCGGATGTGCTTTCCACAAATAGCTGTGTCCCATAGAGGTTTTTTTCAGTTTTGAAGATTAGTCAAATTTTTCGCCACTTACTCCTGTGATACTAACTCTCAGATTAATCCAAATACCTTTCCTGGTGGTAAACTATGTGGGTGAGAAATATGTCTTCTTATGTGTCAGATTACCCAGAATCAATTTAATAATTTGCTATGTCAGAGCAATAGATTACCAGTTTTCAGTAATGGAAGAAAATATCTGAAGGTAAGAAAATAACAAAAGCATAATTGAAAATATATTTTTAAAAGCTCATTTTTTACTTCTCTAGTGTCTCTACATCTCTCTTAGATTAAACCAGAATTTGCATCTGGGATGCAGCTCCTGGTTTTAGACACCTCAGTTTATTTATCTGACTGTAGAAGTTTACATGTGAAATAGGCTATCTAAGCTCACACTAAGTTAAATGGAAATCTGACCTAAATCAACTTGTGTCCACGCATAGGTGTCTAGTAACATTTGATAACACTTAAAGCTTAAAATATATCCATGCAATAGAGGCAAATATAACAAAGGACTTATGGGAGACCCATGTGCTTCTGGAGTGACAGCTTGATGCCAGTCCTGATTTGCTGGAGTATCTCAAGCAAAGTTCTGGAGGCTCAAGTGTGTCCGAGTACATTGAAGCTTCTTTGTTACAAAGGGTTTTTGCCTACTCTGACAGTCACCGTCACCAGGAAAATATTGATAACATAAAGCAAAAGGGTATCCTTTTCAAACCCAAGATGAGATTCCTGAATTTTGTTTCTTTTCCTTCGTGTTTAAGATAAAGCAGAAGGTGTTACTTCCCACCCTTAATTCTTGGCTTCAGATTATTTATTTCTATTACAGTCTGAAGGCATGCTGCTAAAATTTTATGAAACGTGAGATAAAAACTAAGGAATCTCTAAATTTATTACTAGATTTGTGATTAGCATTATTCTTTAAGACCCTTAGAAAGACTAAGAGTGATATCCAAACTGCTGAAATTTAGAATATTTTTCCAAAATGGAATATTTTGGGTAGGAATTCTATAAAAGAGCTGAGGAATACTAATAGAGCTCAGAGGGTTGTGATTAGTGGCACAGATTCTAGTTGGAGGTCTGTGACAAATGGTGTTCCCCAGGGGTCAGTACTGAATCCAGTCCTGTTCGACATATTCATCAATGACCTGGATGAAGGGATAGAGTGCACCATCAGCAAGTTTGCTGATGACAAAAAACTGGGAGGGGTGGCTGACACACCCGAAGGCTGTGCTGCCATTCAGCGTGACCTGAACAGGCTAGAGAGTTGGGCAGAGAGAAACCTCATGAAGTTCAACAAGGGCGACTGTAGGGTCCTGCACCAAGGGAAGAATAACCCCATGCACCAGTACAGGTTAGGGGCTGACCTGCTGGAAAGCAGCTCGGTGGAAAAGGACCTGGGAGTCCTGGTGGACAACAGGATGACCGTGAGGCAGAAATGTGCCCTTGTGTCCAAGCAGGCCAATGGGATCCTGGGGTGCCTCAAGAGGTGTGTGGCAAGCAGGTCACGGGAGGTTATCCTCCCCCTCTACTCTGCCCTGGTGAGGCCGCATCTGGAGTCCTGTGTCCAGTTCTGGGCTCACCAGTTCAAGAAGGACAGTGAACTGCTGGAGAGGGTACAGCAGAGGGCTACAAAGGTGATTAGGGGACTGGAACATCTTTCTTATGAGGAAAGACTGAGGGACTTGGGTCTTTTGAGTCTGGAGAAGACTCAGAGGGGATCTCATCAACGTTTACAGTGATGGTACAAGAGGTAATGGGCACAAACTTGCACATAGGAAGTTCAATCTAGGCATGACGGTGGCAGAGCACTGGAACAGTCTGCCCAGAGAGGTGGTGGAGTCTCTGACTCTGGAGACATTCAAAACCTGCCTGGACGCCATCCTGTGCAAGATACTCTATGTGAACCTGCTCTGGCAGGAGGGTTGGATTATATGATCTCCAGAGGTCCCTTCCAACCCCTGTGATTCTGTGATTCTGTAATTTACCTCTTTTACAGGCTCTTGTTTTTATATCGTCTCTGGTTGAAAACAACCATCAAATAGTGTAATACTGTCTAATGTCTGCACATCACTAATTTAACAGTCACAGTGTGAGGGACTCCCATAATCTCCATTATGCTTCCTGCTGCAAGATCAACATTTGCATATGTTGTCTTTATTTAACTTTTTTGGAAGCCTGAAACTAAGAAATTAGTTTTCTCTCTTGTTAGGACTTTCTATTCATGCCTTCAATGGCTTCTCATTCAAATAAGGAAGAAAGATATTAAAAAAAAAAATTGCTACACCTTGTTGTTGTTTAACCCTGGTAGACAGCTAAACCCCACAAAGTCACTCACTCCCCCACAGTGGGATGGGGAAGAAAATCAGAAGGGTAAAGCAAGAAATCTCGCAGGTTGAAATAAAGACAGTTTAATAGATAAAGCAAAGCTCTGCACATGAGCAAAGCAAAATAAGGAAATCATTCAGTACTGCCCGTCAGCAGATAGGTGCTTAGCCTCCAGGAAAGCAGGGCTCCATCACATGTAATGCTTATTTGGGTAAACCAAGTAACTTGATGTGGAATACTCCTTTGGTGAGTTGTGGTCAGCTGTCCTGGATATGTCGCCTCCCAGCTTCTTGTGCACTCGCAGCCTACTCGTTGGCAGGGCAGCATGGGAAACAGAAAAGACCTTGGCTCTGTGTAAGTACTACTCAACAATAGTTAATACATCAGTGTGGTTTTGGTTACAAATTCAAAACAAAGCATCATATGAGGTGCTATGAAGAAAAAGAATTGTTTCCCCGCCAAAAAAAGTACACTCCTAGACTTTTAATACGTTGCCAAAAATAAATTTAAATTAAATAAAAGATCCCTCTCTTCCTGATTTTTTTCAGTAGGTGAGACATCTTTTCTGTTGCCTTTTGAAAAACAGAAGAAGGAGTTACAGACTTCTGAAAAAAATGTGTTGTATAGGATCTTATGAGAGGAAGAGGTAGAAACTCCATTGTCAATGTGCAGGTGGTTATTTGTTTTACCTAAACTGTTATGTCCAGTGTTATTTCAAACTAGATTTCCTGTTCCCCCCCCCAACTAGAATTCTTTTGTCTATTTATCTTGAAGTCTTTTTTGACAGATTAATCGTGAATCACTGCAACTAGGCAGCTTCAAAGGCTTGACTTCAGTTCTCAACCTCGTTGAAACATTTACATTGAATCATAAACTAGAACATCAGAGAAAGAACTGAGGTTGTTATCTATTAGACTTGCTGTCATTTGAAAACTTCTGTACCCTCTCCAAAAGACCTTCAAAGCACATTAAACCATATTGGCATGTGATGTTTATATTTCAGTGGAAACACTGCAATTCATTGTTCATATTGTAGCTTGTTGTATTAGTTTCTGCACAAATATGTAGGAGGAAAATCAACCTGAAAATGAAATTTGCCATTTGAATTGTCAATGCAGAGATCCAGTCATAGACATGTAACGTTAGAAATACTTATTTCAGGTATTTGTTGTTTATGTAAACTGATGCAAGCCACTACTTTCCACTGCTTCAACCCACAAACAAGTTTACTAGCTGCCCAAACCTTTCCAGTCAATAAAGAAACTCGTTTTGGCAGTGTGAGCTAGTGGTTTTACTGTAATGCCCATTAAGACTTGTTCAAGGACTTTGAGTTCATCTCATAGAGGATTGGAAAAGATATCAGGAAATAATAACTTTTACAGCCCACAGACATGGACTGTATTCAAATGAATGACCTAATGTCTTTTATTTTTCCCCTAACAAACTGAGTAATAATATTTGGTTTGACAGTGATAACTCTGAAATAAGAACTTGTCTGTAAGACAGAAATGTGACAGATAAATGCCTAAATTTCCACTAAATTTTTACTTTAATACACTGTAAGTAGGAATGATGAATAAAAATATTTCATCAAATACTTGAGACAGATTTCTGCACTACTGTAATGTGTTGGATAATATGAACATTAAAAATTGCAGCATACTGTAATACATTCAGTTTATGTGGAGTTGGCACATAACTCAGGCACGATTTACATTTTCAAATATTTACTTGGAGTATTGTGGAGGTATGATATAAAAACTACAGAAACCATTAATCAGGCTATTTGGTTCTGAACACTGGTATTAGCTCATTAATTTCCCTGTAATTTAAATGTGTTTCCATTAAGCCAAAATTTTGCCATTAGCATTAAGTGTGAGTCAAAAGGTTGATATTCCAACTTCACTTACATTGTGTTCTGTGAATGTTCAATCTGCAAGCTATTAAGCTGAGATGTACCAATCAGAGTTAAAAATCGTGTACACTCCAAGTCCTGGCTGGGTGCATTTGATTGCAATCAAGAATCATCTGATCATCTAACCAAGAGTGCTGGAAATAAAATATACTTTGAATTTTGTGATATCTAACTTAAGGGATGTATAATTCTACCCTCCTTCATTCTGAGGGTTTTGGTTTGCAGTCTGGTTGTTTTCCTACTCATGCAATGATCCCTGAACAAAAAATAAATTATATCCATAAATACATCTGTATATCATACATAAATGCTACAATACGCACAAGCACACAGTCTTATAAATACCAAATCTTAACATATACAGTATTACACACAAAACCCCCCATATTTAGAGATCATTTTAATAAGAACGGAATAAAAAATTAGTTAATCTATAAATAATACACATTTCTGTTTTTTAAGACGTTCTATAGCTAACCAGAACTTACATACTCTGTTTTAGTTAATTCTTCCTCTTTGTTTCTTAAATTCTGATTTAGAAACTTTTAGTAAAGAATAAAATACATTTCAGACATATTTTACCATTAATTTATACAAATTCTGATTTTTTTATGCCTTTTTAAGGCATAGAAATAGCAATACAAAAATATTTAAATAAAATGTATTTTTAGTGTACAGACATCATTTGACGTTAATTTAACTCCCTATTTTTTCTTCCTGACTTTGATGTGCAGATTTCTGTTATTTTAAACACTTGTTATATAAAAAAGATATTTTTACATCACAGCTGTCCCTCTCATCTGTAATGATGCTCTCCTAATCTGAATAAGATTTCTATACGCTTATCATTAGGAAAATGAATTCTTATAATGAAATACTGTATTAATATCTGTCTTTCTTTAAAGAAGGATAGCAAAACTACTGTTTCATAGGTATTTTTATTCATGTCTTATCAAGCAATAATAGAAGCTACTCAGAGATGACACTGCTTTTTATTTTTGTAACAAATGCATTTCAGAAAGAAAAGGGAATTCATAAAAGGGAAACAGTTTAGTCCAGGGGGAACTGAGGTCTGACTGTGAAAACTCTGTAAATATTCTCACTAAAAACACAGGCAGCACTTGTTTCCCAGATCAATTACTTTTATAGGTCGGTTAGGATAAAGGATTCGTTTCTTTTAGGCACCAGACATAGCGGCACAAAGTGCTATTAATACAGTATGTTGCTAAAAGAAAAAAGGAGCCAAGTAAACCTACTTTTGGATTATTATCCAGTTTGCATATATATTTTTTATTCAAGCAATCCATATTCTACTCCTCTTTATAAGCAATTCTCTCAATTTCTTCCTAAAGGTGGACTTTGACTATACAAATAATGTATTATACAACTGATCCTTCTCTTTGAGAGGAATAAGGAAACATGGAACTGTTCTCCTACCACCAAAGCTTGGACTGTGCTGTTAGTTACATAGACACCTGCAGAGTAAAGAACAAAAGGTGTGCTTTCAAGTGGCAAGTCTTTCCCCTCTGTAGCATTTCTATCATACTATGGATTAATCTCAGAAGTATTTACCTTTATTATCCACAGCAGGAAATTGGGCGACTAGCGATGTAGTAGATGGCCAGATACATGAAGAAAGGAAAGAAAACCCCTCTAAGCCCTCCTAAACAGAAGACAGGCTTTCAGAAACATTCATTGTAATATGAGAAAAGAGATTTTGAGGTTTTGTGTATCAGATTTAAAATAAACATTTTCAGTCTTCATTTTAAACCTTGGATTTTTCAAGAAAAAAAAAAAATCACTGTTGCCAATAACACCTACAGTGTTCCTTTATCTTCTAGGTCAGAATACTAACATGTTTAACTTCCCCCTGCCAACATCATTAAATGTACAAAGTCTGAGGCTTAAAGAAGGAAGGAAAAGTACCTATATGATAATAAAGAGGTAAAAAAGATGATTTTTTTCAAACCTGGTGTGTATGATTTCTATTTTGTAAGCAAATTTATAGTCAAGAAAAATAGCTTGATGAGCAAGAAGTCACACGTGACACTGAGACATGTCACCTTTCCATCACATCAATTAGTGTATTTTGGAGTGAACAAAGCAACATTTTTCAAAGAAGCGTTGTGATCCTTTATTATGAATATTTTAAAATAATCTTTAATGGATTTGCACATATTATTTTACTGTTCCTGTTTCTAAATAAGATGCTAGCTAAATCTGTTTTATTTAACTAGTATGATTAGGAATTCTTGATAGACACTGTAGAAAATACATGTAGTAAAGCAGTAGAGGCAGAAGGAATTAACTTTCTAAATCTTCCAGTAGTTTTGTCAAGCAGGTCACTATAAAATAATCATAACCATGCCCTCCATGACTTATCAACTATGCATATCGCCAAGTAAAATTCCCTGAACTATATCTCCAGCAAGTGGTATGCAAAGAAAGAAGTGGATCACTGTAAATGTAAAAGATGATGATGAAAAACAAACAACTTGAAAAATCATTTACTGTAACTTCATATCTTCATGGACATTTTAAGTAAACCTGTAGTTGAGTTACTGTCAAAAGAAGCAGATTTTCTTTCCTTACCCCAAGGTGTTGAGTTGTTTTGGTTTTTTCTTTTTCTTTTCCCTGTAAACCAAAAAAAAAAAAAGAAAAAAGTTTGTGCTCTGATCAAAAGACCAATACACATTGGAATTGCTTTCTATACATAAGCGTGTTTTCTTAGATTAGTTTTGTTCCATACAAATGCCTGCTTTTCTTCACTGTGTGCAAAGGAAATCTAGGATGACTAACTCAGAGGTAGAATTCCAACTTACAGACTTCATTTGGTCAGATGACTGTCATCAATAATGTCTGGAGACAGCCCTAGGGTTTTATGCACCTTAGCCCTTCATGAAACGAAGTCACTGGATTCTTGACAATTGACTGGTAGTAAACCATCAAATAGGTTGGCAGCAGCCTTCTATCAAGTGGAAACCATTACAGACTTCCATTATGACTTCTGAGTTGAAGTAAATAAGTAATTGCTGTCTGCAGATGAGACATTAATACAGTTTGGTCCTAAGCAAATTACATTTCTTTATTTTCTCCCTTATTTTTGAGACAGCACAGAAGCGGCATAATATTTCATCCTGTCTACCTAATAGTGTTTTGTTGCTTATCCCTCAAAATCTACCTTGTACACAAATGATTAAGCTGGTGCAGAAGAGGACTTGAGATCACAAGTTAAAGTTAAAAAAAAATAGAAACATTGGGTTTTTTACTCCTCCCTCCCCCACCCGCAACAAGAAAACACAAACTACTGAATTACATGTTGGGGTTTGTGGCTGACAGTAATGTAATGCAAATATGACACTGTATTTTTCCTTTAGTTCATCATTAATCTAGGCTAATCAAATCATGTTTTGTTTGCTTTATTTGGGAATCAGAGAATACAATTAGCATGTAAGAATATATGAAAGTAAAAAGAAGTCACCAATGTTTTTAGTACCAAGCCAGGACTTTTTCAACTTCCCAGAGAAGCTGAGAGGGACCATAGGCAGGACAAGCTGACCAAAGGAATATTCCATACCATAGATGTCATGCTTAGTATATAAGTGGGCTTGACCAGGGGGCAGGAATCTGCGATCACTGCTTGGGGCGGGCTGAGCAACCAGTCATGGGTTGGTGAGAGCAACTTGTGTTATATCATTTTACTTTGTATATTCTTTTACCATTATTATTGCTATTGTTATTATTGTTACTGTCCTTTTCCATTACTGTTCTATTAAAATGTCTTTATCTCAACCCATGAGGTTTTTTCCTTTCCCCTCCTTTTCTCCCTCTTCACTCTACCCTACTCAGGTGGGGGCAGAATTGAGAGAGCAGCTGCATGGTCCTGGTTGCTGGCTGGGGTTAAACCACAACACTAAGTGAAACCAATAAACCAATGCAAAAATTATGAGCATTCTTCTATACATTCATATGCTTTTTTCTTTTTTTTCTCTCTCTTTTCTTTTGTATTCTTGAAACTACTTTTGTATTAAAACATCACCCATGTCCTGAAGGCTAAATGAAGTATTCAAACATCAAACCTGCTTGAAATCAAGTCTTGAACTTTATCATGTACTATCTGCTATTCCTATACAAAGTGAGAATTAAAAAAACAGTTCAGAATAAATGTTTGACTCAGACTTTGTATAGATAATAAAACATCAGGCTTGCTTATTTCCCCCAAGGCCCACAGTGCTCTATTTCATCTTTCTGCCTGGTTCTGGAAAACAGCATGACTGCATCCTTTTTTAAAAAATACATGGCTAACAGCATCTACCTTCTGTGACTGCAGAACAGCTCTTTTAGCTTTTCCGAATTACGATCTAGTCCAGGATCAAAATTCTGAATAGTTTTCTACTACCATCATTCAATGAATGTGCCTGGCAGCTAATAGTTAAAAAGGTAGTTAAGTGACAGAAAAGCATTATTGTTTTTTTCAAATCTGTTAAGATATGAACTACAGTACCAAATGTCAAAAAAATTTCATTGCAGTTAATAGTGCATATGTGTAAATGCGACATTAGAAGTCTCAAAAGTATCATGCAATAGCCATTTGCACATGGATTTTAGTAAAGTAGAAAAACAGAGCACTGCAGCAAACCTAGCTCTTGAATGAAGACAGTTTTTCCCTTAGTTTGCTGAAAAGATTATTTTGCAAGGTTTCTTGCAGAAGAGAAACCCAAAACAAAACTCAACCTTCCATAGAGCATTTTTGATAAAAATAAGTTTGACGTAAATCAAGAATCATAATTTTAAAAATAATGCACATGATTCTTTCCAACTGCGATCACATCAGAACTGATTTATCTATATTGTAAGAGAGAGCCGAGGCGGACATGAACGGTGCTGTTCAGAGTTGCTTGTCCTCAATAAGGATTATTCAGCCCTCTAAGCGCTGCTGGCTGCTCATCACACAACGAAAGTTGTGCTGATGTGAAAGTAACTCTGATGATGCCTCACATATACATTCATGCAGCTCCCTTTCATTTTGCTGCTGATTGACTACAGACACTTTACGCAATTTCTCTTAAAACTGTTAAAATGATTGATCAAAGCCCAGTAATGTCTTTCATCACATTTCCAGCTACTAATTCTGTTTGATGAGCAAGGTGATGAATCAATCATAACTTTTGGAACTTGTTTAAGCTCTGTGCAGAACCTTTCTTATGCCCTCTACTATTAGCCATTTCACTGATTTCTTCTCTATTGCGTTTAAAGAATATTTTCCTTGAGAAGTGAATAGATTAGGAAAAATACAAACAGACTTGAATATGGCTTCTCTTGTGAGGTGTTGGTTTTTTTCCCTCCATCCAGAATTTTCAGAAAGACATAAAATTTTTTGAATATCCATTTTCTTACAAAAGAAGTCATCTTGGAAAACACTAAAAACACCACAAGAAATTTAGTGACAAAGATGTAATACTATCAGCACACACAATGCATTCCAGATGCAAGACCAACCTTGTTCTCAATGAAAACAATAAATTGATTAATCTTAAAGTTCTTTGACATATTATCAATACTGTGAAAACCCCTTAATGTGTGAATATACACTATAGAAAGAGATATCAAAGTCAAAAAGACTGAGAATAAATAAAAAGTAGGTTCCCACTGATTCCATTGGGAACAAAATTGACTCTAGATCACAGGGTTCAATTAAGTTTATAGTATTTTACTGTATTTAAAGGAAAACACATAATATTAATTATAAGATTGTGAGGTAGACATACATAAACAAACCTGTATCGAATGATTTTGAAAGATTTTTCTCTCCTTATCCTGTCTTGTTCTCCTTTTGATGAAGGTTCAAAAGAAAGAAAAAGAAAGGCTGTTTATTTTGCAGAGACACTGGAAGTCAATACAAGCACACTTTGAGGTTCTATGAAGACAGGAGAACAATTCTGTTGCCTAAATATGGGTACCTAGAGCCATTATATGAAACATACATATATATATATATAAACTTGGCACAAGAGGATAGTACTTACAGGAGCCTCATAGAGGAAAGAAGCGTGCATTCTGGAATTAGTGCGAGGGCATGTAAAATGGCTCTGAATTTCCATTTTTAAGCATTTTCCTCACACCCTGAGGGTCAAATTTCTAGCCTGCTGAGATTATGGAATGGTATAACTAATCCTATTTCTGTCTCAGACCTCATTTTAGTTCAAGATGTATAGTGATGTACTGTATAAGCAAATGTGCAAATATATAGTTTTTTTCTACTTGTTTGAGCGTTTTGTTTCATACAATGAGATTTTCACAGGTACATGCCAAACATTCAGTGGTTATCTGAACATCTTGTTTAGAGAAAAAATGGATACATTCACTTTAAAATATAAAGATCACATTGTAAGGAAACATTTTAAGGAAAACAAGCAGTTTTTATTGGATTTATGGTTTGCCAGACATTTGCCTAAACCCACAATACCATGATGGAACATTCTAGGAATTTTATACATCTAATTTATAGCTCTTGAGATTCTGAGATTCTGACAAATATGGAGGTGCACGTATATATAAATCACTCAATTTGTTCTGGAGTATCTGGAGATTGGAAAGCAAATAAGACAAGAAAGAGGTTTTCTTTGTTTTATTTTACATTGGGTTTGTCTCATCTAAAATGAGGTGGATTGAATAAGATTTTTGTCAGCCACGACAAATGAGACTGCCTAATTAATACATGTACAATATATGCATGGATTTACCTCCAAGCAGTGTTTGCTAAAATACATTAAACAAGAGTCAAGGCTAATGATTGCATACCTAAATAAATTGCATTGTTATACTTAAAGCAACATATCAATGACAAATACAGTGTATAGTGTACAGAAAGTAATTTCATGCTTCACTTTCCACTTATTTGCATTTTAGATAAGCAATTAATGTCCTTCCAGCTGTTTCTGGATATTGTAGTTACTGGGAGTGGAATGGCGCATACTTAAACTAAATTAATTAAATGCAGTAAAATATTATGCTTGTTGAAATAGACTTCTTAAAGCAGATGCAAACAGCCATATTGGTTAAATGCAAAGGTTTATCTGGCTCAGACTTCAGAGGCAGTCAATGGGGAAAATCTAGGGAAAAATATGAGAAAATTCCCATAGGGATATTTCTCTAGAAAAATCCCCCAAAACTGCATGCAATACAGAGTTTTCCTCAGTTAAAGGATTTGTCTTTGCAGTTAATTTCAATATATAGTGAAGTTGAGAGAGAGACAATTTGCAAGGAGATGTTGTTCACTTTTATTAAGATAGCAGTTTGGTTGACAGTTGAATTCTGCCATAGGTAAGAGCACCAGTTTACTAGGCTATTTAAGTAGGTGCACAGGTTAAGTGCCTTAACTAGGTGATATGGTCCTGGTTTAAACAAATGCAAACCTTTTTAAGGGGAAAATGAAAAAAAGGTTCCTATATATGATTACACCAACAAAAATAAGTAATTTTAAGCAACTAAACACATACTTCAAAATACACAGCTTAGAATTTCCTTCTTATATTTTCATAGAATCATAGAATCATAGAATCACTTAGGTTGGAAAAGACCTTTAAGACCATCTAGTCCAACCATTGACCCTACTCTACCAGGTCTGCCACTAAACCAGGTCTCCAAGCACCACATCTACATGACTTTTAAACACGTCTAGGGATGGTGACTCAACCACCTCCCTGGGCAGCCTATTCCAATGCTTGATAACACTTTCAGTGAAAAATTTTTTCCTAATATCCAGCCTAAAAACTCCTCTGGTGCGACTTGAACCCATTTCCTCTTGTGCTATCGCTAGTTACTTGGGAGAAGAGACCATCTCCCATCTCACTACAACCTCCTTTCAGGTAGTTGTAGAGAGCAATAAGGTCTCCCCTCAGCCTTCTCTTCTCCAGACTAAACATTCCCAATTCCTTCAGCCGCTCCTCATAAGACATGTTCTCCAGAACAGAGGTTTTATGTCAAGACCTCCTACTCTCCTTTTTTCCTGACACTTTTAGAAAGGAAATGGTTATGGAGAATGTCAGAATTTATAATATTTTCTGTCATTATAAGGCACATGCACTTCCTTTCCTTTACCTTTTCTGAATTTCCTGACTTGGCATACTGCAGCAATCATCTTTAAGTTTTTCAGCAAGCATACACTGAGAATTTTTCTTCTAAGTTAGTCATGTAAATTATAAATTTAAAGTAATTATTTCACCTCTCTCATTACAGAAGTACACTTCCTAAGTCTTTTTTATAGTCAGTTCTGTGCATTGAATATGAGCTTTGGCATAGAGAACGATATGCAGATGCAGGCTAAGCATTAACAATAATCAAATGCTTATCACCGTTTTTCACAACTATCCATAAAAGGAAAAAGAAATCCTAGAATCAGAAGTTAAGGATGACTTAGATATTAGACGTAAGGAGTAAAAGAAACTCCAGGGGAAAAAGGAAATGAGAAAAAGGGAAAAATCATATAAGGGCTGACATAAGTTGAATCAAACAATGCAATTCCACACAATAGTTGTGGAATCTAGACAAAGATATACAAGCATGCAGAGTGTTGATTTATCTCTTGCAACAGTCTTTGGCAGCATCCTTAGCTTAAGCAGAATGGTCCTATACTTAAGACGTGTACAGTAATTCCAGATTCGTAAGAGAACAAGTGATCCTGATGCATCCTTTTATACAGTATTGATGCAGGATTATTCACAAGCATTGACAAATGTTTCTTTGTAATGTCTGCCCATCCACTCTTCGGAAACAGGCATAACCAGCTGTGGGAGAATCATAGAACCATAGAATGGTTTAGGTTGGAAGGGACCTTAAAGATCATCGAGTTTCAACCCCAGTGCCATGGGCAAGGACACCTCCCACTAGACCTGGTTGTTCAATGCCCCATCCAGCCTGGCCTTGAACGCTTCCAGGGATGGGGTCCCCACAACTTCCCTGGGCAACCTGTTCAGTGCCTCACTACCCTCCCAGTAAAGAATTCATTCCGAATATCTAATCTAAATCTACCCTCTCTCAGTTTGAAGCCATTACCCCTCATCCTATCGCTACATGTCCTTGTAAAAAGTCCCTCTCCAGCTTCCTTGTAGGCCCCCTTCAGATACTGGAAGGCTGCTATAAAGTCTCCCCAGAGCCTTCTCTTCTCCAGGCTGAACAACCCCAACTCTCTCAGCCTGTCCTCATAGCAGAGGTGCTCTAACCTTCTGATCATCTTCTTGACCCTCCTGTGGATGTGCTCCAACAGGTTCATGTCCTTCTTATGTTGGGGGCTCCAGAGCTGGACGCAGTATTCCAGGTAGGGTCACACAAGAGCAGAATAGAAGGGCAGAATCACCTCCCTTGATCTGCTGGCCATGCTTCTTTTGATGCAAGTCAGGATGCGGTTGGCCTTCTGGGCTGCAAGCACGCATTGCTGGCTCATGTTAAACTTCTCATCTACCAACACCCCCAAGTCCCTCTCCTCAGGGCTGTTCTTAATCCATTCTCCGCCTATCCTGTATTTGTGCATGGGATTGCCTCGACCCACGTGCAGGTCCTTGCACTTGGTCTTGTTGAATTTCATGAGGCTGGCATGGGTCCACCTCTCAAGCTCTCAAGCCTCTGGATGGCATCCCTTCCCTCTGGTGTGTTGACCATGTCACAAAGCTTGATATTGTCAACAAACTTGTTGAGGGTGCACTCAATCCCACTGTCCATGTGTCACGTCCCGGTNTTTCCTGCCTTTATTATCACGTATGACAGCAGGCGAACTTTGAGACATCTTGTTTTTCTGTTGATCTTCTACACCATGTCACTGACAAAGATGTTAAATAGTACCAGTCCCAGTACTGACCCCTGAGGAACTCCACTCATCACAGGTTTCCACTTGGACATTGACCCATTGACTGCAACATTTTGAGTGCGACCATCCAGCCAGTTCCTTATCCACCAAGTGGTCCATCTATCAAATCCTTGTCTCTCCAATTTAGAGACAAGGATGTTGTGCGCGACAGTGTCAAATGCTTTGGATAAGTCCAGGTAGATGGCATCTGTTGTTCTCCCCTTATCCACCAATGCTGTAACCCCATCATAGAAGACCATCAGTTTTGTCAGGCATGACTTGCCCTTAGTGAAGCCACATTGGCTGTCACCAGTCACCTCCTTATTTTCCATATACCTTAGCAGAGTTTCCAGGAGGATCTGCTCCATGATCTTGCTTGCACAGAGGTAAGACTGTCCAGCCTGTAGTTCCTTGGGTCCTCCTTTTTTTCCCTTTTTAAAATGGGTGTTATGTTTCCTCTTTTCCAGTCAGTGGGAACTTCACCAGACTGCCACGACTTTTCAAGTATAATGGAAAGTGGCTTAGCAACTTCATTTGCCAGTTCCTTGAGGACTCCCACATGTATCACATCAGGTCCCATGGACTTGTGTACCTTGAGGTTACCTAGATGGTCTCATACTTGATCTTCACCTACAGTGGGTGGTTCTTCATTATCACAGTCCCTGCATTTGCCTTCTGCAACTTGGGTGGTGTGGTTAGAACCCTTGCCAGTATATACAGAATATATATATATAATGCAATAGTCTATATATGTATAGAACGCAACAGTTTAATTTTTTTTTTTTCATATAATTTAGGACACAGAACCGTTTGGGTTTTGTTTTTTCATTCAATGGCATTGGATAGCTTATCGCAATTAATTTCATTGATTCTCAGATACTCTTTGCACTTCCCATCCATGAAGTTCAGACTGATCATCTGACTTGATTCCTCTTTATTAATTTCAATTTCTCAACCATCTAAAAACATGGTTAAAAATTCACTAATCCTATGGCTCCTTAAGCAATAAGGTGATGACAAAGGGACTGTGTTCATTGTTGTCAAAGAAAAAAAGTACATACTGGAAAGAAATTAAAAAAAAAACCCTACAAATATTGGAATCTCAGTCTTATAGAAATATAGATACATAAAATATTGAGCCAGCTTTATACACAAATGTGAAAAGGTGTGAAGAAACACAGAACTTTCTCTCCCTGCAAAGCTCAAGGTTAATCAACAGATAGAACCATGATTTGGGAGATGCAAAATCTGGAAAATCATTATAATTTGTTTGCCAATTCTTTTGCATTTTTGTGCATTAGTATTAAAAAAAAAAAATAAAAATGAGACATCTTTTTTAATGTTAATGATTAAAAGAAAAATATCTATTTATGTGCTGTAAATCAGAGTAATCAAATTGACATCCAAAGAATTATTCCAATTCATCACAGCCAAGAAACTCATCCCTAAAAAAAATTAAAAAAACAACAAAAACAGTGAACATACTTGGTTGAAATGTGCTTAGTTTTGAAGAGTGGTTTCATGTAGATAAAATTCTGGTTTTGAAAACACCAGATGTCTGAACTCATTGTGGAAGAAAATTAGAGTAGATCGGAGTGACTACCTGGGGCTTCAAGTAGTTCCTTTACAGACAAGAATTGGAAGTTCCCAGATTGGTGTCCTATGCCAAGGACTGGGATATGTTTCTTATAAATTTTAAATTGTTCACAAACAGCTTTAATCACACTCTCACAGGAAAAAAACAATTTAAAGTGTCATTTCTGTAAGTAGTTACAGACTTAAGCCTTTACTCCACTCAGAAAGCTAGAGAACAGTTACTTATTTGAAGAGAAAAGCTGCAAATTCCTATCACAGAAATATCTAAAAATCTACTCAAAG
>VYXH01001103.1:157313-194460 GCA_013397275.1 Burhinus bistriatus | reverse complement strand
CGATCTTATTTATCACTTTTTAACTAACAACACTTTTCCTAAAATTGTCTACCACCTCCGGGAGTAAGAGCTTTGGGAAGGCTCTGGGAATGTGAAAAAACAAAGTTTAGCATCACTGACCAGTGCTTTTGAGTTGCAGCTTGAGATCCAGAGGAAGAGATGCTCCTCTTGCCTTTGTCCCCTGCCTCTTGTAGCGGTCTGGTGAATGGGTGGAGGTGCTACCCACGCAGTGGCCCGGCTGCTGCTGAAAAGGCACTTGCCTTTTGCAGCGCTCAGTGGGTGCCTCAGGACCTGTCCCTCTGCAGCGGGACTCGCACGAGTGAAGCGATGGACCTTGGGCTTTGCCCGTTGCAATGGAGGAAGGATGGGACGGTGAAATCGGTGGGAGGACTCAGGAGATGTATGCAGTGTAGAAGTCTGCACTAAAAAAAACCCCAACCCCAAAAAACCAAATCATTGTTGTTGTGCCCTCCTGTTGTTGCTGTTATTGCTGTGGATGTAAAAGGATGGAGATCGCAGTTTTAAGTCTTTATGCAAATTACAAGCATATCCTGTGTGCTGAACTACGTGCATTGCTCTATTCATTCTAAATCTGCAGCTTCAAACCCTGGCTCTTCTTTCCATTTCCCACTCCATCTCTTCTGGGTGCCTGCAGCTCCTTCGTGATGTGGTGGGCACGCAGGAGACAGCAGGGTGATTCTCTTCTCAGCACCAGCACATCCATGGATGGAGCGTGTGGGAGCTGAAGCAAGCAGGGTGCCGGCAGGCGTACATGGCCAGCTCTCGGGGGCTATTGCTCAGCAATCCTGGCTTGGTCTTCTCCTTTGCCTAAGCTGCTTGCTCAGGGCTAATTCCAGAAATGTCATCAATTTACCCGAACAGTAATTGCAGCAACACCACACTTGAACACAGGAAGTTTCATCTGAACATGGGGAGGAACTTCTTTCCTTTGAGGGTGGCAGAGCACTGGAAGAGGCTACCCAGAGTGGTGGTGGAGTCTCCAACTCTGGACACATTCCAAACCCACCTGGATGCCGTCCTGTGCAACCTGCTCTAGGTGACCCTGCTGTGGCAGGAGGGTTGGACTAGATAATCTCCAGAGGTCCCTTCCAACCCTGGTGATTCTGTATGGAGTTGGTTTCCTCTCCAGCAATTCTACCTCCTAATGCAAATTTTCTACCCTTCTTGTGTCTCTTTTCAGGGTCGGATCTGCAAGTATGTATCCCGAAGGGCTCCACATGTTGCTCCAGGAAGATGGAGGAGAAGTACCAGGCAACAGCCCGCCTGAACATGGAGCAGGTCCTGCAGTCTGCCAGCATGGAGCTGAAGTTCCTTGTCATCCAGAATGCTGCTGTCTTCCAAGGTAAGCGCTGGGGGTGGACCAGACACACAGTGGGAGGAGGAAGTACTACTTCTGCTCCTCTTCCTCAGCACCTGGCAATCAGAAGTGCGGGTGGCTGGAAGCTTTGAAGCTTTCTGTTGACCTTTTTTCTCCTCCCTCCCCCCCGGCCATGTGTTTGTATATATTATATATGCTTATTTATGATAAATAATACACCTGGCTTGGTATACGGCCGCTCTGCGAGGCTTGTCCTAAATATTCCTGTAGCTGAAACAGCAAATGTAAATTTAAAGACTAAACCTTTTCAAGCGCAAATTTAAAAATAAATGAAAACCCCACTTCTCTAAGACTTAAAATATCTGTGCAAGTACCATCCTGTGTGATTCTGCCAGTCCCAAACCCATGTTGCAGCAATGTGGTCTGCTTGCGAACCCCATGTTATGCTTGGGAAGCATCTGTTGAACGTGTGTATTGATTATTGTTACTCATTGCAAAACAAAGTCGGTTATTCCGTGTGAAGGTGGGTCCAGGCTGCCTTGTTCCCCAGCGCGGCCCCTCGTGCTTGCCGTGGGGTGTTGGGGTGCTTGGTAAGCTGGTGCCACACTACACGGTGGCAGCTCTCTTCTTATTCTAATGGTAACGTGATGTATGGTCTTTTTAGCAAAACTGGCCTTTGACAAATATTTTCCACTGTGGATACACGCCAGTTTGTGTCACTTAAATCTGCAATAATTTTTTTTTAGGGCTTTGGCACAAGCAAAACTTATTCCATCTGTAGTTAATGTGCGGTGAAATGTTTGCTTGTTTGTTGAGTGCTCTCATATTGAGGTTCCATCGTTCTGTATTAATAGTGTTTTTGCCTATATTTAAAAAAGAAAGCATGAGCAATCAAGCAGGTTTTTTTCCTTCATGCTGATATTTTTGCAGAATAATTGATTTATTTTTGTTCATGACTCGCTAACAGCAAGACCCAAAGCCTGCTGAAGCCTGTGAGATCATGGCAAAGCTCTGTTCCGTTCCACAACTGACTGATGAAGTCTAATGGGTTGTTTTTCTCAATGTAAGATCAAATAAATTGCTGAGGAGGTAACAGCGTATCTTTTTTTTCCCCAATACTTCTTAATGCCGTGACCATTAAGTTGCAATTCTACTAAACAGAATGGAGTAAAACCAATGAGAGATTGGTTTCCTGGGCATTGGAAATGGGGACTAGCTTCAGAAATGGAGAATAACCTGGCCAGAATACAAAGTGTCTACCTCCCCCCCTACCATTTGACAAAAACATTGTAACACTAGAGTTTTTATTGTGTGTAGGACCAACACCCTGTGTTGCTACAGGTTGTGCGTAGGGTAGCAGTCAAGTGCTCTAGCTCTGAACTTTCTGGGGAGGCTTGCTCTGATTTTGGGGGGTTTCCCCCTCCCCTTTTTTTTTTTTAAAACCAGGATTTTCATCCTGGCTGTGAGAAGCCTTTCCCTGTGTTTTGGAACTGATGTTACTCTGAAGAACCTTGGTATCCCGAATTCTTCTTGGTGGTGGGGAAGAAAAGCATTTGACTGAAGAATTCCTGACTGCTTCCACTTATAAAAAAAAAGATCATGACTAATTTTAAAGATCTTTTGCAATCCCATTGTAGAAGAGAAATTCCTAGCTGGAACCATTGAGGAGCTTGCTTTAATTACCTCATATAAAGCGTTTTGGACTCGGAAGGCCAATTCATTAGATTTTAAAAATTATGTACTTTTGTTATCTTTACGGACTTTGAGACTAAATTTAGAGGAAGACTTTTTTAACAGGTGGATCTTTTGATTGCTGCATGTTTTAAGACTGTTTTGATGGCTGCCGTGCCGGAGGTGGTTCCAGCTATAGAAATTGTGCTTGAACCCACCACACGGCAGCCTGATCTCGTGCCTCGTGGTACTGCTCATGACAGGGGACAGGCTTTTATCTCCAGATGTCACGACAGGAGCTGGTGCTGGGGTTGCAGTGTCTCCAGTCAAACCCCACCGCGCTGCTGCTGTGTTCTGACAGCCGGTTGCAGAAAACTTGCCGCTGCCCTGGCGCAGCTGGGGAGCGTAGGGTGCCCATCGCAGGGGGCAGCCCGCGTTCAACTCCCGAGGGAACGCTGGAGCCGTCCGGGCAGAGGCACTCGCGACAGCTGGCGGAGCCCCCCGTGGTTCCCGAGCATCTCTGGCAGGTCCTGCTCCTGCGGGGTGGCTCTGTTGAAAGGTGGGGACGTGCCCTGCGGTTTCAGGAGTTGGGAGCGTAGGAGTGGGACGGCTCAAAGCAATGTCGGCTCTCGCGGGCGTGCTCTGGCAGAGGACAGAGCTCTTCCGCCTGTGTCTTGCCTTGGGTTGGACCCCAGCGTCGTCTGGGGATCCTGCACAGGGGATGGGTGATTGCACCGCTCTCTGGAGTGGGGTAATATGTTGGTATGGAAACACATCCTAACCGCTCATATTAAAAACACAAATGTGAAATCCTTCAGAGTTAATTTTAATATTTTTAGCCTGGCATCTAAAGGGACTGCTAGTCTGACAAACAAAATCTCACCCAGATGTTATTATTTTGCACCAAATTTAATTTCTTCCTGCTGAAGCTAGAGCAGCATCTCTGCTGATAAAGATCAAGGGAAATTGCCTGGCATTTACAGAAAATCTCATCCAGGCCTATCTGTTACAATGTTCACTTAGCAAAGTTTATTAGATTATTAGTTTTAGACCCTTGGGCTTTTTCTTTATTGCCGTTAAGAAGGAAAAATCCCAACCAAAAAAATCCTCCCTTCACTAAATTTAAATGGTACAATTAGCTCCTGGTCTTATCTTACAGGCATTTTTTAAAATTATGAAGATGATTTAAGTAGTGATTTAATCCTTTGGAAACTTGCTGTGTTTGACAGGGTTAAAATGGATGGTAGCTGCCTTGACTGCAGTTAAATCTTGCTCGAGAACTTCTTTGGGGGCAGGGATTTTTTTTTTTCCGCTTTTGTGCAGCGTATCCATGTGGTGTGCGCAACCTCCCAGTTCAGGCTCTCAGCCGACGGCGGCTCCCTGGCGTGCCGGGAAGCTGGGCTGAACCATGTCGCTTTGAAACTTGCTGATGAGTCTTTTTGTCAAGCAATGTTTAGTATTGCTCTGGGGTTGTCATCCAAAGTGACTAACCTGCTGTGGCAGACAGTGAGAGCCCTGCCTACAGATTGCTTGCTTCCCTCTTTCTCCTGACCTTAGATCTCAGCTTTTCTGGTGGTGGTGGGGTGGTTCTGGCCTTGCCACCACCTATTAAAACACCAGAAAAAGCCCTCAACAAACCCTACTGATTTCTGAAATGTTACAACTGAATCTGAATATCTCAGCTTTGTGAAAAGTAAACTCAAACAGGAAAATACCAGGGTTGTTCTTGTTCCTTTTTTTTTTTTGTCCTTCCCCCTACTAAAGAGCCCTGTTCCCCAGGGTTGGGTTGTGTGCATGTTCATCAGGCTGATGCCTCCTGCTTCCTAAGTTTGCTTTTGAGTGATCATTTCTTGTCCTGCGTATTGGCTGTGTTGTGCTGTGGCTAACAGAAAATTAAAGCTTTAACATCTACTCGGATGTGGCTTTCGTGGTACGTTCCTCCTAGTTCTTTGTCCACGGGAAAAGGTACTTTTTTAAAAAAAAGTGGAAGACTGAAATACAATTAAGTAGAGGAGGACCCTCCAAGGGAAGAGGAGCATCTACGCCCGTTGCTTTGTGTAGGACTTGCTGGCAATCTTCCCCCTCTAGCAAGTGTGAAGCACAGGAATGGGAGAGCTGGCTGCTGGGGCTGCTTCTGCAGCACACTCCTGGAGAAAGTTGCTTTCGTTATTTTAAAGTGATTGCTCAAATAAACTCTCAGCAGGATCTCATGTTGCCCTTCTGCAGCCTCTGCTCTTGATGCTGGTGGATTCCTGGGGCGGCTCTCTTTGCATGGTGCAGCCGCCAGGCTGTCGGAGCATGTCAGGGGCTGCTCTGCGATCTCCTGGCAGTGCCAGTGAAGCCGCTGGAGCCAGCAGGGTAGCGGTGGCCTAAATCTGGAGATGCACCATGTGCCTGTTTCTGGCCCTGAGTCTAGCTGCCTGGGCGCAGGGCTTGCTTCCACCCGCTTCCCAAATAGCTCCTGTGGGGCTACAGAGCTGCTGGGACTTGGCTGGAAACATGGGGGACACGTTCCTGCCTTCCCAACAATTACCTGGACTGGAAAATTGGCTGGGATGCTGCCTTGGTGAAAACCTGTAGGCTTAAATTGAGACCTGATGTGTTCCCCCTCAAAGGCAATGGTGTGTAAGCTTCTGCAAATGGCAGCTGGAAGACAAAAGGAGCTCTGGTGGGTACCTAAGGGGAGCTTGCAGGGGTTACGGAGGTTTGAGGGTCTTTTGGGATGTGTGTTTCGGAGTAGTTTCTAGGAAGACAGCAATAAATCGATGCAGATGAACCTGCCTGTATGTGTATGGTATTCTCTTATTTGTGGGAGAATCGTGTTTCTTCTCCCTTCTGGAGCCGAGCCCTCGGTGGTTCTGGCAGAGCAGGTGGCGTGGGGACAACGGTGATTCATCTCCCCTTGTGTGCTGCGGGAGGATAAAGGCAGAGCTGTAACTCTCCGTCCTACCAGGCGGCTCTGAAGGCTGTAAATCCTCCATTAGGCATAAATGCAGCCATTTTGGTTATTTATAGTTATTTACGCTATCCATTCATATCTGTCAGGAATGAAGGCAATTTTGACATTGCAAGCTTCTATCAGGTTATCTTTAATCAGTTTAGAGGCACCTAAGCCACAAGTTTATCAAATAGCCGATCCTAGTGTCGGAGTCCTCTAAAGTATGACTGAATTATTTATTTTGTTATGATAAAAATGTCGGGGCTTTATTGGGTTTTCTTTGAAGAAGTTGATTCTGCTTGAAGTCTGGAAGATAAAAGATCAGCGATTGTCTCTCCAAGTTTCTTATTCCGAATCCTTCAAGGCTTTTCATTTTTCACGAGCTGCTGTTACTACTTTAGAGTCAAGGTGAGGGAGTTGAGATTTCTTTTCTTCTATTAAAGATGTTTAAGTACATAAAAACTTTTATCTTTACTAATTATGCCTTGCATGGGTAAATCCAAGGTGTGCCAATTAGGTGAGAAGAGATGGGCTGCACGGTGGGAGCTATTGCGTGTTAGTCACCGAGCAGGGTCCACTGATACCAGCACTGCCCAGCAGAGCTCATGTCTTATCGTCTGGTATAGTTTAATACTCCAGCCTCTTTAAGCCAGTTAAACCTGGTGGTGCAGGAGGGTCTTTCAGGTGTCGGTGGTAGAAGTGCCTTCATGGATGGGATTCAGCACCGTGCTTTCTGAGGGACTCCAGTTTTGGCCGTGCTGCAGATCGCTGTCATCTTCAGGGAAGAAGGAAGCGATACAGAGCAAGTGGGAGATGTCTCGAGCTTGAAAAGTTAGTAATTATTTTGGAATGTGTAAAGCAGTGGAGGTGAGATGTGCCCGGAGCCGGGAGGTCTTGGAGCTGAAGCAGCCCTGCGGAGGGAGGTGTGCCCTGGGGACCAGCGGGACCTGGTTGTGGTGGGTTCGGATGTTTAATCGGTGGGCAGCCTTGGACCAGCGGCCAGGCTTCTTGCACAGCTCTTCTATGCAGGAGAAAAGTGATTATGGTTAACTGAATAAGTATAAAGGAAAGATTCTTAGCAGGAGTCAAATGTGATATGGGTGGGATGGTCAGCTTAATAGCTGCAGGTGTGTTGTGCAAAGTGCACGTGAAAATGTGAACTTTTGCTTGTGGGCCTGTAAAATATTAAGCTGACATTTTAGAGTGGACTCAACAAATTAATTCATTTTTTGAAGAGAATATGAAAACTCTAATTAGAGTTTGTAAGTAAATAAGCACCACAAATCTCTGTATCATCTTATAATTCCTGTTCCTAATTAGTCCTCTGCTAACTAAAGTCTCGCTGCATCCTTCCTTGATGCACCTATCTCCATAGCAGCAGGTCTCCGCTCTGAGAGCTTCTTGTTTTGTTGTTGTTTTAATTTTTTTTTTGTTAATGTGTATTTAAAATAGGAATTGTCCTGCTGGGTCAATTCAGGCCAATATTCTGCCTTTGGTGATGGTTCCTGCCAGATGCTTTGGATGTGCAAAGTTTGTAGTGGAGAACAACGGCGATACGTTTCCCAGGTTGATAACAATGTTCTAAACTGATGATTACAGGTAGGTGGAAAGAGCTGACTGCATAATGAGGGATCTCCGGTTGTCAGAATTGGTCTAGGGAGGTAATGTTTCCTTTCAAATAACCAGAACTTATTGTTCATAAATCACAGTTAATCTGTTTATTACACTAGTGTACGAAGCTGGAAGTCTGGAGCGTGCTATAATGCTTAGCTTTAGGAGCAGAGCTGCAATAGTAGCAGCAGTTTCAAATGATTTGAAATTGGGGTATCAGCAAAATGCAAGAGTTTGTGGAGGCTCTGGGCATTAAAAATGACTGCTGAGGATTGATGAGTTTCTTTAACAAACTGTAAAATCCATCATGCAGGAGTTAGGGTATGAAACTGCCCTCCTGAGCCGCATAAACCATGGGTTTGGAAGTATTGCATGACAGGGCACACTGCTGGGAAGGGAGATTTTGAAAGATGTTTAAGTTTTGCTTTTGTTTCTTCCTCTTGCTGCCTGGCGTTCCAATGCCAGGACGGCACTGGCATGCAGCTCGCCAAGCTCCTGGTGTGCTGGCTGGGGGCTGCTCCTCAGGGGAGCTTTTCGATGTTCCTCGTGGTGCTAAGCTTGAGATGGGGGGAGGGGGCTCCCTCTTGCCTGTGTGCACTTTCCCGTAGGAGGAAAGGCTGAGAGACCTGGGGCTGTTCAGCCTGTAGAAGAGAAGCCTGAGAGGGGATCTCATCAATGCTTAGCAATGTCTGAAGGGCGGGTGGCAAGAGGACAAGGCCAGACTCTTCTCAGTGGTGCTCAGAGACAGGACAAGGGGCAACAGGGACAAGCTGGAACACAGGAAATTTCACCTGAACATGAGGAGGAACTTCTTTCCTTTGAGGGTGGCAGAGCACTGGCACAGGCTGCCCAGAAAGGTGATGGTGGAGTCTCCTTCTCTGGAGATGTTCAAAACCTACCTGGATGCGTTCCTGTCCAACCTGCTCTGGGTGACCCTGCTTTGGCAAGAGGGTTGGATTAGATGATCTCTGAAGGTCCCTTCCAACCCCTGTGATTCCCCTGCTTCAGAGTGGTCATGTTTCCCGTGATCTTCCAAAATCCTGGTGCATCTCGGACAGCTTCACGCAGCCCTCCCTCGCAGCCGATGGAGAGCTCGGCATGCCGCCTTGGGTGCCTCCTTGCAGGAGGGAGCTCATTGGCTTTTGCGGCTGTTTCCCTGCATCCCCATTCTAAGCTCTGCAATGTGTGCCCACACGAACAGCCTCTCATGCTCCCGTCTGCATTCCCATGTGGAGGTAGTCCCTGGGTTGGGTATCTATAGACCGGCTGCTGTAGGAAGAGGCTACATCGTGCCCTTGGCAGAGGGCTCGCAGTGACTCCCTGGCATATCTGTGGAGGAGTGGTGTGCGGTGGGAGATGTCCCCGGCCCCTGTTTTTGCGGTCTTTGGGGCTTGAAGGGTGCAGCCATGGGGAACTGCATGTGGTTGAGATCCATTCCCTGTGTCCTGCCTCTCTTTGTTTTGCCCCTGCAATTAAATACTGCTGACGTCCTTCCCCTCGTTGGTGAAATGAGGCTTGGAGGTTAATAGGGGGCTTTTTCGTAACCACCTACATGCTGCTTCAGCAGTTTTTAAACATTGTGCTTGGTGCCTGACTTAATGGTCCCTAATTCAGAGTGTGTGGAGGAATTCATGGAAACCTGTGGGCCTTTCCTCAGCTGCTGGGGTACTGTCCCCTGCCAGCTGCTTTCTGCTGCGAAAGGGGATGGTGCTCCCCTGTTTCTGAGGGGCTTAGGGAGACATTGCCCACGGGCACCAGGGGCTGCTCCCTGAGCAGGGCCGGAGCAGATGCTGCACCCATGTCCTCTTGTGTCCATGGTGCTCTGCCTCCACAGGAGACGTAGACCTTTTGGCTGGGGAGGTGTCTGGGCTGGGTCTCCGGAGGAGCATCGTGGCCTTGCTGAGATGCCTGTGGTGTCTCCTGCAGCTCCTCCATGTCTGCGTCCCCGCATCGTGCAGCATGGTGGGGCTGCCTCAGTCTTCTCTGCTCTGAACCCGTGCTGGCAAAACACGATCCTCTGCCTGCGTTCCCCGTCGGAGCGAGAATTGTGAGATAACCCGGGAGTGAGGGCTTCTGTGCTCCTTCGAGTCTTCTGCTTCTTCAAGTGGGCTGTTTTCTCTAATTACCTTTTGAGCTGCAAGTTATCATCTTTTGATAGTTCAAGTACTAACATTCTTAAAATGTCTCCTAATGCTATAAAGCAGTCAAATTACATCTTCCCTAGCTTGCAGTAGGATGATGTAAATGTCATGTTACCCTTGAATGTGGTATTTATAGAACTGCTTGGTGCTGTTGTATTGTTTGTTTTGTTTTTTCCCTTTGTAATTCCAGCACAGAAATGGGCATGGCAGCATCTTCCATCTCTTGGCCTGAAATGATGAAGAGGGGCATTCTTATTGTGCAAAGTGCTTAAAATGCAAACAAGAGCTGGTTTGCGTTTGCTGGGGAAGAAAGGGGAAAGAAGCCAGCACCCAGCAGTGAAGGCAGGGACTGTCTCTGTAAAGCAAACATTTCGCTCAATTGTCATCTACTTTACTTTTAAAGCAGCAATAAGATACAGCGATAAAATGGCCAATGGCGCATTTCATCTGAGGGAAATGAACTCTGGCGGAGCCAATTAAACTGTCAATACACTGTGGTTTCGCGTTCCCTCGAGCTGACTGGGTCACCTCAGGTGTGTTACTCACTCTGACTTCACCGCTGATGTGAAATCAATTTTAGCAATTTATAATCTTTCATTTTACTGTGAAAGTATATTAATCTGTGAACATCACTCCTCAAACAGTGGGGGCAGATGAAATCTTTCTACACGAGTGTGTACAGCTAGCAGTGCCCCTTGGATTACCTGGTACGTAGAAGCCTGTGTAACTTTTGGACATGCTGGAGGCTCCGACAATCCAGTTCTCAGGCTTTGGGCTTTATTCTTGAAATGTTCTAAAACTGTAGGAGGACGTTGCTCTGGGTGACCTCATTGCTTGCTGCGTGGACATTGTTTCTCTGAGGTAGGTTTTGTTTTGGCAGCTTCTTGGATCTTCTGTAGCTTTATGTGTTGTTGGTGGATACTTGGTGCACCTCAGAGCAGTGGTGTCCCTGTGGTGGTCCTTTCTCTGCTCTACCAAGCAGAGTGTGGCAAGAGGTCTGTTTGTCTCTGAAGGGCCTTGATAGCTTTATGGGTTCATAGAGCAAGGATGAGAGCCTACTTACTGTTTCTTTGCAAATGTAGCAAACTGAACTGTACTTAAAACAACTCATCCTCCTTTTAAAATTAAATCTCATTTTCAGGAGCTTTCATGGGTGTTGGAGGATGGTTGGGTTGTTGCCTGGTGGACATTTCTTGGCACAGCAAGAGACAGCGCCCATGTCCTGTCTCCCTCTGCAAATGTGCTGATTTCTGGAGTTGCTGGAAGGCTCTCCAGCCCTGTTTCCACCATGTAGCTGGTTTGATAGGCCTCTGATGCAGTTTCTCCACCCAAGTCAGCTGTGACCTGAGGGGTGAAGGAAGCCTCCTTGCATCAACAGGTAACTTGCCTGACATCAACAGTGCTGGAAAAGCTCTGACAGGGAGAAAGCTCTGAGGGCATGCGTGTATGGGAGAAGACTTGCCTAATGGGGAAGAAATACCTCATTTTTAGGTTGATAAAGGCTCACTGCAGGTCCTCTTTCCGTAAACTTGATCAACACAACCTGCTGGGAACCTGTGAGGTTTTGGCATGGCTGAGTTTCTGGGGTTTGTGGGGGCTTGGCTGCAGTCTCCAGGTGGCCTGGTGCTTCCCAAAGACCAACCAAAGCTCTTGCCATGGCTTCCAGGACACCCTTACACCCCACTCTTCTTCCTCTGCCCCGCAGCAGGGTTGGGTCCCACAGCAAAGCAAAGCGGCAAGCGTGGCATTGCATGGTGGCAGGAGCAGGCTGGTGACCAGCAGCTGGGTCACATTGAACCTGGCTGCTGGTTAAGGTCTTGCAACAGAGCTGAAGCGATAGGAGAGTCTCTGCTGTCTCCCTTGCATATAGCTGGGTTGGGCAATGCAGAGTTTGAAAACTATGATTTACCATGTGGCAGGCTTGGCTAAAATAATGTGACACCCTGGCTGTCCCCTCCAGCTGTCCCTCCATGGTATTGCCAACTGGAGCACTTCTTGGGATGTGCACAGTATGGGCTGTGAGGTCCTGGGTATGGGAGTCATAGAGTCATAGAATTGTTTTGGTCGGAAGAGACCTTTAAGATCATCAAGTCCAACCATTAACCTAGCACTGCCAAACCCACCACTAAACCATGTCCCTTAACACCACATCTACCTGGCTTTTAAATACCTCCAGGGATGGCGACTCCACCATTGCCCTGGGCAGCCTGTTCCAATGCTTGATAACCCTTTTGGTGAAGAAATTTTTCCTAATATCCATCCTAAACCTCCCCTGGAGCAACTTAAGGCCATTTCCTCTTGTCCTATCGTTTGTTACTTGGGAGAAGAGACCAACCCTCACTACACCCTCCTCTCAGGTAGTTGTAGAGAGCGAGAAGGTCTCCCCTCAGCCTCCTTTTCTCCAGGCTAATCATGTTGGGTGTATGAGAAGTTTAGCTTTTGAAATTAAAGCTCTTGCATGTTGGGTGCAGAGGAATGTCGCCCAAGTGCATCTCAGACAGGTTCCACCAGGTGATTGGAAGGAGCCCCAACTCTTACTAATGTTTGGGAGGGGATGGCATTAGTCTCGCTAGTGCCCAGGGCTGGCAACGCTCTCCCCAGCTGAAAATAGCAATGCAATAGTTGCTGTCTGGTTCTGTTGCGTTCTTTGTGTTGGGCTCTTTTTTTTTTTTAAAGCCAATAAGAAGATTAAAGCCTTTTGGTTTTCTGATAAACATAGACCTAACAGGTTTTTCTTCTCATGAAGGGAAAATATTTTTGCTCTTAATCTTGATCCAAAAGTCTCAATGACACTTCAGCTGATGGCCACTTCCGTGCAACCTGTGTGCTGCTGCTAGTGGTGCTTGGGTGGAGGGCTGGAGTCAAAATCGATTCCTGTCGGCCCACGATGAATTAAGGAGTTGGTTGCAGCATGCCCGAGAATGTTTTCAGCTCTGCTTTGCATTGTAGATGAGTTCAAAACTGCCACGAAATAGAAATTGGTGACCAGCATGATGAAAGGACTTCTTTTTTCCCCCCTTCCCTCTGCAGTAGTGCTTGGAAGTGACGTTGGCAGGATGGTGACACCTTGGCATGCTCAAGTCTTCCACTAAAAAGGCACAGGAAAATACAAGAGGGTGTACAATGAGCTAAATACAATGAGCTAAATAAGTTTTGATGCTGGATTTAGCAGTGCTTAGGCTGAATTGGTAGTTGCTGCAGTGTGCACACCGGCTGGCTTTCTTTGTGTGGTTTTGATGTTATGCGGGATTGGGGCCCTTTGTCCCATGTCCGTGGTCAGAGTTGGACAACGGGGTTTGCAGCTAGTGCTGTATGGGAGACGAGTGAAAACTCTCACAGGTGAAAGTAAATGCATTTCTATGAATCAATGCACCTTCAATCACAGATGAGATAAATATTTAATCTGCTAATATTAAAAAAAATCTTAATTGGAAAAAAATAAAATCATCTGAATGTGTGCTTGGGGAAGGGAAAAAAAAATCACATAAACCTGTTGGTTAGAAAGTGAAGATTAAAAAAACCAACCCTGTGAGACAAGGCAAAACAAAAAGCGGCGTAGATCAATTGTAAACGAATTCAGTTGCTGATTAGCTCTTCCCAAATTTGTCATCTTCAAGTCAGAAAATCTATGATTGAGTGCCATAAAGAAGCAATTTTAAAAGCAGTGGAGAACAGTAAGGCTGCCTCTAGGATTACAGCTCATAGCTTTGGAATTCACTCTCTGTGAAGGAAATTGGTGAGTAACAGATCGCAGTAATGCAGCATATTTGTATTGGTCAAATTCCTATTATGATTGCAGTGAAAAATGATGTCCCCTTTTTTAGGGAGAGGAAATTAAATAGGCCTAGTAATCCATGTGAGGAGATTGGCTTCCACTGAAAGGGGAAGAAAGAATGTGAAGGTTAATCAGATCAATGCATGCTCTTGAATCTATCTCATTAAAAAAATAAAATCAAATTGCTACTGAATTTCCAAGGAATTATACTGAAATGACACACATGCTTTTACTGCCTTTTAATTACAAAATTACTTCAATCTGCTTGAGTCTCCCATGTAAGTGGGTTATCAACTGTTCTTAAATATTGGCTCATAAATTCCGAATACTTCTTTAAATGGAAGAAAATAGTATCCCTGGTCCTTCAGCTGAGCGTGCCAGCCCAGGTCACGGCAGGGTGAGAACTACCATTTACCAGAGAAATCTTCACTGTCTAATTTAGGTGCTTGGTTTCTCTCTGGACGAGGCTTTTAAGATTGTTATTTATGCCACTGTTTGTCAGGGGAGCGCTTGGTCTCTGATGTCCGGCTGTTCAGCCGTGATTGACCTTCTTATGAAACCTTTGGGAATTATGATGTACTTAGTGACAGCTAGATGGAGGTCTCTGAGATTGCGCCAGGGGAGGTTTAGGCTGGACATTAGGAAAAAATTTTTCACTGAAAGAGTTATCAAGCATTGGAACAGGCTGCCCAGGGAGGTGGTTGAGTCACCATCCCTGGAGGTGTTTAAAAGTTGTGTAGATGTGGTGCTTAGAGACATGGTTTAGTGGCAGACCTGGTAGAGTAGGGTCAGTGGTTGGACTTGATGATCTTAAAGGTCTTTTCCAACCTAAAGGATTCTATGATTCTATGAGATGGCCTGAGAAGGGTTTTCACGTGTGGTGTAATGCTTTGCCCCCCTTGGCTGGGTAGAAGCAGGGCGAGGATGTGCAGCTGGTGAGTGGTTCTGCGGCTAAGCCTCCTCTTGTGTAGAAAAGACATTTAAAAAAAATATATATATATATAAAGTCTTGTCTAAAGAGAAAAATTACCAGGAGAATGCTGAATCTTTTGCACAGCATTTCTTATGACAGAAATGTTTGCTATAAGGAGGAGTTAGCTCCTGCTGTTAGTGCATCAGTAAGAAATATTGTAAACACGTATCTTTTTTCTCTTTTTTTTTTTCTTTTTCGCTCAGGGAATAGCAAGAGCCCAGCACTGGGTGGTGGTCTTCTGCTCGACCTCTTTTGGAGGACAGGGTGATAAACAGTGGTCCTCCCTCTCTTTGCAGTAGAGCTGTATGTGCTGGCTGGAAGAGGGTAATGTTTGACCGTCGGGCTGTGGCGCGGTGCGGTTTTGGCGTGGGGGGCACCGCAGCCAGCTTGGCAAAACCCTGCCATGGGTGCGTGTGAGCAATCCGTGTGAGACTGAACCGCGGCTGTCCCAGGACGAGGCAGCGAGCTGGTTTTTAGGGGAGATGAAGGGAAGGGATGGTTACTCTTGACTGTGGTCCTGCAGGAGGTTGGCGTGGCTGCTCGGTGACACGTGTGTAGGGCTTTACCCTCTGTGGAAACTAGGAGGACAACAGGAGGAGGACAACCGGCCTTGGGGCTGGTGGGACGTTGCTGTGGGATATGCTGGGGGCTGAACATGGGGAGGCTTCGCAGGTGCTTGGTGCATATGTGAACAGCCCAGCACTGCTCCTGGTTTGCTGTTGGTTCACATCTGCCCAGCTGTGCTGGGTACCTATGGCAGCTCCTCACTAGGGGTGGGACCTGAGATGTATCCCTCCTCCGTTGGCTAACACGGAGGGGAAAGCATGCATTGCAGTGACCGGGAGGTCACGCGCTTACTGCAAGTTGTGTGATGCAGCATTGTGATAAATGAGGAAAGCGCCTGCGTTTAAATGGGTAGTCTTGAAAGGGGGGGAAAGGTCTGCCTTGAAGAGCACTCATGCCGATGTAGCCTTCGGTGTCCTTGGGAATGAGCTTTGTGATTTCTGAAGAAAGATTAAAGGTGTGTTTCCATACAGGGTAGCTCTTCTCATCTGTGCTTGCTGAGAGATGGCACTTGCATCTTGGAATTTGCAGCAGCTTTAAAGCTGGAGGTGATAAGCTTTTTCCCCCCTCTCTTGCTTTGTTCATAGGCTGTTTGTTTAGATAACAGCCTGGAAATGATATTAGTAACTCTGTACCTCTTATTTTGCTACCAGCAAAGAATAAGCAGTGCATTTGACATTTGGGGAAATGGTTCATTTTCGAAGGATTGTGGTTCAGAATCTACTTCTTGAACTAATGGACAGTATAATGCTATTTTTTCTACTAGGTTGCTTAGATTTTTACCTTGAAGATGCACTGTAAAGTGCACTGCATTACTAGAATTAAATAAAAGCAAATGCTTCACATCAAATGAGAAAGCAGTCTTTGAACTGGTGAGAGGTTGAAAACCGTTTATTTCTCTGGCTTGTGATGCTTCACTGTGACATAAGCATGAAAAATAATTAGACTCACTGTTAAGCAAATATTTGATCCTGAAATGCATCCTGAAGATACAGAGCTGGGAGAAAGTAACCTCTTCAGATGCACACTGATTCTCCTGGATTTGTCTCGCACCAACAGCTAGATCGCAAAACTGGATTCAGAAAACTACATCAGAAGAACATTACTGAGGGTGAAAATTTTATGAAGGTTATGAACAAACCAGGCAATTTTTGCAATCTCAATTTGGTTTCTTGTCCTGTGCGTTAGAATACAGCCTTTAATTACAGCATCGTGTGTATTTTTCCACAGGCTTCTTCCCTTGTGTAAGGGCATTAAATGAATGTCCCCTAATAAGCCATTTTCTTTCTCCTTGTTGTTTGATGCCTGGTTCTTAATGCTTTCAAATAACACATAAAGACAGAATTCTTAAAAATTTTCAATTGCCTGTGAATACTTTATTTTCATGCTGTTTCTTGATGTTCAACACCGAGTAGTAGCATGTTTGTTCTATGGATAGAAAAGCTAAAATTCAGAAAGAGCCTAATTAAGACCTTTTTTGGCTGCGTTCACAACAGTGTAGCAGTATGTATTCAAGATGTAGGTCTTGGGTTTAGGTACAGCCTCTTCGTTTAACTGTGCCTTTGTATGCTCCGCACCTTTTGACTTCTGGAGCTGGCAAAGCGAGGAACTGGAGGAGCAGTGTCCGACTTCTGAGTACTTCAGCCCTGCCTTTAAGTTAATAAAAAGGAGCAATAATGCACCAAAACATGGTCTCTCTTTTTAAAAAGTGGGATGTTTCAAGGTTGAAAACAAAAAAAAATTCAACTCTTCTCTCCCCCTCCCCTCAAAGCACGAGTAAGTTGGATCTGGGTACGTTCTTGCAGATAGAGGAAAAAAAACCCAAACTCAACCGTACCTCCAAACTGTGATTAAAAAAAGTTCATGTTTATACAGACTTTCACAAAATCTTGTCAAAAGTCGAGTTCTGTTTTGAAGTCTGGGAAATGCTTCAGCTAATTAAAGAAAAGGTCAGCAGGATTTTTTACTGTAGGCGAAAAAAAGATAAATCTTTCTCCTCTGCCTTGTTCTCAGAAGCAGTCGAACCATTTTGGCCGAAATTAAAAATTGGCCTGAGGCAGACAAAAGGCATGCAAAGTTGCAGTCCAGATGGTTAGAGCTTGACAAAATTATAGGTAAGTAGGAATGGGGTCTAAAGATCAGAAGCATTAGGCAACTGTGATATGCAGGGCCACCAGCTCTGCCTATAATCAGTTACAATATTTAATCTAAATGTCTGTTGCAGAAAGCTATTGTGCTGTTCTGAAGCATGATCATTCATTCAGTGGTTTGGAAGGGGCTCAAAAGCTGTAGTGAAAGCGAGTTTGCTTGCAGAACGTGAGAGTGTTTTTTATTCTCTGTGTAGATGATGTTAGGAACCTGTCAACTCCCAACAGCTAGATCTGCATGAGGAATCCCTGCTGCGGTCATGCAGACCTTCTCNGAGGGTACAGCAGAGGGCTACAAGATGATTAGGAGACTGGAGCACCTCTCTGATGAGGAAAGGCTGAGGAACTTCGGTCTTTTTAGTCTGGAGAAGAGAAACCTGAGGGGGGATCTCATCAATGCTTGTCAATACTTAAAGGGAGGGTGCCGGGAGGATGGGACCAGTGTTTTTTCTGTGGTGCCCAGAGATAGGACAAGAGGTAACGAGCAAACTTGAACATAGGAAGTTCCATCTGAACACAAGGAGGAACTTCTTTCCTTTGAGGGTCGCATAGCACTGGAACAGGCTGCCCAGAGAAGTAGTGGAGTCTCCAACTCTGGAGACATTCCAAACCCACCTGAACGCCATCCTGTGCAACCTGCTCTGGGTGACCCTGCTCTGGCAGGGAGGTTGGACCGGATGATCTCCAGAGGTCCCTTCCAACCCTGGTGATTCTGTGAAATGTCCATTATGCTGTTTTACTCTTCCTGTAATCAGTCTAGGTAACAGATGAACATAACAAGTCTTGTTCAGAAACAAATCTTTCATAAGTTTGAGTTTATTACTGATTTGCTGATGCATTCATAATGAAAATTTTTGTTCTGATCCTGTAAACGGCTATGCCTTTTTTTATTCATGTTTGCAATGCTGCAGGAGTCAGTGTGAGCAAATTAAAGCATGTGTGCATATTCTTGCATGGAAGGCATTTCAATACCATTTTTTTTAAACTCCTTGGTGACTAATTCAGTGAGAGAACTTAGTTTATGGGCTGAGAAATGATCACCTGGACAAGGACTTGACTCTAAATGCTATGAATGTGCCAGAAAATGTTCAGAGTTCCTTAATGCGCTCAGAGGGGAGGAGGAGAAATGGAACAAGAGAAGAAAAAAAAAATAATGCAATTTTATCTGTAAGGAGAGTTGAGCCTGTTTTAGGTGGCAGGAGCTGCAGAGAAGATGCTGCAGTAGCCCAAGTCCAGCCTGATGCCACCCTTTTGTGGATGAAGCGCTGCTCAATTCTGCAAGTAACATTGCTGATCATGGTTCATGGGGCAATAAAAAGTGGAAGGGCCTCTGGCAGGCTGGGGCAAAGCTTTGTTTTTAAGTTGTACCAAAACCATGCTTTTGAGTTACTCTGGGTTGGAGCTAATCTGCCCTGTTACTACCAGGTTTTGGTATTAAAACCAGCTGTTAGCTACCCAAAATGATGAAGTCAGGTGGTGACCCTGAGCCCTTAGATCTTTAGGGCTGTAAAACTCTTGTGGAAGTGGGGTTGGTGTCTTCCATGGCCAACGCCTGTTGTGTCCGAGCCTTTCTGCTGAGGCTGTCCTGGGGAAGCAGAGATATATCTCCTCTTGTGTTTTTGTAGAGGTCTGAATGTGCACATAACTCACTGTGATATATTTGAAGGCTGCAGGAGGAGTGTTTGTGCACGTATTGGAGCTGAGGTCGCAGTAAAACAGCAGCAGCTAAGCTCAAGGGTAAAAGGGGACAGAAAACAGGACTCCTACATGTTATTTCTGCAGAAGACCCCCTGCCTTGTCTTGGGTGATGGGCTGCAGGGGGGCTTAAGGGATCCCTCTGAGACAAATACAGTCAATGTAGTGCTTTTCTTCCATCCTCTCTATAGACAATTATAATTTTGGGTTGCCACATGCAAAGGTGTTGGAGAAGGAATTTAAGACTGATTGGGGCCAGAGGATCAAGTCTTGCCTACCTGCTCTCCTCCAGGCTTTGCATGCCCCTTCTCCAGAAGAGCGTCCAGCTTTTCAGCGTGCTCCCAAAGCAGAGGTGCTTGGTTCTGTGCTCCCTATATTTTAAATTTGTTTGCTTTTCTAACCTGCCGGTGGCTAATACTTTGTTTAGCTCCCTGGCCCCCCTCCCTTCCTCGGCCGTGTTTGCTGGCTCCTCCGCTCCCTGTAGAGAACCCCGTCTCCCTCTCCCGGAGTGAGATGGTTGAGGAGGTCATGCGGTATTAATAGGGAAGCAGATCTCTGATTTTGTTTCTGCTTATGTACTCTGACATTTCTGACGTTTTCTGAAGTGTAAAATGTTTCAGAGAAAACAACAACTTGGCTTTTACTGAAAAATTAATTATGTTGGCCCTTTCCCCTTTGCGGTGGGCTTTTGTCAGAGGACAAAGCCACTAATGTTAGAGGGCAAGGATGAGAGGACAGCAGTGTAACATTAAAGGCAGAAAATCCACATTAAGGTAAAAAGGTCTAATTAAGCATTGATTATCAGGGAACGATGTAAACTCTTCAGAAGGCATTACCTTCTGTGCACTCGCTGTATAGAGATAATTTATACACCCAAGTTTATCTGCTTCATAAATTAGTCTTTCCTGTAATTACAGTTAAGGGACTCTGACTTTCTCTGCTCTTCAGTGGCATTCTCTGTTCCTCTGCCGTGCACAGATATACCCGATATGGCAAATCACGCGCTGCTCTGGGGAGTGTGCGAGTTACAGGTGGGGAAAAAGCAGCCAGGTTTTCTGCACGTGTGCACTTCTAAAGGGTTTTTGGAGATCTAGTTTAGTAAAAAGTACAAGGGGAGGCAAAATACTAAAGAGCTGTCCCGTTGATCCTTTCTGACCTTTTCAGTGTTGGTTTTCTTTCTGTCCTTTGAAAGGAAGGGTTCATCAGGGAGCCTCAGTTTAGGAATAAGGAAATGGTGATGTAGGTTCTCACTGAAATTGAGGATTAGGGGCAATTTGTCCACCTGAATGACAATGAGGTACCAGTGGGTTATAAACACACAGAAAACTGTTTGTACCCAGCCCCGGTAAGGGGCAGTGGTGCTGTCATGTCACAGAATCATAGTCACCTGGGTTGGAAGAGACCTTTGAGTTCGAGTCCAACCATTAACCTAACACTGCCAAACCCACCACTAACCCATGTCCCTCAGCACCACGTCTGCCCAGCTTTTAAATACTTCCTGGGATGGCAACTCCACCTCTTCCCTGGGCAGCCTGTTCCAATGCTTGATAAACCTTTTGGTGAAGAAGTTTTTCCTAATATCCAATCTAAACCTCCCCTGGTGCAACTTGAGGCCATTTCCTCTTGTCCTATCGCTTGGCACTTGGGAGAAGAGGCCGACCCCCACCTTGCTACACCCTCCTCTCAGGTAGCTGTAGAGAGCGATAAGGTCTCCTCTCAGGCTCCTTTTCTCCAGGCTGAACAACCCCAGTTCCCTCAGCTGCTCCTCAGAAGACTTGTGCTCCAGACCCCTCACCAGTTTCATTGCCCTTCTCTGGACACGCTCCAGCACCTCAATGTCTTTCTTGTAGTGAGGGGCCCAAAACTGAACAGAGTATTCGAGGTGGGGCCTCACCAGTGCCGAGTACAGGGGGACGATCACCTCCCTGTCTGATCGCTTCTCTCTGAGGTTTGCAATCCAAGTGTAAAACAGGTGACAGCAGTTGAGTATGAACAAAAAGGGGATGCAAAGAAATGGATGTAATGCTGAGACCACAGCTCTTCACACGTTCATCGTCACAGCAAAGAAAGGTGGGAAGGAAGAACCTGAAGGAACCGAAATAAGTAGCTTTGCCCATGTTTCTGGTAGCCCTTCAGGTGTAGTGGAGCATGGGAGGAAATTAAGTAGTCAGCCAGTATATTCAAATTTCTATTTTATGTCTTCAAGAAGAAATAGAGCTAGAACATGGGCTGATAACAAGAACGGAAAAAAGGAATAATTATTCTACTTGGAGTTTGCTTGGCCATTAGTATTCTATTAAATTTTCCCCTGCTTCTAATGATGTGAGGAACACTGGATACACTTAAAAGGATGCGTGTCATTAAAATGATATCTGACAACAGTTCTTTCACTGCTTATGATGCTTTTGATTGTTAATATAGATAAAATGTAAATGATCAGAATATAAAAACTCCCTTTTGTCTTTCTAATGTTTTCAGCTGCCTATTAAACAAATTATATGGGAAAGTGAGTAGCCTGTTACTTAGTACAGTGGTGTCACCCAGATACTTTGAAATGCTTAATGGCATAAAATGAAGTGTCCTTGGTTTGTTTATTTTCCTACTAGTAATGACGTTTTAGACTAAGTCAGAGTTGGTCATTCAAAATGCAGTTGCCTTGTCCTTACTACATAATCATATTTTTTTATGCATTATGGTATTGTCTTGCGGAGTATTATGTCAGGTTTTTAATACGCTTTTAAACCCCTGCAGCATAGGGGTGGCTGTTCTGTTGGGTGGAATTTGCCTTTGCTGTAACGCAACACTGCTTAGAAGTGTCCAGGTCTTTATTTATTTCGTTGTGTGTGCTGCTCTGTAGTCTAAAGGCATGCAGAGGATGCCGTGTGGGAATGCTTTCCTGCCCAGGACCTTACAGCATGTGCATTTGTCAGGTCTCTGTTGCCCAACTGTAAGAGGTAAAGGGGAATAGTTGGGGACCGCATCTGTTTCAAGCCGTCTGACTACTTCTTCCAGTGCTCGCTGCTGTGCTAGTCAGTCTGTGGGTTTTGCTTTCTCTGCCTCCTGTAATATTATCACAGTCTCTCTTAACTTGCTCAGAGGAGACGATGACAGCTGTTCTTTGACTCTAGTAGGGTAGAGTAATAGGGACTGTAATAGCTGCTGGCCGACGTCATGCATATTAATGGCATGTATAGGTGCAACTGAACACTCCTAGCAGCTTTGCCGATGACAACCGTTCTGCTGAAAGGCTCTCTGCATGAAGGAGGCTTGGACTAGTTTGATTGTGATCTTGGTCACTACAGCTGCAAAAAATGGAAGTTTATCTCTATTTGTGCACTGCTGGTCTTGTTCCTAATCAGGTTGCTTTTGTAGGCGGCTTCCTTCCCATTACGGGGAACGTGCTTTGTTCCTGCTTGAGTGTTCTCATAGCAAAGGGTCTCCTCCTTCAGCCGCAGAGCTGAAGCGTTCGCTCTCTGGCAGATGTAGGCGTACAGTGCTGTTGTGTCACTGACTTCACAGGACATGTCCTGACTTCTCCAGGTGAAGATGCGGTCTGTGGCTTTCTGCAGCACACAGCCCTGCAGGCAGGGAGGAGACGCGTCCTGGCTTCTGACCTATGCCAGAGGTCCATCTGATCGCCCTTTGGCAGCGGGCTGGAAGTGTCTTTCTGTCTGTCTCTTCTGCCAGCTGTGCAGTTCTTCTGCAACTTCAGTAGCAAGGCATCTCATACCGACCTGTCCCTTCTTCTGGCATCGTACGCAGCTACGGGGCAGCGCTGCATCCTCTGTCGTGCTATTTAATGAACTTCACAAACTCGATCATAATGTTATTACTGTTGCAGAGGCCTGCTAATTATTTAAAACCTAAGGTTAATGAACGATTATGATAAGAGTCATGTAATATGATTGCAATAGCTGAATAATTAAAATTTTAAAAAGCAGTTCAACGCATCTTGGATGTGGTGCCTGGGGAGTAAGCAAGAGTCTTGTTTTAATAACTTAATAGCAATTTAACAAGCAAGGCGGCGTTGCAGATTGAGGGGCGTTAGAAAGTGCAGCATCGATGGGGAATTCAGTTGGATCAAGCTCCGTAGACAGGAGCTGGTTGGCAGTAGCTGGGGACTGGAAACCCGGGGAGGCCAGTGCACCTAAACTGCCCCGTGTTGCTTGTACGTGGGGCTGCAAAACTGGCTATGTGTAATGGAGAGGGGCTGGGCAAAGACATGAAATTTGTGGATTTTCCAGCTGCCTCCTGCAGCCCAGTAATAGAGAAGAACATCCAGCTGTGTGAGGGGTGGGCCAAGACTCTTGCAAGAGGGTTTCACTTGAAAGCAGCACATGGCCAACTGCGTTTCTGGGAGGGAGAAGAACAAGCGGTGGAGGCAGAAGGCTGAGTTGGGGGCTTGCCAAAACCCTCTGCCTGGCAGGGGTTCAGAAAGCACAAAACCCTGCAGCAGGGCCTGGGGATCTCCAAAATAGGCTGCTGGGGAGCCTCGGCACCAGGCGAGAGCAGCTGTGGGGCTGGTGCTTGGTCAGGGATGAGGGCAGGGTTGGTCTGGCATGTCCCCTTGGGACAGCTGGAGAGGAGGACCCTGTGCAGTTACCTCCCGTGGATGCGGTATAGGAACGAGCTGTAGCTGTTTGTTTTCTAGAGTAGTGTGGTGGTGGACCTTGGTCGTCCATCTGCTGCTGCTGGCCTTTCACTGCATTGGGGTATTTTATCTGTATTTGTGGTTGCCCTGGGGCACTACACAGACTTGCAACGAGATGGTTGTGTTGTGGGCCACCAGGATGAGTTGTGAATGGCATGGTGTAGCAAATAGTAAGGAGGCGGTTTTGAGGTTTCCTTGTACAGAAAAGTGCCAGAGTCTTCAAACTTTAAAATGCTGACCTGAAGGGCAGTTCCCTGTCTCTCAGAAGGCTAGGTTTGCCCATTTGGGTACAGTATTTTCACATGCAGTTCCCTAAAGCATGGATGCTTTCTCTAAGGAAAGAGAAAACCCATCTCCTGGTGCATCATGAGCAGAGCCTTGGGCAGCTATAATTGGTAGCTGCAAGGTCAGACACTGGCGCTTTCTTCTGCTTTCATTTTGGTTCCTTCTTTCAGGAAAACTGCAAAGGCATCCCTGGGTGCACAGGACAGCTTTTTGGTATTCTCTCTTCATTCTAGTAAGGATTGTATCCAAATGGATTTAAGTGCTTGCCATCCACCCTCTGCAGGCATTAACATTTCACACTTCCAAGCCAGAGTCTTCCTTTGAGAGCTGTAACGGTGTGCTGGCCTGGGTACACGTTAACTGCAAGGGTTGTCTTTTCTTTGACACTAAGGGTGCTGGGAGCTTGTGGGACCCTGCTTTGTATCGACACAAGTAAGCGCACGGTTGCAGATGGTCAGAGGAAAGGCTGGTCATCAGCTGTGGGGACACGCTGGTTGCTGCTCTGCAGCGGTGGAAAGTTTGGGGCAGTCTCCAGCTATTTGCTTAGCAGCTCCCAGCTCTTGGGTGCTCATCTGAAAGCTAAACGGGCATCTTTCCTGGACAGGTCAGTGATGAACCCACACTCCTGATTGCCATGTTGGAGGAAAAAGCAATTTTGCATAGCATTCTGCACTGCAAGTCTTTTTTTTTTTTTTTTTGTAGTGCTTTTTTGCTTTCCTGTGAAATGAGGTAAGCGATTGTTCTGTATTGATGGCTGGCTTGTAAATCAACCACTCGCTTGCCAGGCTAGGAGGAGGTGGAAATGCCTTATAAGCACTTCCATGTTTTGCAATTGTTTTAATTCGAGAATATTTAAGAACCTCTTTGCATTGGTGCAAAGTTAAATAAAACATGGTCTCTGACAGGTGCCAAGACGGGCGCAGAAGGAATCGCTGCTCTGAGAGCCTGAGAAGGGGCTTTGCAGAGAAACTGCTGCAGCCCCCCGGGGAAGGGGGAGCACCAGCTTTTGGCTGTCAATTTCATTGTTTAAGGTCAGATTATGTTGATCTAAATCGTGCAACTAATTCCATCAACAAGCAAGATTATTTACATAGCAGATGGAATTTAATTTGGGTGCTGCTTCTCCTGCATCTCTCCCTCGTTTTGTATTTGGGTTGCACCTGAAAAAATAAACTGATGTCCATGTTAGGAGGGAGTTTATTATGCTTACCTTGCTGGGGAGATGTTGAGCTGGGTATTTCCCTTATGGCAAGTTACTTTTTATTGGTGTTTTTATGGCCCTTGCTGTGGTTGCCATTCATCTTACTCGACTTCAGAGCGGGTCCTCCAGTTGCTCTGTTTCTTCGATTGCAGTGAAAGAAGACAGCATCTCCTCGGCATGTAGAATTGCTTTCCTTCAGCCTCCCTTCCCTGCTTGCCAAAGTCCTACCCAGAGTTAATTTTGATGCCTTTGTAAATAATTTCAGTGTGTAACACAGCAACAGTGGCACTCTGTAGAGAATCCGGGGGGGAAGGGGGGAAATCAATTTGAGAGCTGGACAGGAAAATGCCTGTTAGCTAAAAACATGTGTTTCAGCAAAATGTCACAGCTTCCGTTTTTCATAAACTCAAGCTGTCGTCTTCCCGCTAACGTGAGCGAGGAGGTCTACAGGGTTGCCCTCGCCTGAGTATCTGGCTGATGAACAGAGCTGGGTTTTTTCCACGGGGTGTCCAAGGGAGGGTTTTGGTGGGAAGGGCTGAGCTTTGTGGGCACATCTCACTTTCCCTTCTTCGTGCTTTATTGCGTGATACCCTCTGGAAGCAGGTGTGAACGATACAATACCTCTGCGGTCAGGGGGTTGTATGGAAACGCCGTCCCTTTGACTGTCATTTCCTTTGAGAGCCAAAGCAGGCACCCAGGACGTTGGCGGGAGTTTTAAGGGGAGCACGTGGCTTTGTGCAAGAACAGCGGTGTGTTAGAGGTCTGCCCGTGCCAAAAACCTGGCTGTCAGAAAGGGGACCTGAAGAGGCCTGGGACAGGGCTGTATTCGGTGGGGGGGTGCTGCAGCAGGGGGTTGGCAAAGCTGCCGCTTCCCTCATGAACTGGTAGGTTCTCTCTAATTATGCTTTGANTAATATTGCTCTGATATTCAGCCTTACTATGTGCCCTGCACCCTTGCACTACCACTGGAACCGGGCACAACATCCCTCTCTCTCCTGCAACTGGTGCCTCTCCTGACAAGACTGGGTCCCTTCTACAACCTGGTGAAGTATTAAGCGAAGAATCTTATAGGTTTTAAAGTTTGTCAAAATCTCTATGCGGTGGTAGGACTAGGGTCTGTGACCAGCTCTTCTGTAGTCCTCGGATAACCTTTTATTAGGAAATGAATGGAGATAATCAGTATCTTCACAGGATTGGATCTTTCAGTAAAGTAATGATTACGGTGCAGTAGACTTTCTTGCATTAATAGAAATCTCCTTCATCTTCCTCTTTTTTTACTCTAGTTAAAACAGCTTGTTTTCTTGGTGCCTGTTTCCCTCTTCCTCCTCCTTACGCTGAAAAGGAGAAGGGGAAAAAAAAAAAAACCCAAACCCCACAAAATTTTGGAGAAGTAGTTCAGATCAGTTTCTTAGATCAAGGCATTCCCATCCCTTTGGGTCTGCATTTCAAGACTGCCCTAGGAAAGCATCACCCTTGGAGCAGAGACACATGGTGGGAGAACTGGCTCCAGGGAATGGGTTTCCCCATGACAAACTGGTCACCTGCCCAGGACAGCGTTGCTAGAGCCGCATGGGATCAGAGAATCCCTGCTCTCTTCCTCGGAGGGTGATGATGTTTTCTTGCCTGTTTGGATTTCCAGGTAGATAAGATGTTAAATGGAACTAAACCAGCATTCCGCTCCTGAGAGCGGGACTGAGACTTTTGTCCCTCTTGAGACTGTTGTCTCTGGTATTGTCTTTCTGCTGGAGCCCCACTAAGTGTTTAATAGGTGCACTGGCTTCTGAGATTACAAGCACTTTGCTGGAAACCCCATTTTGTGTACAGATATCCCCCGAGGGAAAGCAATGCTCAAATGTTAAGAGACTGGATTCTGTTTCACCCGTCTCATATGATTATTACAAATCATATTATCTTAATGAAACAGGGATCCATGTAATAGAGAATCTGTTGTGTTGGCAAAAATTAAAGATGCATAGGAATTGTGATCATGTTACCATAATTGCCTCAGTGGTAACATTAATGCTTTTTCACTCCAGTTGTTCCTTGCTGATTGAACAGCCCTTTTCTGTAGGCTATAAATCTCAATGGCTCTACTAATAAAGAACTAAATAATCTAATAATATTTCCAAACGTAGCATTGCTTCACTGTTTTAGGAGACGGCAATCTTCTGTCCAAACCCCAGTCCAACCTAGGAAGTGTGCCTGTATCATATCTATACAGTCACTTACAACAGTGTCTTTGTTACTTAACTACTTCTACGGGAGACAGGTTCAGAATGGGGAAAAAAAAAAAGATTGTTCCCAGTAACAGAGAACTTTTGGTCATTTAAAGCGGGAGATGAAGAACCCCAGTGAAATGCATGTGGAGATGGCGCCCTTCTTGCCATGCATCCAGTGCAAGTAAAGAACTGCTGAAATATATATGTGGCGATCGCTTGAAACCGGTGTTTTATGTGAGGAATGAAGTCCTGTTTTGCATCCCCACGAAGCCAGCGCTCGTCGCTCCGTTTGCAGGTGCTGCTGCAGGCAGAGGTGCCTGGTTTGGATGCTGGAAAACCGGGCAGTGTGGGTTGGGGGCAGGAGAGCTTGGGTAGCAGAGAACGGAGCTTTTCTTGGTCCTCTGCCTTTCCTCAACGTAGAGAAAACAAAAGCTATCTCCTGAGCAGGCATGCCGTCTGCCTGAGCACTCACTGGAGAGGCTGTAGGTTTTCTTCTCGAAATGTTGGTTATTCAAATGGTGGAGAAGAAACTTTTAAAAGGTTCTTTGCTTCATAGCTGCGGTTAAAGATCTTATGAATGGTTTTTCTTGCAGCTATATCTGAAGTAAAGCCCCAAAGTGTTAGATGCTGCTTTTTAGCTGTCACTTGAAGGGATTAAAAAGTGTTTAGTCATTTGGAATTGCTGGGTTTGCCAGATTGCTAAAGGACAGCTTCTTGGGGAATTGGAGAAATGAGACACTCATACACATAGCTGCTAGTAGCATTTATTTTCAAATCTGATTGACATCGCAGCCTAGCAGCACTAAATGTAGCAATATCTATGGTTTTGGGGTGTGGTTTTTTTTTTCAGGTGGTGGTGTTTTAAGTCTTGACCTTAAATGTTTACCAAATCCAGCCACTTTACTAGCAATGCAACCGGAGTTCAGTCTCTCAAGCTCAGCATTCGTACGGCGACGGGCACGTTGATCTTACAGTGCGCGCGCACGTTCTTTTGCAGAGTCGGCAAGACATTTCTGGTGACGAAGTCACTCTGCTGCCTGTGACTCCAGACTACCATAAATTATTGTTGCTGAATTGAGAACCCAGTGACCCTAAAGCCCGAGCCTCTCATAGAAAACACCCCGGTCTTTTATTCCAACAAAAAGCGTCTCTTCTGTAGGCAGCTGCTGTCGCTACTGAAGCTCCTCCCACAACCGGTGCTATACCTGCCGTGGAGCAGAAATCCTGGGTGGGTATGCCGAAATCTGTCTTATGCAGGGACTTCAGTAAACTGAATTATTTCTGTACTTCTGGTTTTTTTTCATGTGGGATAGAGAGTCAGTTGGGAGGTTGGTGGGGGGAATGATTTCGGGACCTGCTGAAAAAATGGACTAAAAGTGGCAGATACAGAAGACTGTTGTGATAATGGTAATATCTGACGGCATGGTATGCTTTGCTTATGGCAAACAACGCTGCAGCTAGTTAATTCTGCTCCTTTTTCTGTGGAGATGGGCCCCAGCTGCGCTTTCTTGAACTCTGGTTAATCTGTTGGGTTCCCAGCTCGCTAATGGACTGCGAAGCCCAGCTCCTCAAATTCTTCAAAAGTCTGGGTATGACCTTTCATGGCTTTTTTCTTTGTGCCTCTAGGATGTAGCAGCTTTCCGTGCTGTGGCAGACTAGAAGAGAGCCGATGTTTTTCTGGGAAGCTTATCTGCAGGTTTGTAGGCTGCAGAACATAAGCAGGGGTGAGATTCACAACTGGACCGACATCCTCGGTGGGATTTTATGTGCTCTGAAAACACGTTTATATTGCAAAGACAAAAGTCCAGCAATGGACTTACCCCACAACCCTCCCCCCCAAGCACGGAGAAGCAGGAGAGAGACCGACTGGTGTAAAAGCCAGCCTTTGGAGTGTTTTCTTTGCAACCTAGTTGCTATTCTGGCAATAGATGATAAACAAACGGGGCTTAACTTTTAGGAGATAATGTTAAGCTTCCACAAGCGGGCATTGTGCTGTGAGCAGCTAAGCACAGTGAGCTGTTGTGCCTGCGTAATAAGGTTTTTTTGCTCTGACAAGTTTTACTGGACCTTCAGCGCAGGCTGGCAGGAGCGGAGAGGTCTGGGGGGAGCAGGGCTGCGTGAAATCTCTGCTAAGGGGGCGCAAGGAGGCTGGCTGCAAGTAGCAGAAGTCCTGCTCACAAAATGAACGCTTTTGTACCCAATGCCTTTATTATATCTTTTTTTTTTTCATAGCTAAGTAAGCTTCTGCTGCACTAGCCTTGAAGGTATCTATATGCCTTTACCTGCTTACAGGTAAAGAGTGTGTGTGTATATATATATAAATGTATGTATATATAGATATGTTAGACCAAACACATCCCCTTGCATTCCCCTGCCCCAGACTACCCGCAGAAAATAAGTTAAAGCTTTGCAGAGGTACCCAACATTTCCATTCCCTATCAGCAATACCGCTCGGAGCTCTGGAAGCTGAAAACCAGTACCTGGATAAAACTTAGTGGAAAGACTGGGAAGAAGCTTGGCTGGTCTTGCAAGGGCTGGTTCCAACTCTGTCATTCTGAGAGATGCAATACGCTGAGCCAGCTTTGTTAGCTAAAATGCTTTAGTGGCTTTAATGTTTTTGTTGCTTAAGAGGGGCAGAGGATATGCTTTTTGATGTATTGTTTGGGTTTTGGGGCGGAGGTGGTGGTGATTGATAAAGTGCATAGGGAAATAAATTTCTTGTATGTACTTGAAAATCTACATTTTGTCTGTGTTCCACTTACATCTTGGATTTCTGTCAATTTACACGCTTTCTGATAAATGCCTTCTTTTGGTGTAAAACAACCCGAATATTTAAAACATGGCATTTTGATTAGCTAACCTATAGATTTGCTTTGACGTGTCATTTCTTTTGTTCTAAAATGCCCTGACAATTCATATCTGCGGCAGCCAAACAAGCAAATTTATGTATGAAGCTATTGTTCATTCCAAAAGTGTCACTGCTAAATGAGGCAGAGTTTAAGCATTTGATTTCCCCCCCTTCTTTGCATGATGGGAGGTCCATTTCTCAATAATAAAAACAGTTTTCTTGCAAAATTCAATTAAATGAAATATCAAACATAAATCAGAACTGAGCTCTCATTGAGTTCCCATATGTGCCTATTGCTGCAGTGATCATACTGGAAAAAAGCATTCATTCTTCAAACTGTTCTTTTTGTCTCAATATTTTTTTTTTTCTGGAGGAAAAAACCCATATATAACAACAATGTAAAACAGAGAAGTTCAGCGGGCTGCAAGGCCGGTCTTGATGATGCTGTGTCTCCCTGGCTAACAGATGCAACATGTTAGGCTGGAGGGATCTGGAGGGGCTTTCTGGTCCCCCTTCCACCTAACAGCAAACCTAAATTCGCATCCGTCGTTTCTGCTGGGTGCTTGTCCCCTTTGGCTCTCAAACTTGGAGGTGCGGCAGTCTCTCCCAGGGCACGGTGGGGCTCCTAGAAGCAGAAAGACTTTTGGAAAATGCCATTGTCCTGTTCTCAGGGCTGACTTGGACCACAGTTGTTCTCCATGCGCTGGAGACTCTCATTGCAATGTCATGTTTGTACCTTTCTAGGATCTGTAAAATTACACATTTTTTTTTGAGACATAATTTCAAGGAAGTGTTAATGCTTTTGAGAGACTGATCCATTTGGATGGAATGGGAAAATGTTGGGGCTGTAACACCCTCCCTCAAGTCCTGATTTCTGAAAATCCTTGCTGCCAGGACCAATGGTTTGGTTTTTTTTTTTAAAGCCAGTAGTTTTTTTTTTTTAAGGTTTAAAAAGCTGCTGGTGAAGCTCTTAATGTGAAAATACTTTTTTCCTGTGTTAGAATAAGATAATTTAAATGGCTAACAAGGAAAGGTAGGTTAAAATAATCCAGATATATCTTGGAAAATCTATTTCAATTATGTTCTGTGTGCTTTTAGTGGAGACTATAAATTCTAAAGAATTAAGAGAGCCATAAAGATAAGTGTTATAGGAGAGTACGTCTCACATTTCACCTTCAGAAATTAAAATATTTGCTGTGAAATCAGACGTTATAAGGGTCACTGCCTTGCTTGTGGTCATTAATAGCAGGAGGTGACTGCTGGAAGAACTAAGGGAAACCACTTCCCATAACATGGAAATTAAATGTGCAATTTACTGAAAATTCCCTTCCTATGAAATGACTTGCTGATGCCAGACTGCGTGCTAAGGGGAACTTTGCTTTATATTTCAAACTTGCATACGGACAGATCATCTAAACTTGTATCTGACTTGCATGAAATATTAATTAAATTAGCATAACATGAGGTCATTGTTTTGTTTGTCCGGTGGAGCTGGGCAGTAAGGCAGACAGATGAGTTGTGGCCAAGATGTTAATGTTTGTAAGTGAGAGCCCACGGTAGCTCAGAGAACAGGTACCGCTTTACCATACCGTGTACTGGGGCGTTGTGTATCTCCAGGGGTGTATGTCTCTGGTAAATGCTAGCCTGCTGCTGTTTAGGTAAAATTTGTATGACAAGTAACAATTACTTTAGACAGCTACTGGCATCGCACTCAAAACCACCCCCAGACTTCCATGTAACAACATTTTTCCACCAGAAAGACACTAAAACCAATGAGGCAGAGCATGCCTGGCCTCCTCCTTGTGGCTATGGGGGCAGGTGGGATGGTTGCAATGTAATAAATTGCATAATATTTCTAAATGTGAGAGTTTAACACCGTAGCTGACTTTGCTGGGCTTTGGGATGCTCCCTTTGGTGCTCATCTCGCTTGCTAATGGGTTTCAGTGGGCTCCCCTCCCATGAAACGCAGCTGTGGGTGCTCCTATGCCGGCGGTTTGACACTTTTTTGTTTGTGTGTTTTGTTTGTATAAGGCTGGTGGTACCTCAGTTCACACCCCATGTCTTCGTTTGTTCCCTGTCGCTGATCTGAAGTGGATGAGATGGTTCCTGGAGGCAGGGAGCAGAGGGGGCACTTGCTCTGGGGTCTGTGTGCAAGCCAGCCTGCAGCGTCTAGCAGAAGGACCAGGACTGGTTCCTTGGCTTGGATCACCCAGCAGTGTGGATGAGCCATTTGTGTTTGGAGAAGCTATATAGAATTTAGCTCCAAAACGTGTTTTTTTTTTGTTTGGTTTTTTTTTTTTTTCTTTTTCCTCCTGTCCTATGAGGAAAAAAGAATCCCAGAAAGCAACCTTCAGCATATACAGCCAGTGCAAACATTGCATTGTCATGGCTCACGTGATGGCTTCCTAATAACAAGCTTTTCTTTTGGAGACCCCAAGGTGTTGGCTGTATCGAGGTGCATTTTTGCATCTTGACATCTCTGCCTTGTTTTGCAAGAGGAGTGATATCCAGGAACACAGCCAGGATGCTCCAGTGACTCCCTTGCACTGAATGACGTGGTCCCGGGGGGCTGCCTGGCAACAGTTGGGCTGATGGATGAACATCTTGGCCCCGGGAGTCACATGCTACCGCACACCAGTCGGCAAATACAACTGTTAAACATTGTGCTGGCAGTTCCTGGGAGGTGGAAGCACAGCCTGCTCCTTGCTCTGCTTTTCCAGGGAGGAGAGGAAGGCAGAGATGCAGCAGGAATCAACTTTTTCACTTAAACTGTCTTTTGCTTTTGCATCATGTGCCTTGTGTTAACTTAAATACTGGAATTATTTCTTGTAGGACTCTACTCATGGATGACTCGCTCACAGGCTGGTCTGCGAATAGATACTGAATTTTTTTTTGTCTGGTGGGGTAGTCTGATCTCAGAAGTGACACTTTGGAGTTGCTAGCCTCTGTATTCTCCATCCCTTACACCATGAGACCCATCATGTAGCTTTTGGTTCAAGGAGTGAGACTTGAGAAGTGTTAATGTCTCTTTTTCTTTTTCCCTCTCCTCCTAATGGCTATTAAAAACAAAGCTGCTAGGGATAAGTTGCTTAAAGAAGGAAAAAGCACGTGTTGCTGATCTGGGGCAAAGAGGCACCTGTTTAACCTTGTTTAAAACTGCATCTTGATGGAAGGCTGTGCAAAGGATGGGGTGAACACTATCAACAGACTTCAAACCAGCTTTACTTTAGCCACACTGGAGTCTGGTGTGAACCCTACAGTTTCTTTCCTAAACCAGCCCCTATTGTAGCTTTCTTCTGGATTTCTTGTAGTTCTCTTGCATCTTTCTTAACATCTGGCACAACAGAGTGGATTTGGTATTCAGTTAATATTTCACCCTTGGACAATGCAGAGCAGAACAATTTTCTCCTGTCTTACATATGGCCCTCGGCATCGCCACGTGTGTCCACGTGTTCTTGCCCCATGAGCAGCCTTGGGTGCTTTGTCTGCTGTGCTCCTGCCCATCCTGGTGTTTGTTGGTCCACGTGGCTCCTGCTTTCCTGGTGAAGGACATCCCTGGGCTCTTGGCTGAGCTAATTGAATTGTCTCTCCAATTTGTCAAGGTGATCTTTAATTCTAGTCTTGTCTTCTAGAAATTTGAGAGTGTTTTTTTTTTTTTAACCTCCCCAGTGAGGCAGTATTCAGGCTTGGGGAGAATTCCCTCTTCCAGCAGAGGAGGGAGTGTTAAATGGGACTGTCCCAGGACAGCCTGGGCTGCTGTGCTGCACCTCGGCTCCTCGGTGGTGGAGTGATAGCCTCCTGTAAGTGTCAATGTCTCCTACAACCTCCCTCCTTGGCAGTTCTGGTGTCTGCTGTTCATTAAGCAATAAGACCAGGGAGAGGATGATTTGTAAAAAATCAGCTAATCCTGTTTTATGCTGAGGCTGCTTTCTTTCCTCCTTTAAATGCTGTTAACTGAGGATGGCAGTTTTATTGTATGGGGTAATGGCCTGTGGGTTTTGGGCTGTCCTCAGAGCCAGCCCTGTTTGCCCACCGGGACTCCGGGATGCTGTGTGTTCCGTGCTGCCTGCAAGCCGGGTGCCCTTCGCCAGCAGCATCCCCAGCGTGCTCCCACCCTGCTTCAGGATCTCCTCCCGTGGGAACATGGGAACCTTGCTGCCTTTTTCTGAGGCTTCCCACGTCCCTCGGTTCACGTGGACACAGCGGAGGGTCTGCAGAGATGTCCCTGGGGTTCGTTCTGTCTAGAGTCGTGGGTTTTAATCTGTGGACCCCTTGCTGGGTCTGCTTCTGAAGGAGCTGTGAAACTAAAACCACCTGATTGTCGCTTGGCATAAATTTGCTGTCCAGGCACCTGTGTGTGGTGTCTTTTGGGAATTTTTAAAGTGCAGAAAACTGAATGGTGTTGAAAGCAGTGGGATGCTGAGCAGGGATGTGCCAGTGCAGAGGGAGGAGGAGGAGGGCTTTGCCTGGTCTCAGGAGTGGCTGCGCCTCGGCAGACCTCTTTTCGATATTTGAGTATACAAATAAAAACTGTGATTCAAACTGGCCCAGCCTGGGCTGGACTTTGTGATTCAATGGTAGGAGAGGCTGTAAAAAATTCATACGGTGAATATACAATGTGAAGCGTGGGAGACAGTGCAAGAAATTCAGTGTGCTGAATTGCTGGAGGAGTATGGAATTACCGAGTCCTCTGATTCTCACTGGGCATTAAACAGAGGCATAAGAGGGGGGGGAAAAAGTAAAATCTGCCCCTGAGGAGCCTCCTGTCTAGGTATGACCTCTCCAGTCTGCTCACTGAATAATTTAAGCTGGAAAGGATGTCTGGAGATCATCTGGTCCCGTTGCCTTCTTGGGGCAGGGGCTGCAGTTTCCAGGTTGCCTGTGCTGCTCGGTGGGCTGCCCCAGCACATCTCCATGAGCCCCAGGCTGGCTTCTCCCCTTCTGCTGAGCTTTGCTTCGTGTAGTGGGTGCCTCCTGCGTTTGGCTCCCTCTCCACTATCATGGTCTCTCTGTTTATTAGTGTTGCTGTTTTTCTGCCTTAGTGTGTTGCTGTTTTCAAAGATGTCTCTCCCTAAATTCTGATCCATGCACAGAGCTGCAGGGCTTCTATGAAGAGGCACTTTGCTATCAATTTAACTGGTACCATTCACGTGCGTGAATTTTTCTGTTCAACTTACTGAATTAACTTGGGTCAGTAAGTTTACAGGGGACACCAGTTAAACCAATAGAACCAGCTTGAAATGATTACCAGATGCCATGTACAAAACGCATGACTTAAGAAAAATGATTTAGGGTATATAGGGCTCACGGGGTGTAGTGATGTCCCACCACACATCGCTATGAAATATTGAGCTTCATGCTGACATCGGTAAATGTGATGAATATCTGCCTCTGACACCATGCTCCAGCGAGCAATGTCTTGAACATACATGACTCTAATGCAAAAGTGTTTGATATTTGGGATGGTGCATGAACGTTTCAAGTGTTGTCTGCTTTGTGGAGCACATTTTCCTACCTTAGGACTGCCCAGAATTTCCTCAAATGCAGCCTCCATCTGCTTGTTCTCAGCATTGGGATGTTTGTGTTTTCAATTTCTCATTCTTTATTAATGATGTACAGAAGTGTCAGTGGAGCCGCCTTCTTGTGTTTGTTATTTCTTGCAGTCATTGACACAGAGGCATGTGTGATAAAGACTCATCAAAGTCGTCATTACTCTACACTTATCTGCACTGAACTGTCGAGTTTGTCTGTAAACCTCTTTTTGATCTAAGCCTGTTTCTGGCTATGTGACTCATTATTTACTTTTCTGTAGCATTCCCTTCTGAAGAGCACATTTCTTTTCTCCTCTTCTGTTTAATTCATGATCAAAATATATTAGTGTTCATATTTGTCTCACTTTTCAGTGCAGTATGGATAAAGGTAACTTAAAAACCACCCAACTTGCCAATACTGCTACTTGTCTTGATCTCAGACTCAAATGCTTCACAGCTTATTTCTGCTCACAGCCCCAGGTTGGCTGTTGTGGAACGACTGTGGGTCTGTGGGACTGTCTTGGCTTCTCACCGGACAGGCTTTGATTACAGCCGGGAGAGAAACCTGGATTTGTCGTTGCCTCCTGGCACAGCACAGAATCCATGCAATTAATTTTATTTCATGCATAGCTGTGTTTTGCTGGGGAAAACTGACAAAGAAGCCAACAGCAACTTGATTTGTCTCATTCCAGGTTGGACAGGGCTTTGAGCAACCTGGTCTAGTGGGAGGTGTCCCTGCCCATGGCAGGGGGGCTGGAACTAGATGATCTTTAAGGTCCCTTCCAACTCGAACCATTCTATGATTTGGTTGTATTGCAAGAAATATGGTAAAGTATAGAGGTATCTTGTGGGGGAAAGGAAGTGGTATGGTGGAAGTAAAGCTTGTCCAGTCCATCCTCTTTTTCAGGCAGATGTCCCCTTATCTGTCTTTGGGTGAGACCCTGGGTGGTCCGTAGTGAGGACCAGCAAGCCAGCTCACAGCCCTGTGTATGATCCTAGAGCATCGTGCCCAAGCAGCTCTCCCACCAGGCTTCGGTGGACTCGAGGAGGTTACTCCCAAAATGCCCACCCGTAAATATCACTTTAACCTAATTATGTGAAACAATTGCTTGGTGCTGGATGGAGGGAGTGGTGGCTGCCCAAAGGCGTGGCTCCGAGCTCCCAAAAATCTGTGGTGCTCGCTGTTCAGTGCGTCTCCTCACCCTGCTATTGTGGCTGCAGTCGGCACTTGGGGCTTTCCGTGTGTTTTTTTTATGGGGGAAGGAGTCAACCGCAGAGAATTGCAGGGAGGCACAAGAAGATCACATTGATCGTCATCGTGTAGAGACCCAGGCGCTGTATTTTCAGTGGCAGTTTGACGCACCAGAGTGAGTTGGCTACACAAGATTGTGAGTTTTTGTTATGATTTTCTGCAATGAAAAGAGGGGCTTTTAAGTTAAGGAACATAGACAAGTGTATGAAAAAAGTTCTATTAATAATGTAACACCTCTTTTTGGTGGTTTGAGGTTTTGGTTGCTGGTATTCCCTCCCCCCCCCCCCCCCCCCCGCCCCTCCTCTT
>VYXH01001103.1:117806-157268 GCA_013397275.1 Burhinus bistriatus | reverse complement strand
GAGGTGTGGTTGTTCTTTATCAGTTTTGAAGGATTAAAAAAATAAAATACATTTTATGTTCTCTGACTACTGTAGGCTGCAAATAAAAATGGCAACTAGTTGGGTGCTGTTGAATGCTGTGATAATTACAGAGTATTAAATGACATTGAGATAAAATCCTTTATGAACGCACAACGGCTGTCAAGGTCAGGGTTTTGCAAAGCTCGTCATTCCCATGGCTTAAAATGCAGATTGCATACCAAGTCCCAACTGGCCTCCTAACAGCGCTGAAGCTTTTTTCCAGCCTGCAGTGGCACAGAAGTTGGAGTGTTTCTCCTGAAATTAGTGAACTGTTCATGAAGTCAGGTGCTGTTGCAAATTTAGCTGTTAAAAAGATCATTTAATTCCATTTGGGCACTTGAGAGCTTATTGGTTAACAGCAGTGGTAGCTTTCCTACAACACTTAGTATGCTGTTAAAAGAAAGTCCTTACTCTCAGTTTTATACAATTAATGAAGGAAGAGGCGTATGGGTTGTTTTTTTTTTCCCCCAAACAAAAGCTTAGCCTGGGTAACTTCAGGGAGAGGCTCAAGGACCCAACCCAGTCTTGCCTTACAGTCTAAGATGTTAGGAGACAAACAAAATGAGTCTGCCTTGTTTTTATTAAATGATCTTGATTTTTTGTTTTTAGCCTAATGCCTTTTCTTTTTCCTTTTTTTTCTTTTTTTTTACTGCTTTGGCTGGGCGTGCAGTGAGCGCAGCCTTTGGTGATCGCAAGCCCTCTGCTGCAGAACAATGTGCCTGTCCATCCCAAACCCAGCTCTTCTCCAAGCTGCTTTGCCCCCCTCCTTCTCCATTTGCAGTGATCTTGTCACCACTGAGCAAGGCTTCAACCTAACTTGCTTGGACCTTTGCTGCGGCACCCACCATGCTGTTGGCGAGGGGGCTCGGGGTGCCCCGGTGGGGGGGCTCTGCTCCGAGGAGGAGCCCAACGCAAGCGACTCTTCCCTGCCTCTCCATCATAGCTTGCTGAGCCCCTTGGCCAAATTCCCTTGTGCTGTGGGCCGTGATGGCGTTGGAGAGTGGAGGGGGTGGCCAGATATGTCCCTTCCAGAGCTCTCAGCTCCTGGGGAGCGTGGTGGCATCGCTGGGTCCAGGCTCTGGCTCGGCTCTTGCCCGTTGGAGCCGGCAGTGGCCGGGAGGCACACGCTTTTATAACTGGGTTTATCCAGACCAAAGGGGATTATGCTGCTTCTGCTGTCACTTCGACAGATGCCTGCGCTTTGTGTGCTGAAGGGACTCGCTGGGGTTATGTTTTAACTGAGGTACTGCAGAAAAGAATTTAAAAAAATAATCAAATATTCCCCATAGCACAGCCTGCCAGGGACTGTGGGGCTGGGGGAGGTGGGGGAAGGAATCGGCGGTCCTGGGCAGCATTTTCTCTTCGGATAGCCATTACTCATTTTAACGGGCACTGCAGGCACTGGCTTTGCTGCTTAATTACAGCAGTTTTGCTCGAGTCTGTCTGATATTTTTTTTGACTAGCAGGTATGAAATGGAATTGGATCTCTCGGGAGCATTGAGGTTGGCCAGGGTAGGAAGTCTAAGAGGGGAAAGTTACTTTAAAGTGGAATAATTCTTGGGAAACTTGCATCGAACTTTGCCTGGATTTATACCCTAAAGTACCACTTGGGCTGACATTTCTGTGGCTGGTGGAAGAGCAGAACGTAGCCTGTAATTTGGGCTGCAGCTCTTCATGGCGCAAGGCAGCTGTTGCATGCCGGACCATGAGCCGCATGTCAGCTAAATCGGCATCCTCCTCTTCCTCCACTATTTTTTTGCATCACAGAATTGTCTATCTTGGGCTTGGTTGAATAATAACTATTGAGAAGGGAGAACATGCCCCACTACTCATGGGCTTGAAATAGAATATTTGTCCAAAGGTTGCTGCTTATTCTGTGTTTCACAGCTTCTGCGTAGTGCCCTGTGCGGCTCGGTGGTTATGGGGCTGGGCTGATCCGAAATCACAGCTCCCCTTTGTTACGATTTGAGAAACCTACAACAATTTATTGTTGTTTAGACAATTATTCTCTCACTTGATGACCCCTCCCCACTTGGGAAGGGGGAATTGGGAAGAAAACAAAGAAACGCAGGGATTGAAATATAAACAGATTTAATAGAATAAGGCTAGGTTNCTCAAACCAGGACACCCTTTTAAAAAAACTTCATTTCAGTAACATAAGAGGAAGAAAGCTTTTCAAAGCAAAGCACGTGTCGTCTGTTTTGGAACTGTTAGTAAAAAATCGATGCAAGAAACCAGAATTAGAGAGGGGAAATGATAAAATGCCCCTCCCCCCCTTTTTTTCCTGAGTGAAATTAAAATATTCTCTTCCTGCAGATGGCTGGCTGCGCTGGAATGCCCCATATGTGGCATCGTGTGTGCGCAATTACACATTTCATCTTGATAAGTTCGCATTTATGTAGCCGGCTGTTTGTCAGTTGTCAACTTCAGCCCCATCCCCCACCCCCCCACCCTCCAAAGAGCCAGGGTTGTTCGTCCTTAATAACATTTTTAGATCCACTTTCTTCTCGGCTGAGTGACAGATATTAGCATATTCCTTTGGAGGGTGGCTTGGGGTGTTCGCGCACAGTGAAGAGCAGTTGATGGGGTATTGGCAATCACAGCTAGTCTGTTCGTCATTAAGCTCAGTAAGAACAAATGTGTCTGTATCTGATAATGGAGAACATGGAGGCAATGCTGGCAGACAAACTTCTGCTCTAGCCCAAAATCCTTTGTTTCCTAATAGGAAAACAAATCTGAAGTGTGGAAATAGCTCGGAGAGGATCCGTCAGTGGGAACTTGCAGGTATTGATGTAACTCAGCGCATGGGGTTTATTGGACCAAGCGAGTGGTACTCCTGTTTTGTGCGTTTGTTTTTTTTTTTTTTAAGTGAAGAAAACAGATGTTTTCTTGATGAATAATTCTTCCCCGTGCATGTCTGGGACAGCTATCCTGTCTTGCATCACTTGCCTGTCGGTATCGGCAGTGTTGAAAGAAGCCTTGTAAAGGACAAGGTGGATTTTTGGGCTGGACTACGGTTCCTGTTGCTTCTAATGAGGCAGATTCGGGTGATTAACCACCCAGTAAACCCATCTGTTTGGGATTTAGAGGAAATATAGGAAAAGAAGGAAAATGCCTGCTCTGTTGGTAGTATAGCATTAGAGCACACAGTGGGAACAGTTCTAGTCCATCAGCTGCAAAAATAATCTCCATAAGTAAATACCACTTTTCTGCGCACAGTATCTGTTTCACTCTTCATGCATGTGCCTGAATTAAGAATTACGCTATTAAACTGTGAGCAGCGTGGCGTGTGCGGACCCGAGTAAAGGCTGTTTATGCCTTGTTCTGCAAAGGATGCAAAGGGAAGAAAGTCCCCTTTCCCCAGGCGCAGCGGGGTGGACTCAGCAGACCGTGTGCTTGTTGCTTTGCGAGGCTTTTTGCGTTCCCTTGTCAGTCGGGACTACAAGTCGGAAATTAATAACCTTTGTATAAAAGTTCCTAGTACCCGTCCTGCTCAAAGACAATTATCAGTTGCAATTATGGGTCACAGTGCTGTAAGTAGCATGGCGCAGCATCACAGATGAAGGTGGCTGTGGGATTATTCCTAATTTCCTTGAAGAGGCAGAGGATGAGCGAAAGCATGGAGCTCCTGCTGCTGGTCTTTTCTTGTCTTTCCCCTGCCCTGTACCCAGCTGTCTGCATTGCTCTCTTCCTCTTTTGTCCTCATTTCTTTGTTGAAGGCATCTTGACCCACCTTGGTGGTTATTTTTTCTGGTCCTGTGCTAACCTGAAGGTGTTGCAGGGCTGGGTTCAGAATGTGGGTTCCGCAGAGGGGCAGATGTGCTCCAGAGCACACGTCTCTTCATGACCCTCAAGCAAGAAGAACTACAGGAGCCTTAATTCAGGATTGTTAATTCAGTTTGTTCAGTATCTCCTTGGGTGTCTTCCAAGCAATAGAGTTCAGAAATTGCTTTTAAAAAAAATTTAAAAATATATTGCCCCATTGAGAACAATAACTGGCTAACGATTGCTGGTTTGCAGCTTTTATCCCACTCTGCTCAGCCTTTCGTGTGCTCTCAAGCAGCCCATGGGCTGCTCTGCTCTTGTGCCCCATTTCTGTTGTCCTCCTACCAGCTGCAGGGGCAGAGCTCAGCTGCAGGGTGGAGAGCTTCGGGGACAGCCCCTGTCCCTCGAGCTGGGATGGCTGCCACATCCCTACAGCCGTTCAGCGCTGAGTAGGGAGGGATTCGCTTATCTGCTTGGAGACCCGTTTTGCAGCCAGAAGGGTATTAGACCTCTGCGTCCAGCGCTGCTGGGCTGCCAGTTGATCCATGAGCTCTTTGTGGAGAGATGAAGAGATTCCTGCCGAGGCAAGTTGCCAGCATTTCTTCTTAGCAGGTTATTAGCCCTGGGCAGTCTTTGGTGTGTTGGTGGTAAAAAAAAAAAAAAAAATCACCCTGACATCCCCGCAAGGCTGCATAACGTTTATTTTTAAATGCGATAGATCTGCAGGGTTAGTTTCGCCATCCCATTCAGAAAGTCCTGACAACGATGCAGTTGAAGCAAACTGGGTGAATGATGCCTCAGCCCTGTGGCAACACAGGAGCCAGAGGTTTGGGGGTTTTTTCCTCCTTTTTTTACCAGAGCATAAAAGACATGCTGCTTTTCTACTCCCCGTGGCAGAGTCTTCTGTGTCGCTTCTGAACTGAACCCTTGGGTGCAGAAACAGCAAGGGGCAGGGAAGGGCTGGAAGGTGGGGTGATCTTGGGCATGGGTCAAGTGGACGTTTCCCCTACCAGCGAGGGAGAAGCAGGGTGTGGAGGAGGAAAGGATGTAACCAGGAAGGATCAAGCAGATCTTCCTGCCTGAGGGGTGGTTTCTGGTGTCTCCTGTGCTATAGCTGGCAGCTGCAGATGCCCTACAATCAATGTGGTGGCTGCGCAGGTTAGGAATTGGGCTCCGAGTTTAATGGGCTGATGCCCTTCGCCGGGGAGGAGACTGAGGATGTATCCAAAACCTGGCTCTGCTCTACGTGACTGTCCCAGCTTGCACTTTGTGGCATTGTTTTGCAACCTTCCATGCTTGGGGATTTTTTTTTTTTTTGTTATCGTCAGGCAGCCGTGATTCTTGCAAAATGCTATTAGTTGTTTTAATGCTGTTTTATTAGTTAATAAATTGTTTTAGCTGTAATTTTTATCTGTAATACTTTGGCTTGGAGGTGCCTGGGGAGGAAATGAAGAACCCAGAAATCACATGAAAGCTTTTAATAAACCATCAACCCTTCCTGCAGCACAGCCCCGTGGGAATTAACCACTCTGTCCACAAGCGGAGGCTCCCGCAGCCTTCTGAGGGTGGCATCGTTTGCCCTCAGCTGGCAGAACCGATGCTCCACTGCTGGCTCGCACCTAGTAAATGGGGCTTAACTCCTTTTTGCTGTGTTCGAGGCGGTGGTTCCAGAAGCTGGAGAAATCCTGGATAAATCCTTTAAAAATAAGGGGCTGAAGCATGTCACTAAACCCTTGCATGGCCCTGGGCTGGGGTAAGCTCCTTCCTTGTCCGGGCAGATGGTGGCTGGAGCTCCTGGGCTCGCCGGTGTGTGCATGCTCAGTTCTTCTGCCCCTCAGCAGAGCTTGCAGCTGCAAGTAGGTTTGTTGGGAACACGTTGGGGAACAGGGGAGCGCAGGCCAGTGTGCTCTGCGTGCAAAGTGCCCCCCAACACCCAGGAAAGAGCCGTCTTCCCCGGCACAGGCTTCACACCGTGCCAGTTGATGGAGAGTGGCGGCGGGGCTCGCGTATGTCTCTGCTGCTGCATTCCCGGGATATGTTTTGCTGTTTTCCAGGGAAAACTTTTATTTGAGGTTGACACCACCACCCCCCTGCCAAAGGGGGGAGAAATTACCACCCTCATTTCTCTTGCCACCCTGCAGATTAGAAATAGCCAGGAACTTTGTAATGTTCAAATGGCTTTCAAAAACAATATTTCTAAATGTCAAGTTAATGGGCTCTGGGAACAATGAGATTCAAGGACCCAGTACAACATCAGATTGCATCGGCTGCCACAAGGACTTGTGGGATTCTCTGAGGCAAATACAGTGGGGAGACGTACAGTTTATTTCTTTTTTTTTTTCTCAGTCTTTCTTCTCAAAGTTTTATTTTTCTCATGCCTGTCCTCGCCATGAATGCAGACCAAACCTGTCTGAGATGGCAGATTAAAAATGAAACCCTCATGAATGAGAAATGTAGCCTGCATTTTTTATGATGGAGAAAAAGTAAACCCATTTTAAAATGTGCATATTTTTAAAAAAGTAAATGACTAAGTAGGTGGGATATAGGTATCAATAAATATTTATTCCAAAGAAGTAATCTCTCAACAGAATTGGAAATTGTCGTGTCCTTTTAGGCAATTAAAAATCACTGTTTGTTTTTCAGAGCGGAAGTTACATTTTTCTAGGCGCTTTTGGAACATGGCCACCATCAAACAAAAAAGTTTCCCCGCTGCATGACATTTTTTTTCTGAGTAACTGCGCTAAAAGGACACCCTGATTTATAGAATGGACTGTAATGATCTTGAAACGAAGGGGAGGAAAAAAATCCAGCATTAGCCCAAATGCTACGTATGTTATAGTGAAATTGTTCTTGGAAAAAGAAGTTGGAAATGGAGGTCTCTAATCTCTGGGTAGGCTGATGGTGAGCACCAAGGCTGGATCGCAGCTGCCCGAGGTAGAGAATTTAAGGACGTGGCTGATCCCTGTATTTCTGGGGTTTTCGGGAGGGCTGTCAGTGCCTGCTGAAGCCAGTCCCCGTTTCCCATTTGTCTTTGGAAATCTTAGTCTTGGACACCATGACATGTGAAACGGGACGAGAAGCGGAATGGCGATGGCCGTGTTGAGCTGTGACCTGCTGGAGTTGCCCTGTCCTGCATGTGCTTGGGTGGGGATGTCATGCAGTGGGACCACTGGGTCCTTCGTGCCCAAGGGCGCCCTGCTGCATCGGCTGTCGGCGCAGTGAGCAGTCCCCTCTCCCTCTCCGGGGATCCTGTCTGTGTCACCCAGGTGTCCCAGGGCTGGTCACCTCTGGGCTGCGTGGCCAGAAGCTGGTCCTGTCTTCCTGCAGTGGGCAGCACTGCGTGCAAGCTCACAATGCCCAAACCACTGCACCGCTTAGGACAGAGCGGCATTGAATTCTATGGGAATAATCAGCAAGAGTCCTTTGATTTCCTTCCCGTTTAGCTTTTTAAAAATGTGTCGTCTTGTTAACTGTGTGCGTGTGCGCACACCTTGGTTAAATGGTGCTTTTACACCAGCTGCTCTAAATGCATTTTAAAGAGATGAGGAATGCATACACATCAAGGTCATATAAATTAATAATTATCTAAGTGCTTTTGCCCTTTTCTGCCTCCAGAAAAGAAGTGAGGAGGGAGAAAACTTTAAACTGCCTTTTTAAAAAATTTTTACTTTTTTTTTTTAAATTTCCCAAACTAGATTTCAAGGATGATCTCGGGCACTGTCGTTTTGACTGTAGCCTTGGGCCGATTTGTACCAATTGTACCCATTTCACTGTCACGTTGCCTGTACTTGAGCTAGCGCGTGAATTTTCAGTTCCAAATGTGTTGGGGTTCGTAATTCATACGGTGCGAATAGATTAATCACAAGCCACGCTGAACTTGTAATTATCAAAACTTGGAGTACAGAAGGGGTATGAAGCATAACAGCCCTTCTTTCCAGCTGCCAATTAAGAATGGGAATTTAAGCTGCCTAAGCGTGGAGGGTTTAGGCTGGGAAGTTTCTGTTCCTGTGTCTTGCAAAAGAGTTAATGAAGAAAGGACTCGCTCATAACTTCTCATTAAGCAAGGACTGAATTTATGAAAAGTTGGCACTACTGCAATAATTAGGAGTTTTCTATTATTGATGGGTTGGACCTTAAAAGAGAGACGCATTATCTCAAAGAGCCCAAATCCCAAAGCCCATGCCGGTGCTTCATAGAATCATTTAGGTTGGAAAAGACCTTTAAGATCATCTAGTCCAACCATTGACCCTACTCTACCAGGTCCGCCACTAAACCATGTTTCTAAGCACCACATCTACAGGACTTCTAAACACATGCAGTGGCTGGAAGGGTGCCTGAGCCACGTGGTGCCTGCCCGCGTTGTGCAGTGTGTTGGGAAGAGGAGCATGTCACCAGAGGGGTTCCTCTTGCTGCCAGACTAAACACAGGGTCCCGTAGGTGAAGTGGGGTCAGGCTGGTTGGTTAGAGAGTGGGGGGGCAGGATCTGAACAAGTGCGTACCTTCACTCCCTCCTCCTTGGTCTTACCTTGGGATGGTGCCTGTAGGTAGGTGCATCATTTGCCGAGGGCTGGGAAGGTGGCACTGTGCACCATCATCACTGCCCCAGGTCATCAGAGGAGAAGGATTAAACCTGAAGAGAAGAGCTAGGAGAAATACTCAAATGCTATTTGCTGCTTTTTTTGCCCCATCCTTTTATTTGCATCAGTGATGCTTCAGCAGTAACCAGCGCACCAGGGACCCTGTGCCAGCACCCTGGCACGTTGGATGCCACCAAAGCTGTGGCCATGGAGCAAATATCAGTAACAACGACTGTTGCTGATTTCATAGAATCACAGAACGGTTTGGGTTGGAAGGGACCTTGAAGATCATCTAGTTCCAACTCCCCTGCCCTCGGCAGGGACACCTCCCACCAACCTGGACTTTGTTAGTACCAAACCAGTGTCCCTGGCCTCGTGGCAGCGGAGTTGATCTGGCACGCTCCCTGGAGAGCTGCAGCCTGCAGGCATCAAGGGCTGGCAAGGCAGCACAGTGGCCGATGGAGCTGGGCAGCCCTGGGCTCTCCATCACAGTTCCCAGAGCCGGTGGGGACGTCAGGCAACCTTGTAAGCCTGTTGTAATTTTAAAGCGTTTTGATAATGTTCCCCTCAGCTTTAATGTTACATATCCCTGTGTATGTACCTCAGTAATTGAAAGGGATATCGGGCAAATTTGATCTGTCTGGCTTTGACTTATGCTGTCCTTATCTTGGCCTTCGTGTCATTAAGAAAAAAATTGGTATTGATCTGAGACTATACCACTACATTGTGCTGCAATTTTTCTTCCTTGCTAGTAGAATATAAATCGATAAAAGGCAGCTGCTTGCGACGTGGGCCAGATAGGGTGCTGTCATTTATATATTGTAAATCCAATGATAGCTGATCAAATCAGTGCGTCTACTGTTCCAAACCTGACATGATTGAATTGTCAATAAAAAAGATTTTACAGTAAGGGGAGGACTGCTGGCGGTGTAAATGCCTGGAAGCCTCACGAAGTTTGATACAAAACGAAGCAATAAGCTAGGCTGTTATCATGTAATTCCAATAACCAAAATATTTGGATACTTGTGTTCGCATGTGGAACTGGAGCTGTACAAGGGGAAACCTTTCATTGCAGCTTGTTTGAAAAATAATTATTCTGAAACTGAGGAATATGGATGACTTCTTCTGAAATGAAGATAGCTTATATATTAGTAAGGACTAATAGCATAGGACTTCTTTGAGCTAAAGATGTGCACTTTCAGTGTAGCGGGAGGAGGAAGGTTATTAGTGTTTCTGTTTGCTCGGAAAGAAATGGTGCAGGAAGGAGCGTGATTGATAGGTTGCTAAGAAGAAGCTGGCTCTGCTCGTGTGTAGGGCCTCCATGAACGTGAAACCAGAATACGGTGTGTGGTTTTTTCCCTGGACTGTAAAAAAGACAAGTTTATGACAAACCTGTTCATGGGCCTATTTTTGGAAATCAGGCTGGAAGGTGCAAGGTGGTGCCGAGCTATTTAAGTGCTGATGGAATTTGGTGCTGTAACTTCCCTGAGTTGAGTCACTTTCTACTGCCCAAAGACCTCCCTGGACCCTGTCTCTGCCCAGCTGGAGGAGAGATGCCAGCAGGCACAGAGGCTGGTGCATAACCCGCTCCTCTGGCAAAGTGCGCTGAAGTGGAGCTGGAGGAGAAGAGGACTCTGGGAAACACATGGAAATACGCAGTGAAAGACAGAAAAAATCTACCTTCAGAAAGACTGTGCATGTTCAGTGCATGTGAAACTCTTGGACTCAGCCCCACATAGTGTTTTCACCACGTGGTGAGGTCAAGCAAGGCTTTGAGATGATCCTACAAGGTCTTGGCTGGATCCTGAAGGTATTTATTCACATGGTCACCTGTGGGAATGGATCTACATCCAGCAATGTGCTATTTTAAATTGGTTTATTCTTTTTGAATACATTTTCCAAAATTAAATTACCAGTGGTAGAAGAACGTAGTGAGTTTTCTTTCCTATACAGATGAGCTTGGACCAAATGCTTCATGGTGCTGAAGGCTTCCTGCATTAAAGATGGAGAGAGCACTCCTTAGCTGGTACAGGCAGATGCTGGTGGTGGTGGTACATGTGTGGGAAACAGAGTCTCTCCACAGCGTTCACAGGGGCTGCATCGGGTGCGTGCTGGCCAGCAGGATGGCGAGGGCAGCTCTGCGTCCCTGCGATGCCACCTGCCCCCTGCAGCTCCGTAGAGACCCAACCTCTGCCCTGCATTTCTGCTCCCCTTTTTCCCTGCTCAGTTGTTACTCTTGGACCTTACTGATGGCTGGTAGCTCTTTAAGGATGCTCTAACTCAATTGCCTGTGATTGACCATGCTCTTAATCTCTTTATTGCGTTGCACCAATTTAGCTAAATCCTAAATCCATTAGGTGCTCTCAGATTGCTTTGCAAGTGTCCAGAGGAGGTGTTTGCAATAAATCCAGCCTAATTCTCTCTGCAGACAGGGTTTTAAAATTTCAGGCCTGGGCTGCAAGAAGAGTGGAGTGTTGGAGGAGTGGGTTTGCACAGGAATGCGAGGGGTGAGAAGCAGTTTAGCATCTGCTTGTTTATTTTTTTTCCTACCATCTAGTTGGTGTTACTGTTTAGTCCACTTTCTCCATGGAGAGAAAACCTTTGAGAGCAGATGCACGTGCTAAGAAACTAGCTGTGGGGAGTCCCAGTCCCCTTTCATAAAAGCCAGCGAAGAAATGGAAGTGATGCTCTCTTTGTTTACGTGGTTTTAGAAAAGCACCGAAAATTACATAAACTTGCAAATACTTTCAGTCTTTACCATCCAGCCTCAGCACAAAGACAGACCTCAAGTCCTTCAGTGAAACAAGCCTTTCCCTAACTGGTGGTGGCCATCGGCGGTCTCTGGCAGAGGATGGTGCTGCAGGAGCCACCGTGGCAGGGCTTTCTCCGCTGGGCTGCCGGTGAGGATGCAGGTGCCAGTGGGGATGCGCTGCTCATCCAGGCTGGGACTGCTTTGTGTGTGGCTTGGGGTGGCTGCTCCAAATTGCCTCCACAGCCAGCCGGGGCTTCGCGTGGCTGCTTTTTAAGCCAGAGTCTTTTTGCCTTGTATAGGCGTTGGAGGAGGAGTGCATGCAGTCAAATCTATCTCAAAGTGCCTTTAGAAGTGGCCACCTTCTACAGTGAGTGTGACTGACCCCTCTCATTATGAAATCAGTTATTTTGATTTTTGATGTACGAACTGGAATGGCTATAACATATATTCCACGCGAGGCCTGGGCTCACTCTGCTTACGGCTGCAGCTACGCCTCCCCGCTCGGTGTGTTTGCATGGGCATGACAAAGTAGTGTAACAGCTTGGTGGTGTTGGAATAACTGTGCGCACGTGAGGGATTTTCAGCTTTAACTTCAGATTTGACAGAGAAAATGGGAAGTAGCAAAGCTCAGAGAAGAGCTCTTAATGTTTCCTGTAATTACTTTTTTTTCTCCTCCCCTCTTTTTTTTTTTCTGCTGCGTGCCAGCTAACGTACTGGCATTGCGAAACACGAACCTGCCACTTGCTAACTCTCCTTTTTTTCCTGTCCAGTTTCCATCGCTTTCATGCTGCTTAGGCCAGCAGAAACGCTTTTTTTAGGCCAGGAAACGCGGCTAATAATTCATTCAGGAGCAAAGGAAATGACCTTTTTCTGCTTAATTTTCCTTTCCTAGCTCTGGAGGTGAACACTGAAATTTGGCTGTTTCAGGGAGGGACAGCCACATGCCGGTGTCGGGGAGGGTGGGTGTCATGGGGGGCGTCGGGGCTGTGCCCTCCCGGCTCCGGCGCTGCGCAGCCTGTGGGGAAAACCTGTCCGAATTCCCAGTGCAGCATCTGGGAGGAATCACTTGTGGTTTGGGGCCATTTGAAATTGCATCTTCTGCTTATGTGCTGCTTGTTAGGTCTGGGAGATAAATTGCGTGTCAGCCTGGGAAACAGGGAAGAGTGAGACCCCCGTGTTTTAAATCTGGTATGTTTTGTTAATTTATAAAGGTAAAGAGTGAGACTCCACCAAATCAGGGTAGGGTTACCCCAATATTCTGTTATTTAAAAGAAAAAAAAAGCAAAAAAAAAAAAAAGCTGAGTTTTTTGTGGCACTTCGCCCATAGCTTAATCTAGTAAGTCTTTGGGAGACTCTGGTAAATTTTTATTTTAGTGGGGTGGCAAAGATTAGAATGAAACATGAGTGTCTTCATAGGAAAGATGGATTTGCAAAACGTTTTGCTGTCTCATTTGCGTGGAAGCATGTGGTTTTCAGTTCCCGTAACCTTAGGGCATTACGAAATCGTGATTAAAGCCCGAAGAACAATGTGATCGGCATTAAAATTGGTAAGTTTGAAAAATGATACATTGTGAGGTTTTCCTTAATTTGCTTTTCTTGTCTTCCAGCGCCACAGGTCACATTTTCAAGTTTTTTCCCCCAGTAGCGAGGACTGGATTGTTTTGGTTTTTAATTGTAAACTGAGGTCTGTGTGTAATCCGCTCCTGTCCAAAGCCGGGAAAACAACAGATTGTGCAAGATGTGAGAGCAATTCCAGCAGCTGGGAATAGATTCAGCCTTTTTCAAAGGTGAAACTTTGCCACAAGTATCACTTAGTGGAGTGGGGAATACTCCAATTTGAATCCTGACTGTATTTACATACCTGAGATGCCATGGTATGAAATCATTCACCATGCAAAGAGCAAGCTTTCTCACTAAAGACCTATTTAATAGGTATCTCTATTTGAGCTTTTGAGGGAGAAAAATAGTCTATTGGCTGTATATGCAAACTGGGCAATAATTTAGGTAGTGCTTGATGATGGGAAATCAGAAACACAGCAGATGCTCTGGGCGGTGGCAAAGTAGGTGACACTTCTAGCTTTTTATATTGTTACCCATTTGTTTTCAGTTGCAGTCTAGTTACCTGGATGGTCAATTCATTCATGTACAATTGAAAAAAACCAACCCCAATGCAGACTTCATGGAGACTGCACATAAAACATAAAGGCTTAGTAGGGTATTAGAGATTCATCTGGGTGCCTGAAATACAGAGGATCTTTGATTTGGTTTGGGTCTCAGTGGTCTTTGTTTAACTGATAGCTGCTAACTTTGTTTAACCGGTAACACATGTTGTGCTGTTACTGGTCTTGACCTTTTTCCAGTTAAACGGGCTTAAAATGAAAGTGTTTATTGGGAGATTCTGCAGCCCTGGCGTCCATGGGCTCTTTGTCTGGGCCGAGGGGGGCGGTTGGTGTCTGGGGGGAGCTAGCAGAGGGCTGCATGTTTGCAAATTTTAATGGCTCTTGCTCCAGACGGCTTTTAACCTGCTCCCCCCACAGCCACCCTGGGCAGGAACTGCTTTTTCCATTGCCAGCTTTGGTTTTCTCACTGTGGGTTTATTGCAGTTTAGATTTCCTGGGCATGTAAAATGCCATCAAATTGGTAGCAGAAAGAGGAGGGGGGAGGTTTGCAGCGCAGCCTCGGGTTTAGCAGTAGCAGAGCGGGCTGCTGCGTGCTAGGGAAGAAATGAAAGGAGTGCTTTGTGCCCGACTTCTTATGCTTTAGAGGAAGGCTGGGTCCGTGTCTGCGTGGACCTGCTTTGAGCTGCTGCTTCTGGAGGTCAGGAGGAGCTTTTCCGAAGTCTGTCACAGTGAATGGACCGCGTTTGGGGGGAGAAGTGTCTGCCTTTCCAGCAGAGTCCATCCTGTCCGCTCACGGGCAGCGTTTTCCCTCTGCCTTTGACTCGACCCCCATGAGCCCACGGCAAGCGCTGTGCTGAGCAGCCCCTCTCTGTGCTGGTGATGCTCTCGCTTTTGCTCCCCACCTGCCCTGAGGACGAAGGGAGTCAGTGAAGTGGTTTGTGGTGGAAAAGCCACATGGGGAGGGCAGCCACAGCATTGCAATGCAGCCATGGTTGGGTGTATTTGCCAGGAAGGCTCTGTGGGCGCAGGGATGTCACAGAGCATCTTTGCTCCTCTGCTGGCCCCAGCTCTTTCCCTGCCTGCGAAGGTCCCTCCGTTAGCTGATGGCCAGAGGGTGCGGGTTGCACTAAAGGGGGCTCAGGGCACCCATAGAGGAAGGGGCACAGACTGCCCATCAGCTAGGGCAACGCTGCCCTGGTGCTTCGACCTTTATATCCTGGCTCTGGGGGGAGGCTGTTGTGGGAGACCTTCAGGAAGGTCCTTGGGTCTTGTATGAAAAGCTGAAAACTTTGAAGAAAAGCGAGGGCCTGTGTAGAAGAATGCTCTTTACTTCAAACAGGAAAATGTACTTTGGTATAAAAATGGGATGCTGTCTGCAACGAGGATGCTCGCCCCTCCTCATGCATGTTGAGAGCCAAATTTGTTCCCAGTACCAGACACAGGCATACAGGTCTCCCTTTTTCTCTTTCCAAGGCTCTCCTCTATGCCATGGTGCTGCATGCTGCTTAAACTCAGCTTCAACTTGGGTGAAGGAGGTCTGGACCCAGATCTGAGCTTTTTACTACCCCATAGGTCAGATCAAAATAGTGAAGTCCTTTGGACTTCCGGAGACACGGTGAGAACAGAGGTGTAACTGTGGGCTGCCAGTGTTTAATTCCTGTCCTTTTCCCCTCCGTCCCTTTCCTGTTGCTTGTGTGGGAGGCTGTGCAGTGGCTGAGCCATGGTGGATGCTGACAGTCCATGAGCTCTCCTTTGCCGATGCCTTCAGAGGACAAACAGCAAACGATCAATTCAGATAGCGGAAAATGGGCTGGCTCTTCTTGCTGTCTCTAGAGGCTGTAAAAACTCCCATTACTCCGTTATCAAGAAGGATCCATCTCTGATGTGCCTGAGCCAGTCGGTTAAGTGCAGACCTCACAGGAAATGAAATTTTTGATTCCTGACAAGAAGTCAACAAAGAATAGCTTTTCAAGGGAAAAGTATTCTTCCTGGCAGGAACCAGTGGTGGGCTTGGGGTAGGGAAGGCGGTTGTCTTTGGACCAGAAATCTCTGTATTTCAACCTGAGCTCCTTCCCCCCCGATTTTTCTCCGTGGATCTAACAACGTCCGATGCTGATTCCCAAAGCAACTGAATAATTGTAGATACATTGTTGTAACCTCTCAAATATGTCAGCGCTCCCACTGCAAGAGGAGACTGTGGAAGGCAGGAGAAGCAACGGGAAGGTTTAGAAAAAGGTGATGCCTTTTCTTGTCCAGCGGAGTATCTCTGCGGAGGGAAGCATGCAAGCACTTACTCAAAGACTCACTAACATATTAAATACCTGGGTCGGGGCCTTTTTAGACAGGCCACGGTGCAGTATGTCTTTGAAATGACCCTCATGGGCTCTGCCCTTCCTGCCTGGCAATAAACTAATTCTCAGGACTAATGGTAAAATTCTGCAAGGCGTGAATTCCCAACTTAAATAGATTTACAGTAAGTTAATAGATTTTCCAGCATATCTCTTGCAACCTATTTGTGGTAGCATCATTTTAACATGCACAGTAATTGAAAAAATTGTCAGGTGATAGGATTTATAATCCCCTCTGACCCATGTTTTTCACACCTAGGAAAGGCTCCATAATAACCATAACATTTGCAGTAAGGAAATACCTTGTGTGGAAATGTTCAGAAGGGAGGTGTCTCTGGGTGGTAACTTTTCTTTGGAAAAAAGGATTCTGGAGTTATGAGAAGCTGAGAACTTGGCAAATGCCACCAAGAGGGTCACGTACTTATGCGCCGAGAGTTGCAGAATAGACGAGTTGGAACATTGTAACGATGAAGATGAATCTTCCAGCTTTGTTAGAAAATATATTCTGTGTTGGTTTCCACACGCAGCCTTTGAAATACAAGGTCTTTATTTTGAGAGGATTACACTGAAAGTATCCTTCGGATAAAGTGTTTATTTTTTCCCAAGCATATTTGTCCTTGCTCCTTTTGTTATCATTATTTGTAAATCAAAAGTTGTATTGATCTGGAGATTATGCGTTAAACCATGTCTGGGCAGTGGCTGCTCTGTTACTGAGAAAACCAGCTGCCGTAAAACTTTTGGTAAATTTATCGATCGATACTCTCCGTGTTTCCCTTTCGAAAAAGAGCAAGCTGAATTTTAATTTACTGGGAATGTGGCTGAACACGTGGCCCCCCTCTTCAGCAAGGGATTTAAGCCTGCGAGGAACTTTTGAGAGATGAATAGTGCCATTACTTTGCAAAGGATTATTCATGTTCTCGAAGGAAAGCCCATCTGGAGCGGGCAGTGGAGCCTCAGATCGATTTCTGGCAGCAGCGTTTGCGAGCCTTGCTCCTGAAAGCCAAATTATCATCTTGCGCTCCTGTTACAATGGCTGCCTCGCTCTTACAGGGGGGAGTAAGGAGACGATAAAACTTCTTCCTTTTAAAATGACTGTTAATCAAAACGGGGCTTTGAGCCAGGGCAAAGGGGATGCAGGAACCATGTGGGATGCTGGGGATGGCCCAGCCATGGGCTCAACTGGTCCCACCAGGATGTGATGTCTCACCTTCTGCTTCGTCCCTGGGCTGGGACCTGCCCATGCATCAATTTAAAAAACAAACCCAAAACCAACCAACCAAAGAAAACCCACACCAAACCCCAAACAAAAACCCCAAACAGTGAAAACCTCCCACCAAACAAAAAAACCCAACCCCACAACCTCCCCCCCCCCAAAAAAAAACCCAATAAACCAACCAAACTCCCCCACCAAACGAACAAACAGAGAAAACCCACAAAAAAAAAAACACAAAAGAACAAACAAATGAAAAACCCAATACCCAAAATGTCCAGTGTTTTTGGGAGCTCTGCTCAAGGTACCACAGAGGGAGGGAGGAAAAGGAAGGAAGGAAGGAAGGAAAAAAGTGAGCCAAGTTTTTGGAAAGTGCTAAGTCTGGAAACTGGGGCCATGGGTAGGTCCTTTCTTTTATGGGTGGAGATGGTGCCTGGGGTTTGTGTGTCTGGGATGTGCTGAGCCCTGTTGTAGTGGTGCTGGTGTGGGTATGGTGTCCCGTGTGTCCCCATGGCATCTCGGATGGATGAGGTTTTGGGTACCGTGTCGAACAAGATGCTGATAAAATATTCTGCGTGCAACCAGTGAGTCGGATGCTGCCAGGGACCGTCGGAGGGGCTGGTGGCACTTGTGCTACTGAGATGATGCACAGTCTTCTTTACATGGTGGAAACCCCTGTCCCTCTCTGAGGCATCTTGAGACAAAATCAGCTTAAAAATCACGAAATTGCTTTTGAGAGCCCGGGCACTGTCCTGTGTCTTGGGAACAGCCGTGTTGGTTGCTGTATGGTACTGAGCAAATGCCTTTCCCGAGTTCTGCCAGCATAGGCAGGAAGCCAAAATCAGAAATAAACGGGCTGGAGTGACTTAAGAACGGTCAACAGGTGCCCTTAAATAAGTGCAAGTCCTTCATGTTACTATAAGGATCAAGAACTGATCTTCTGCCATTTGTTTTTCATCAGACAGTTGAGATAACTTTAAAGAGAATTTGGCCAGGGGAGATTATAAAGGAAGGAATTTGCTTCTTAAATAAATAGTCTGCTCTCCATTGTTCGAGACTTAACAGGCTGATAAAAGCCTGCTGGAATGAAAAGGAGCCTGGAAAACCCTTCTTAGATCTGCATTGCTCTAAAGTTAGAGACCCATGCACTTCCAAATAAGTTTTTTTTTTAATTTTTGAGTGCACGCTCAACTTGACCTAGCGGCTTGCATTATTTTCATTTATTCTGATGAATAAAGGAATTTGCTGGGCATGCATTTTTTCAGAAATCGCTTATAACTTTTAGTTTGAAATAAACAGAGGAACTACACAAACTGATGTCCCAGCCTTTAGAAGTGCTTGGCTTGTAAATTTGGGAGGGAGTGTATGGAATCACTTACCCTTTGCTTGAAATGTGGCTTGTCATTTGTCTTTTAAGAGACATGATCCTTTTCCGGTATCTTTATAACCCCATTAGGTGGATGTTGGAGCCTCCAATTAGCGAAATAGGGCTGGGAGGGATTGACCAAGTGCTGGTTTCCTTGTCTCTTCTCTCTTGTGGAAATGCACTTTGTGTTTAAAAATAAAACCAAACCAAACCAAATCCAGATGTGGCTTTGCAGTGGTACAGTGCCCGCGTCTGTGATATCTCTGTCGGCTCAGTTACCCAGGGCAGAGGTGCCCCTTTCCCGGGGTTTTTGAAGCTATGCCTGCTGTGCCAGGCTGTGCTCCCTGGCTGAGCAGCTGGCTCAAAATAAGTGTTGTAGATGGAGACTGTCGTCTACCACAGCAAACTGGAGAGAGGTAAGAGAGACTAGAAGCAAAAAGTGTAAATATTTGGCGTAAAAACCGAAAATAAATGGTGAAGGTGAGAGTTCCCCAGTGATGTGACATTGGTTCTGGGCGTGTTATTGATATAGTTGTAACATAACCAAAGCCTGGTAGTGCTGTTTTCAGTGATTTATTTTCTGTTCTGTGGGATTGGTTTAATTAACTTTTCCCCTTTAGAAGGAAAGAGGAAAATAGGAAATATTTGGAGTGTGCATTTCTCTGCCTGTGGCTGAAAGCGGACTCCTCGTCGGCTGACCCTGGGCGCTGCCAGCCCAGCGCTCCCTGCTGCCTCCCCCCGAGGCTGGGTAGGGGCGAGACCGCTCTGAGCCCCGTGCTCCCTGCCCTGGCCAGCCAGTGGTTTTTTTCCTCGCTCTCTCTCGAGTGCAAACTCTCAGCTGCCTCAGAGAGCATTGGGCGAGGATAAAACCCACCCCGGTTCCTTTGCAGTAAACCACTTCTGCAGGAGCAGCAGCGTTTGCCCCACACAAATGGTGGATGCAGTTTGACGCTCTCCAAGCCAAAGGCTTCCCGTCGTCCTTGGGCGCTCATCCTGCATCCTGGCTCTGCCATGTCTCTTCCCAGCGGTTCTGCTGCACGGTGCATACCTAAACTGGTGCCCCGTGATGGAGAGGAGCCTGGACACTTGAACCCCAATCCTTATGTGGGCTTCAACACCAGGATGGGGGCACAGAGTGCGTGGGGAGAGGTTTATCTTTCTTGGTCTGGCAGGTTACCAGCTACTTTTTTGCTGCAGAAGCCTCTTAGATCCCTCTGTCTCTGCTTTTCCTACTTGTGCTGCCAGGGCTTGGGTTGAGCCTGCTTCTCCAGGCCCTTATTCTTCCCACTCCCCTTGGTTTTGATAAAGAATCATGTTCATCCACCACTAGTGCCAGCCCTGACTGTTTGCATTTTTAACTTTGTCTTTATTAAATTTTCAGGAATCTCTTAAGCATTCACACATCTGTCATGGCACAAAGCAGAATATTTCTTGTTGTTTGGGAAAACAAATTATACAATAGATGTGCAACCCATATTTAATGAAAAGTACCACAGCCATGTGTTCATGCATGAAACCCCAGAAAAGTCTTTACTGCGGAGTCATTCTTGAGAGGTAATTGCTGTGAGGTTTGGTTTTTGTTTGTTTTTTTTTTTTAAATTTTGCTTAGAGTGTAGGCTTCCTACATCGAAGTGGGTACTCCTAAGGGTCTCCAGGGATCTCTCAAGACATCTTGGTGGCCCTCAAAAGCAAAGCTGCTTTCCTGTGGTCCCTTCCAGCATCCCTAACCCAGACTTTCGCTATCGTGAGATGCGGGTGCCTGCACAGGGCATGAAGCACCACACTGAACCCACTCCAGGCAGGGTCCGGTCTGGGCACAGACCACCCCGAGAGGCTGCTTGAAGGTGGGGAGCTGCGGACACCAGCATTTCCTGTCTCCTTGCTTCTGGCCTGTAGCAGCTTGCATTGGTGGGCTCTGCTGTCTGCATTAACAAAGTTTTTGTGCGCAGGATATAAATAATAAACGAGTGAACCACAGTGTGACTAATTGCCTAACAGTCGGCCTGTTACCTAGAATATAACAGGAGCGTGTTTTCAGGGCGTTTTGAGTGGGTATAATGAAATGCTAGCATACAGTATTTTTATTAGAAACTTCAGGCACTAGATAAGCTGAACAATTAAAAATAAATGGCTTCGAGCTTGGCGTTTTGACGGGCACAGATAATTAGGAGAAGACACTTTTCTGACAAGAGCATAATGATCTGCCTTTGGCTGCTGAGTAGTGCTGGCTTTGGAAACTTGTAACTTGGCTCCTGCGGGAGCAGTGGGCACGGAGCTGGAAGGAGCCCCCTGTCGTTTAAAGACTGGACAGAGAGAGAGAGACCTTTCCTCTCTCGGTCTGGTGGTGACGGAGCAAAGGAAGAAAGTGCAAACCTTGATGGCTTAAAATTTAGAAGACAGAATAACTGAATAATCTCATAAGCGTGGGAGCTCGAGTCCATAATTTTTATGGTGACAATATTGTAAAAGTAATCCAAAAGGCTGTGTCATAGCTGAAAAAAAGCATTTCCTAAGCTCTAAACCTAAATATGCTCAGAGAAACAAACCCTGTAAGAGCAGCAGTGGCACCATCTGATGGGTTTTGTAATGCCACAGACAAAAGTAATTATGCTGCTTAGAAGAGCTTTTGTCTCCAGATAATGTTGTTAAAAACTTGCAGTGTAGTGTAAATCATAACGGAACAAATCTGGAGTCTGCTCTTATTGCTGCCAGGGGAAAACCTCTTGGATTTTGTTTCCTTTCAGCTCAATATATTGCAAACCTTTTCCAAGTTTGTAAATAAATATTACCTGCTGTTTGAAAAATGACTCATGATTCATCTCACCAGTAGTGCCCGTGGCAGCCAGGCCGTTATTGCAAACAGTTGTTTGTCTCTGGGTGAGCTCTTTTGTGTGTCTTTCAGGAGCGAAGGCTGTTGCAATGAGTCTGAAGTTGTCTGATTCATTGGAGGTATTAAAGAAGTATTTCCTTTAGAGCTCACTCACATGTGAATGCCTACGGCTCCTTCCACTGCTTCCTAGCTGTACCGTGGCAATTGCCGTGTCAGAAAATATTTGGGCGAGCTTACAAAATCCAAAACTTTTAGCATTTCCTTGATGACTGTTTGCATTCCTACCTGTCAACATCGATGGTTTTTTTTGGGCGGCTGAGCATTTATGGTTTTTAAGTGTATGGGACTTCTAAACGTTTAGAAACCCTGGACCTGAAGGAGATGCAGCAATTGCAGTAGGACCAAATTAATTAACTGATGAATTTTCCACCACCCTGCCTGGAGATAGATGTTTATCCTCTGGATGGAAATGATTCCCGTGGGCTGAGAGATCCCAGTGCCTTGTTCTCTCCAACATGATTTGTGTCCTGAGGAGTGAAGGGAGAGGGATATTTATTGCGAGGGTGGTGAGACCCTGGCCCAGGCTGCCCAGAGAAGCTGTGGCTGCCCCATCCCTGGAGGTGTTCAAGGCCAGGTTGGACGGGGCTTTGAGCACCCTGGTCTAGTGGGAGGTGTCCCTGCCCATGGCAGGGGGTTGGGACTAGATGATCTTTAAGGTCCCTTCCAACCCAAACCATTCTATGATTTGCATCAATAGGCCGTTTCACAGGCAGTAAACGAGGTTTTACTGTTGGCAGGGAAATGCCAGAGAGCAGGAGGAGCCGGGGCAGTTCGGCAGGTGAAGTCTGGCTGGGCTGGGGACTCTCCAGCCCCTGTGGTTATTGCTGTGCCTTTTGCAGAGAGTTTGGTGCCAGGTCTTGCGAGTAGGGACCTTCTGGGGAAGGCATCTGGGGAGCAAACCCAGGGACACAGGGAGAGCCACTGGAGCCTGAAAGAGGGACTTCAGCAAATCCACTGAGCTTCAGGAGCTGGTTCACTTGCTGCCCTGGAGTGGTCGCATCCATAGACGAGATTTATTGAGGGAGAAGGGGCACATTCATGCCCCAAAGGTGTTTAAAGTGCATTTTTGTACCTAGAGCTGGTGAGCAGGACAGGGAAGCGCTGTGTGCAGCGTTGCAGCCTGGGGTGCTTCCAAGCAGCAGCATCCCGGGAAAGGTGGAGTGAATCACAGAATGCATCATCCTCTGCAGAGAGAGAAATTTCGCTGGATGCCAGTGATCTGGGTCAATCTCCAGGGAGGTTTCTGCTGCGTGGAAACCAGTTTATTGTTAGTTTTACAGTTTGGGATAGTTTGTGAGGATTCGCCTCTCTGCCACAAAGTCCTGGAGGAGGCGGCACTGAAGCTGGAGGTAGCAACATGATGGTGACACTGTGACCTTGCCTAGAATTACTTGCCTGGCCGTCTCCCAAAAAATAAAACTGAGCCTTGTCTTTACTAGCTCTTGGCAGTGGGATAACAAATGCCTTGCAGTTCTACCACTGTGAAGGCATATCTTTACATGGTCAAGGTAAGGCTTTAAATGCGGGGAGGCAATTGCCCAGTTTTTAAGAAAATAATCTTTTGCAAAGGTGCAAATGGGCGTTAGGAGCTCAGCTCCTGATGGGCAGTGGGAGCAGCCATGGTGGGAGCTTCCCTGCTCTGAGGGAGCTTTACAGTTGCATGGTTTGTGTGCCCAGATGTCAAGAAACAGTTTTAACCCCTTGGTGTCCACGTGCTGTGGGGTGACTGGATGTCACAGTCCAGCACTTCCACCCTGCTTTATTCCCTTACAAGACACAGTATGGAAGATGGGCTGCTAACGTGGCAAGTTTTATTCTGCAGCTCCCTCATCTTTGGTGTCCCTTTGCCAAAGAGGTGGGATGCACCGAGAAGGGCAGCTGTCCCTGTGGGAAGCTTGTGTTTGTAGCAAAACAACAGCGGCACGGTAACAGAGGGGCAAGCACGAATCCCATGGCACATCCTGGTGTCTGACTGCCATGGTGGATCCCACTTTCCCCTCTGTGGGACAGCTCGTGCCTTCTCCCCATGGTGGTGCAGGGAGGTGGCTCCAGGTGGCTCCAACCACGGCTGCTGCGGTGCTGGCTTTTGACGAGCTGGTGTGGGAGGGCAGAGGGAGGACAGACCTCCCCATTCCTGACAGCAGCACCTTTCCAGACATCTTCAGATGCTTGTGAAGCTGCACCCGCTGTGCTCAGACCTGGGGGTGCTGTCTCTGTCGCTGCCTCAGCTCCGCAGCTGCCGTTGGTTTTTGGCTCTTGCCTCTCCGGGGGGGGAATGCCGTGCAGGAATGGCTCGCTGGGGTCGCTCATGCCGGCTCCTTGCAGTTCAGGCAACTGCATCACATAATCTCTTAAATAAACCCATCAAGTCTCAGACTCGGCTGGAACCTCCTGCAGCCTGGGGGAGCCAGCAGGTTAATCCAGAGCTCCTGCGGCCCCGGCATTGCCTCTTTGAAGTAGCTGTGGCTCAGGAACGAACGCGCCTTCTCGGGAAAGCTGGTGTTTTTACTAAGCAGCAGACTTTTATTATCTGAGCTGAGAACGCAGTGACTTCCTTCTGCCAGTAATCCCCACTTAGGGCACTGTTATGCTCTTTTGCAATTTATTTTCTTTAATTGCCAGTTTGTAGTGGCCATGCAGCTCTCCCTGGGCTGCGTTCTGGGGAGCTTTTGCACTTTGAAAGCAGCTTAGTCCTTCCCTCCTGGCCACTGGAACCGGGCGGCGATTCCTCTCCAGGTGCTTCAGCGAGAGTCCTCCTGGAAAAATAAGTAATAACCCATGCTTTTCAACTGGTGCCTGATAATTGTGGTCTGGAGCAGAGTTTCAGCTATTTCACGCATCCTTGGAAAGCCCTGATAAACTGGGCTTGACAGAGGTTGTCAACAGATGTATGGTACCGGTGCACCAGGTACGATGCTTTGCCAGTGATGGTGCTCTGGGTCACCATTGTGGTGCTGTGCATGGTTAAGCTGCTCCCAGGTTTTGTCCCTTTGCTGACTGAACTGACTTTGGAGTACGATTTGTGTGTGTGTTCAGCACCTTTACTTACCTGGGGGTGAAATGTTCTTAAGAGCTACCCAGGCAGGACTGACTTTCTGGCGTGGTGGCCCGCAGCAGCTCAGGCTGTTGTCTGCCCAAGCTGGACTCGTGGATCAGGGCCCTTTAAATTTTAGTGCCTGCAAAAGTGGTTTTCTTAGTGTTTGGGTTTTGTTTGTTTGGTTTTGGTGTGTCCATCTGTGTGTGTGTCCCCCCCACTAATCACATAAGAAAATATTTTAAAAGCAGATGTGTAACCACCTGGCATGATGGAGTTCTGCGGTGTGTGCATAGCTACGGTGACAGAGACTAAGACGTGAGCTCTGCTCTGCCTTGTGGTACCTTTGCCTGCTGGAAGATGGGTGCAAGTCTGATGCTACGCTTTATCAGCGCTGTTAAGGGGTTTACTCTGCTTCAGCTAGACCTGCAAACCAGCTGTCTTAAATTGCAGCTTTTGAAAATATCCTTGAAATAAAAAAAAAATTGAAGAAAGAAAAGATTCAATTGTCCTCCAGCAATAGCAATTTCAATAATGCCGTGTTATGAGCAGGGCAGATTTTACCAGCAGCAAATCCAGGCTGTGGGCTTTTATGGGGAATCAGAAGCCCGTGCCGCTTCTGTGATGTGGCGTCCCCTGCGTTTCCCTGCGAGGCTCACTTGTGGGAGCACGGGGGACTGCCCCGCAGAGTCCCCTCCTCTGTGAAGTGCTTGGAGTCTGGCCGTGGGTCCCTTCAGCAGCTGGCAGCTGGGGCTTTAATATTCTTGCAGCCAGCCCCTTGTGAGGACTATTTCAGAATAAGCAACTACATGGGGAGTTCGGTGTGAGACACTTTGGATGTGCAAGACTTTTTTGTTTGTTTGTTTTTGTTTTTACAAAGTTTTATTATTTCTTGCATCTCTTGATAGGGCAGCAGGAGGCTCCATGTGCTTTTATAGTCCCTGTTGCTCTCTCTAATGGATATATGCAAAGGCGCCAAGGCGTATAAAATAGACACTCTTAGCCAGTTATTATGATAAAAATTATGTGCATGTCATGACCTTTAAAGCAGTGGGACTGTGTGTGCATGCTCTTCTGATACGCCACTGTTCTCGATTCCTTTCTGAAGCATTTCTTGCCGTAGGAGGCTTGCATAGGAGCTTGGAATATTTTTCTAATCAGCCAAGAGTCTCTTGGCTCTGATGATAACTTGCAAAGCACAGAGGAGTGAGAAAAGGGAAGAGGGATGACTTTTTCTAAGGGAGCTAACAGAGAAGAGGTTAAAGGCGAATGGTGAGGCACAGCATGAAAATCCTGGCACCGTCTGCAGTGCCGTCAAAAGAACACTGGCCCAAAAAGTTCTTTGTGCCTTTTGAGGCAAAACCTATTCTGGTGCTCTTGAGGATAAAGAAAGAAAAGAAGTTTTGTAATCCACGTGCCCTATTTAAAGAGACTTTTTTTTGTTTTAAAACTTTTAATAACATTGCAACCATAACTTGCTCTCCTTCCCTAGCCTGCACGTTTACCCTGCTGTGTGTGGGATGTGCCGTTGCATGTGGAGAGCTTTGCAATATTCTGTATGGGTGTGAGGAGTGGGCTGCCTGCTGCCGTGGCGAGGGAGGCATGGAGGGAAGGGGGGTCTGTGTCCTTGCACCGCTGCATCCGTCCATCTGCGGCGTTAGGAAGGATTGCTGTCATCTGGGAACACAGATGGTTGCTCTGGGCTTGCTGGGGCAGTCCTGGTGCACGTGTCGGGAGCTGTGGACCAAATGTGGCACGCCTGGGAGGTGTGCAGGCACCAGATGGGATGGAGACACTCTTGGCAAAAGTATATCGGGAATTTCTGCTTTGATCACGGCTTGCACCATAGCTTTCCGCATGCTGGTGTGGGGGTCAGCAAATAGCAGCAGGTCCCACGCCTGCCTAGGGTGCACCCGGGAAGAAAGAGTTGGAAGTCCTGGAGATGTGCCGGCCTCAAAAACTCTTGAGTAATGCGAGAGGTTATGCAGGGCTAGCAGCAAGGCCTGACATTGCTTGCGACAGCGTTGATACTGAACCCCCGTGGAGAGGCGTCAGGCCATGCTCGGCTGCATCCCAGCCTTAACAAATGGGAAAAATAACACTTATGGTTTTAAAAATTAAACATTCCCTTTAATTATTGAACATGAATAATTTTCTTGCAAATTGAGCCAGGATGCGTGTTTCCAGAGTGACACAGCTGAGAGCGGCTACAGCGTGGGGTGTCAGTGACCTGGGAACTGAGAGGCTGTTCGTTATCTTTAGCATTTTATGAATAGTACCCTGGAGGGTGGGGGACAGGCTGGTAGAGAGAGTTGGCCAAAGAAAGAGACTTTCGTTTGCACTGGTGGCCTCCCCTTCTATTGCTTTAACTTGCAAACTGGGGTGTGGGTAGGTATGTTGTCTTTACATACCTGGATATGGGTATTTTGGAAGCCTCCTGGTGACGAGGGCTGTAATTAAGGGAATATCTGTGCAGTGACTGCTGCTGGAGGCTCTCCGGCTTGCTGCATGCAACAGGCAGAAAGTCCTCGAGTCTTTGAAGGAAGAGAGGGGAAAATGCACCCTGGCTTTTCCGAGCAATTCGATGGTCTCCATGTAAAACTTGAGCTTCACAAGGTGGTTTGGCACAACGTGATGTGTGTGAGAGTGGTCCTGGCTGCATCACCAGCTCTCAGCATTGCTTTGGACCACAGAGCAGCTCACGTGTGAGGGGTCTGGAGCACAAGTCTTCTGAGGAGTGGCTGAGGGAACTGGAGTTGTTTAGTCTGCAGAAAAGGAGGCTGAGGGGAGACCTTCTCGCTCTCTACAACTACCTGAAAGGAGGGTGTAGCGAGGAGGGGTCAGGCTCTTCTCCCAAGTGACAAGCAATAGGACAAGAGGAAATGGCCTCAAGTTGCACCAGGGGAGGTTTAGATTGGATATTAGGAAAAATTTCTTCACTGAAATGGTTATCAAGGATTGGAACAGGCTGCCCAGGTCAATGGTGGAGTCACCATCCCTGGAGGTATTTAAAAGCCGGGTAGATGTGGTGCTGAGGGACATGGTTTAGTGGTGGTTTTGGCAGTGTTAGACTGATGGTTGGACTTGATGATCTTGAAGGTCCCTTCCAACCTCGGTGATTCTGTGATTCTAAGTCCAGGGCAGATAAAACATTGGATCTGCAGCTGAAGGCAGCCTGGCGCATTTAGGAAGGCTACAGCACTGTAGGGGCTTTTCAGATAGCTTTGAGGACACTTAGTGGAGGGTGGGTGCTGGGGGTTAAGTCCAAATATCCTTTGTGATTAAGCTCCGATAAATATTTTCCTTTTCATAATGGAATGTCAGCATTTACTGTTTCCTGATTTTAAACACTGTACAGTTTGTCCAACATTTATCTTTGTCTTAAATTAAGTCTCGAGATAGAATTCCTGTTAATTTCAAATCAATACAAAAGGGGGAGAGAAAGAAATTGCAGTCTAGCCCTTTTCTTGAATCAATATTTTCTTTAAAAGCTGAAACGTTAACTAGATCATAGTCTTTTGCCGTTTTGAAATGTAGCTTGTGTTTAAAGAATGTATGCATTTCCCCTGAAAGTTGCTGATGCTGGGAAGTGTTACAGCAGGCATGGCTGCCAGCAGGTGTTTCACCCAACGCCGGCAGGATGGGACCAGGCTTTGCAGCAGTAATGCGGTATAACGTTATCCTCCCCCTTTCTGAGCTCATCGTCTCTTAATAACTTCTTTTCTTTTGTTCTGTTTTGCAGAAGCCTTTGAAATTGTAGTACGGCATGCAAGAAACTTCACCAACAGCATGTTTAGGACCCACTACCAGAGCATGGGCCCCAGAGCTCTTAAGTTTGTTGGAGAACTTTTTACTGATGTCTCACTGTACATACTGGGCTCCGACATCAGTGTTAATGACATGATAAATGAATTTTTTGACAGTTTATTCCCTTTGGTTTACTCTCACTTGATTAATCCCGGCTTCCCTGATCCCTCTGTGGAAATGACTGAATGCCTGCGGGCAGCCAGGAGAGACCTCAAAGTCTTTGGTAACTACCCGAAGATGATGATGACACAGGTGTCCAAGTCGCTGCAGGCCACGCGAGTCTTTCTGCAGGCGCTCAACCTGGGGATCGAGGTGATAAACACTACTGACCACTTAAAATTCAGCAAGGACTGTGGGCGAGCGCTGCTAAAGATGTGGTACTGCTCACACTGCCAGGGGCTCCTCCTGGCCAAGCCCTGCGCCGGCTACTGTGGCGTGGTGATGCAAGGATGCTTGGCAGGCGTCGTAGAGATCGATAAGCACTGGCGAGAGTACATCGGGTCTCTGGAGGGGCTGACCAAAGGCATGCATGGCATCTATGACATGGAACATGTCCTCCTGAACCTCTTCTCCTTGGTGCGGGATGCAATCGTCTACGTGCAGAAGAATGAAGGAAAGCTCTCGACAACTGTGAGTTGTTTCCTGCAGTTCCCCTAGCTCGCTGCCATGGCAGGCCTCAGCTATGTACCGTGAGCTCTACATGTTGAAATGAACCCACCCCTCTCCTCCAGCCGACAAACCCCAAATGCTCCAGCTACCAGCTCCTCTCTCTTTCCCTCCCCCCAGTTTTCTGATTTTTTAAAAACTTTTGGTTGCATTTGAAACTGGTGTTTGTGGGATCTGGGCTTCAGTTGAAGGCTTTGCCTCTTTTTAGGTTGGTTAGAGCAGGAGGGTCTGGAGACATCCTGGCATCAGCCTTGTAGCTGGGGTGTGAGATCAGAGCTGAGATGTCCCAGCATCTTCAGTACTCCCTGGGCGCTCGACTTGCCTTGGGTAGGTCTGAAAGGCTGATCCTGCTCTCCAGCTGTCCCCTGCCTCCTTTAACATCACTAAAACGTACCTCCAAGTAGATGCCATGTGGAGGCGCGTACTGTGGCATCCTCTACGTCCTGAGGTACTAAAGGAGATCAGGCTTTCCCTCTTTTGATAACTCATTCCTGTTTTGGGCTGCATTTAATCCCAGGGATGAGGTTATTTCTTATTTATTAGGAGTGACCCGACTCTTTAAAAACACATTGTCTGAATTTCTGAGCCTCCTGAGAAACTGAGGCTTTCTTGTTCAGAAAACCCTGTTGCTCTGTTTGAAAGCCAAGGACAAACGGACTGTGGAAATATAACACTTGTTTTGCAGAGGAGTTTTTTCTTGAGACACAATTGAGCTGCTCCATGCAGGTAGGGTAGAGTTGGGGATGGGGGCAAAGGTGTGGGAATGTTGTTATAGTTTGCTTAAAGCCAACAATGATTAAAATCTGCCACCGGTTCCCTGTTGGCTGCTTGTTCCCATCAGCCTTGACTCCCGTTTACAAAAGAATTGTGTTTATGTAGGTCACTGTACTACTTGCACTGTAAGTAACTCTTATCTTTTTTGAGGACCGTGGAAATGTATCGGCTTATGGATTTGGAGCTATGTGGCATTCAGCCAGCAACACTTTTCCGTGCTGTTTTATGTGCCATCTTTGCTCAGCGTTTGCCCAAGACATGCCACTGCACATACTCAGGCTGTGAAATAACGTGGTGGCACCCAGGTGGTTTCACACTCCCTGGGTAATTTGGCACACATGGTGCAAGCTCTCTCCATTGCTTAGAAGGGATTTAGGGACCAAATCTCCAGTGAGTTGGATCACCCTTGTGTTGCGTTGATCTGGGGACAAACTTTTTAGCAGGGCCTGTTGCAGTGGGACAAGAGATAATAGCTTTAAACTAAAAGAGGGAAGGTTTAAACTAGATAGAAAGAAGAAATTTTTTACAATGAGAGTGGTGAGACACTGGCCCAGGTTGCCCAGAGACGTGGTAGATGCCCTGTCCCTGGAAGCATTCCAGGTCAGGTTGGATGGGGCTCTGAGCGCCCTGATCTAGTTGAAGATGTCCCTGCTCATTGCAGGGGTGTTGGACTAGATGGCCTTTAAAGGTCCCTTCCCACCCAAACTATTCTATGATTCTATGACCAGGAGAAGGCTGTGGCTGAGGGCTGGGTTTTGGTGTTTTACAGAAGGCTGCCAAGCGTTTCTCATATCCCTTGGACCCCAGGGAGGTTCCAGCTGATGGGGTCTGGGGGCAGCAGCTCTGCTGGGCACGACTTCTGCTGCTGGGCAGCCAGGGCAGGCTCTTCTCCCATCAGTCAGAACCTGTCAACCCTCTCTGAAACAGCAAAGGGCAGAGATGTAACTGTAGGTTTAGCTTGAGGTCAGGTGAGATGGAGAATTCATGTTACAGGAGATAACGATGTATGCAAGAGAGAAAATTCAGCTCAAACCTCAGCCCAGTTGGCATTTCCAACGCCATAAGAAACAAAACTTACTTCTACATGTAGTGTGAGCCGATTTCACCCCGAAAGATCAGTTGACATACTCAGCTGTGAGCAAAAGCATCCAACATGTTTTGCACCAGCAAAACTGCCGTGCTTGTAGGTGCTAAAGCAGGACTGAAACATTGTCCTTGCGGGCTGTGTGCCAGGTTTTGCGGGCACCCACAACATGTGCATTGCTGTACCATCCTGAATGGATAAGTGTTTGTCCTCCCATGTCTTTCTTTTATTGGCAAAACAATAAAAATGTGCTTTTTCTTGAAGATGTCCGTGTATACAGTGAAGGAACATGACTGTCAGTTATATATCGAATATTGAGACCTTGATCTGTCTACAGAGACTGTGTTTGTGGGAGGATGAGTAGATGGAGAGCTAATAAAGTCAACGCAAGCCATTGCGGTAGAGCCATAATCTGCCCATCCTCTGCCAAACCAGAAGATAAACTGACTTCCTTTAAAATAAAAAATCACTGAGCATTGCAAAACCATTCAGTGCTTTCATACTTGATAGAGCTGTTTGAATTCATTAGTGCCATATATAGTTAGGTACTTATTTAAACATAACTCGTCTTGATTACTTAATACTTGAGTGATTCTTTTATTTGCTCTAAAGACATTTTTGAGTTATAGGAGTGCAGAGGGAAAAAATCCAAGCCGAGCAAGCCAATTGTCTGGCAATTGTCACTAAAAGCATGGCCACTGGGTTTTTAAAGTTTATTTTTAAACCATTGGTGTTGCTCAGCTAAGGCTGTTATGTCAAACCTGAGCCCCGAGCATCTTTTTTAACGAATGAAGGTATGAGCTGTTTAGCAGAGGAATAGGGCAGTAATGGAAGTGCTGACAGTCTTAACTACGGCATTGCAGATGCCCTGACTCTGATAGCTGGTCTGCATCTGGGATCTGGGGTAAATATCTCTGCCCGTAGGTGATAGAATACCTTTTTTTGGTTTGGTGGTTTTTGGGTTTTTTTTCAGCTGTGTTGGAATGAAAGTTCCTCTGTTAAACTTATCAGCACATATTGAGTTTCAAAGAATATACCTGGAAGCAAACAGTTGTATTTACTGTCATCCTGTAAATATGATTGTTTTTAGACACTGTTGTTATATCAAAGTATAAAATGCCATGGGACTTGTCTTTGAAAATGTGGGACTTTGCTCTCACGCTGGCTTCTCATATCGACCTCTTTTATTACTGGCCTTGGCCACCACTGCTTCTGTAGGCAAAGTTCAATTCGCCTGTATGTTATTAAAGCTAATGACAGGTTATTTAATTGTCATTAAAATCTCCTGGAATTATGGAAAACTTATCTTCCGTGCCTGTAGTGATTATAGCCTGAATAACAACACTACTGCCCTTGCCTGTCCTTTGGCCTTCTTTGGTTTTCCACAGCGTTGGTGGCACTTCTGCAGCAGTAGTATTTCCTCCTGGTATTTCAGGTCCTCAGGTGCATTACCCAACTAAGCATCCTTCCTCCACGTGGCTGCTCCTCTGTCCCCCTTGCCACCCACCCCTGGGCTGGGTGCAGGGGTTTGCACGGGGACCTGGATCCCTTTTATAGCTTGCAGCAGACCTGGCTACAAAGGGCATGTGAACCTGAGCTCCAGAGGTGTTGCAGAGCCTCCAGGTAGGTTTCTGAGAAGCTCTGCAGTCCCCAAGGTGAGGAGTCATACTGTTAATCTGCTTTTGGAAACTGCGCGTCTCCAGGCATGCATTTAAATGTAAGCCTACACGCTGATGGTGTTCCTGGTACGTAAACAGCAATGCAGAAGAGTGAATTCAGTAATATCATGGTAGTAGGCAGTTTCCATCCCAAGCCTTGTTTTAACAGTTAATTTGTCAGTGGCGGTAGTGTTAGGGCTTGATTATTTCCACAATTTGTCTGTTTAAAAACTTCACGCTTAAAATATGCTATTAAAATACTTTATCAAGGAGGCTGAGTCTCAGGAGGAACTGGGAAAAAAAAATTCTGTCTAGGGCTATGTCTATATACTATCAATTTTCCTGTTTGCTACTTTTTCCCTGGTTGAAAATGTGCCTAGTGGGTCCACCTCATGTAGATATTTTAATCATGAATGTAGGGAAGAGTGATTTTTTTAGTCAGTGCTTTCTGCCACAAACAAAGACAATTGGAGAGGTGCAGTACAAATAAACATAAAATATTCAACCCCAACACCTCTTGAAGCTAATGCTTTCTCTGCTGTTGGAAGTACAAGAGAGACAATAGGTCTGATTGTCTTATATAGCTAAGAGCTGATCTCCTCTGGTTTTCGTTGCCTTAAGCCAGCACTATAAATTTATTTTGAAAAGTTGCGGAGTTGAGGTGAAGACTGTTGATTTGACAAAGATATTAATTTATCTACGTAAATATTTTTTTCTTAATGCTTTTCCCCCCTCTCCGTAACTCATCAGGGTTTTGAACTCGCCCCAATAGAGTAGGAAACAACAGGCAACTAGTAGCATAGTGAGACATGAACAAAGAAAGGTGGGTGGCTTGGGGTGAGGCTGTCGCTATGTATTGCATGTGAGGAGGAGGATGCACTGCGGGTGTGAGTGGTCAGAGAAAGGGATGTGGATTTTGCCTGTGTTAGCTGTTTTGTCCTGCATGCCTGACAGGGTGCGTGTCCCCTTCCAGTGCTTTGGATGGGGGTGGCAGGACTTCTCCTGCCCTTTAGCTGTTGTGTGGTGCCTCTCCGTTCGGATATGGAGCTGCAGTCGCTGATCCCTGCCTTGCACAGTGGCACTCTGCTTGGCAGGACCTGCATGTGTTAGTGTAATTAGGGTCGAGCACAGAAGATACTGTGGACCTGATGTGTTTGTTACGTGGCTGAATCTGTTAACGAGAGCAGGTTGCAAAGGAATACAAGATCAGTCTTAAAAATCACATAGAAAAAGTACGTTATGGAAAACACCAGCAGCCCACTACCCAAAAAACGTATCAAGAAACTTCAGTTACTCCAGGCTTGTCAGGCAGGTGTGCCCCAGCCTGGGCATCTGCATCTCTAGGGAGAAATGCAAAGATGTGGGCTGAGAGCTGCCCAGCCCCGGCTGCTCCTCTTGCAGTCATAGAATCTTAGAATCATAGAATCATTTTGGTTGGAAAAGACCTTTAAGATCATTGAGTCCACCCGTTAACCTAACACTGCCCAAACCACCACTAAACCATGTCCCTCAGCACCATGTCTACGTGTCTTTTAAATACCTTCAGGGATGGCGATTCCACCACTGCCCTGGGCAGCCTGTTCCAATGCTTGATAACCCTTTTGGTCAAGAAATTTTTCCTAATATCTAATCTAAACCTCCCCTGGTGCAACTTGAGGCTGTTTCCTCTTGTCCTATCGCTTGTTACCTGGGAGAAGAGCCTGACCCCCACCTCTCTACAGCCTCCTTTCAGGTAGTTGTAGAGAGCGAGAAGGTCTCCCCTCAGCCTCCTTTCCTCCAGACTAAACAACCCCAGTTCCCTCAGCCGCTCCTCAGAAGACTTGTGCTCCAGACCCCTCACCAGCTCTGTTGCCCTTCTCTGGACACGCTCCAGCCCCCCAATGTATTTCTTGTAGTGAGGGGCCCAAAACTGAACAGAGTATTCGAGGTGGGGCCTCACCAGTGCTGAGTACAGGGGGATGATCACTGCCCTCGTCCTGGTGGTGACACTATTGCTGATATGGGCCAGGATGCTGTTGGCCTTCTTGGCCACCTGGGCACACTGCTGGCTGTTGACCAACACCCCAGGTCCTTTTCTGCTGTGCAGCTTTCCAGCCACTCTTCCCCAAGCCTTTAGCGCTGCGTGGGGCTGTTGTGACCCAAGTGCGGGACCTGGCACTTGGCCTTGTTGTCCCTCACACCATTGGCCTCGGTGGAGGTGTGCAGCTCTATCTGCAGAGTATTGCCTGGGAATGAAGGAGCAGGGAGCTCAGCAAAGCATTTTAATTCACTCAGAACTGATGCCTGAATTTCTAGAAAATCCTATTAAATTGCAAAGTGAAGGTAGCCAGACCTTTGTTCAACTGACCGCACCCATCTGTGCTGAGGAGGGGAGCAGGTCAGAGGAAGGGTACCAGCGCCGTGTGGGCTGCAGTTCTCGGTGCACTTGCACTGCGAACAGATCCATGCTGTTTCGCTTCCCTGCAAACTCCTTTAAAAGACTGCTAAGATCTGGGTTAACTAGGTTATATAGCTGTGCTGCTGAGAAGGCGAAGTCACAGTGCGGGCTGGGTTTGGTTTTAGCCCAAAGCTGGAGCGCTGACCCCAGCCAGCGCAGGCAGAGTGCCGGCTGCGACCCCAGCTCTGACGCTGGCCATGGGAAGCTGCTAGGGGAGCTCCAGGGAGGAACAGAGTTGGGCAAACTTCACCCTCATTTACCCTTGATTTTTTGGGGAATCCTGGTAGGGAGGCCGTGAGGATGCTGAAAAGATAACCAGCAGCTTTGATTGCTTGTAGCACCACAGAGAGAAGCATTGCTGTCTTGCAAATTGGTGTAGAAATTCACAGTGCCAGCAGATGCCCAGGGGTGGAAATCAAGAATGTGTAAGTAAAGGGACTTTTGGCACCCAGGGATGAAACCATCACCTGGTGCCATACACAGTGGTTCAGTACATTTGTCGGCACGGCGATGCCGGTGCGGTTTTCCCTGCATGCTGCCCAGGAGCTGCTTTCGGAGCCGGCTCACCTGCTGACTTGCTGTGGAAGCTGCTTTGCTTGGTGGGTTGCAGCGGCAGGGAGCTCTGGTGAGTTTTCCTATCTGCTAATGGATTTCTTTCTGTGCTAGTGCTGGCAAGAGACTTGTGAGGAAAGCTTTGAAATTACAGCGCTGTTTGAGAAGTCATTCCCTTTGAGATCTCAAGATCAGTTTCTTTGTACTTTTAATGCGGGTTGCTCTCTGTTGGCATCGCTCATGGGACAGTCGGCTGGATGTACAGCCTCTGTATTTTCAGTTTCTTTATCGGCAAAGTTTAATCCTCAGGCTGTTCTCTAATGCTCGTTGGTAGCTAGCTCCATATTTCACTTAAAGCTGGAAATACAGGTGAGGTTTTAGTTTCCAGCAAGCTCAGACCCACTCGTAGCTATCCCAAGGTGTGTTTATCCTGTGCTTTTGTTAACCATTTTGTGCCAGGTGGTGTAATGTGCCTGATAAAGCGTGTTAAAGCAAGCATCAGTTCCTGCTGCCGGATGAAAATAAACCTGATCGCCGAGGACAGTATCAGCATCCTTCCCGTTCCTGTGAGAATACCTTGGGAGTATTACGATTACTTGTCTGAAGAGGTTTCAGATATTAAAGATTTTCTGATAGCTGGGGAAGCATATGGCAAGGCGCTGAACTGTAAGGTGTTGATTTGGATCTAGAAATCCCCACGTTGTTGGCGGCTTGGCTGGTGCTGAAAGGATAAGGGCAAAAATGATTCCTGCCTGCAGTTTTGCAACCCGATATCAACAATTTTGATCCAGCGACTTTGGAACGCTGCTGCTGATCTTAAATCTTTGGTTTACTGTTCAAACGCACACTAGCAAATTAAGCGTCTGCATCTCATTTTTGGAAGGGGCTTTGGCATGGATGCTCTTGACCATCACTGGCCTCTCCAAGGGAGTGAGGCTCAGAGGCTATTCTCAGCCTAGTGAAAGTTTTACCTCTTGTCTGGCCTGGGGAGGGAGGCCATTGGTGTCATGCTTAATTAATTCACTGCTAACAAGAGCTTTGCCTCTAGAGGACACGGGTAGCATGCTTTCATGGTCTTTGGTCAGTCTTGTCCTTTTTCTGCTGGGGTCCAGCATGGGCAAAGTGACATGCTGGTCTCCCCTCTGCTTGCCCTTATGGCATGGTGAGGCTTTGGGTCAATTTGTTGCTGAATTGGGCCCGGACAAAGCGAGGCGAACGTGTGGGGCTGTGCTGGGGAGTGCGCGGGGCTGTGCAGAGCTGCTAGGTGGAAGCAGTGGTTGTGCCCAGTGATGCTCAAACCTGCTCATGCAAAGCCAGAGGAGGTGGCATTGAATATCAACACAGGTTTAATTTAAAATAGCATTTGATTTTGCTTCTGTTTGTAAACTTGTATATTGTCCTCTCCTTTTTTGCTCTCCTTTGTCCTTTTAACTGGACGTGTTCTAGCCTCTGGCATGTTGTGCCCTTTCAGTGGAATTTGCAGTGATGCTTTTTTTTTTTTTTAATTAAAAGTAGAAGGTAGCTGCTAACAGTGCCCCCTCCTCCCTGCATGCACACATGGCAGCATGGGGAGCATCCTTTGACAGCGTGTTTGATGCCCAACCCAACTTTACACTGAAGCTCACACGAATCTTTTTGTTGACTTCAGTCAGAGGCAGATCACTCAGCGGGTGGCAACTTCATCCGCTCTACTCTGCGGCTTAAAAAGAGCTTTTTAAGGCTGCTGCATTTTATGGGCGGGAATATCATACAGCGCCCACTGAGCCTGGCTTGATCTCACTTCAAATCATGTGTTGGCTACAGTGCGAGCGAGGTGCAGGCAGGTTGCACGCGGCGGGATGTCTTGCATCTTTTCTGAGCTGAAATCAGAAACAAGCCTAAAGATCTTGTGCAGGTTAATTACTGGCTCTGTGTACCTGTTTGCACGTACCGTGCCTTGGCCTCTTCCTTGTTTTTGTGGAGGAGCTGATTTGTTGTTGTGCAACTGGTTCCTAAGCGTTTAAAAAGATATTTGGTTCTGAGATGCCTTAACATTAGTACAAAGAGCTAGCAGAGGTAGTGGTGCAGGATACGGTCTTAACAGTTGGAAACAATGGTACACAGCTTTGTGATATTATGCAGTTTTCTTCACCGCATCTTCTGTTTTTCTCATCTCTCTTCTTTTTTGTTCCTCATCTCTCTTCTTTTTTTTTCCCTCATCTCTTCTTTTTTTCTGACTCCCGTCACAGCTGTATTTGGCAGCTGGACATGAGATGCTTTGGGATGTAGGAGAGGAGAGAGCTGGTGATCATGTTATCCAGAGCAGACTGCGCATTGCAGGGGGGATGTACGGGGGTGTCTGTTCCTTGGGCTCTGGGCTTTGAAATTTCAAACCGTCCTATTTTGTAATAAATTGTAATGGTCAAGGACATAATGTGAAGTCTTGACGTAGATTGGATTTAAGTGGAAAAAACCTGAGTTTCAGGCTGAACCAAAGATCACAGCGTCAGAAAGTTCCCTCTGGGTGTCTTGTGGTTCTGCTGCCTCAGGAGCCGTGGGAGAGGTGCTGGTGGGGGGAGCTGCCCCTCCGAACCAAGTGGGGAGGGCTGGGACATGGCCCCTTTGCTGCGGGTCTATTTGCAACTGAGCTTTCACAGAACGGTGAATCACAGAATGGCAGGGGTTGGAAGCGAGCTCTGGAGATCATGTAGTCCACCCCCCCCTGCCACAGCAGGGTCACCCAGAGCAGGTCGCACAGGATGGCATCCAGGCAAGTTTGGAACGTCTCCAGAGTTGGAGACTCCACCACCTCTCTGGGCAGCCTGTTCCAGGGCTCTGCCAACCACACAGTAAAGAAGTTTTTCCTTGTGTTCAGACAGAACTTCCTGTGTCCCAGTTTGTGCCCATTGCCGCTTGTCCTGTCACTGGACACCACTGAGAAGAGACTGGCCCCATCCTCTTGCCACCTGCCCTGTAGATATTGCTAAGCATTGAGGAGATCCCCTCTCAGGCTTCTCTTCTCCAGGCTGAACAGCCCCAGGTCTCTCAGCCTTTCCTCATCAGAGAGATGCTTTACAGCTGAACCTCCTGCAGAGTTAAACCAAGCTTGTGCTCAGGGTCCTTACTGAGATCCAGATTTAGTTTACCTGAAGGATGCTACACACTGGTGTGTGGCAGAACCAGGAGGTTTTTAGGTCCGGGCTGACCCGTCTGGCTTCAGGCCAGCCCGCAGAGAAGTTACATCCATGGTGTGAACTGCCTTTGTTATTTAGCTCGGTCCAGATCATCCCTCCAGACAAGCCGTTGCCCTCAATGCTTACTGGGGAATCAGGGAGCTGCATCTGGGATTCTCACTCGAAACTGGCTGCACATCTTTGTTTTATCAGAGAGATAAAATTCCCCAAGTATCAGCCCTGCAGACACAGCTCCCCTCGCTCACCGTCCAGATTGCTGCCGCCTCCTGCAACCTCTATTAACATAGATACCTTATTAGCAAAATGTATTCTGGCCCATTTCCTTTCCTGAAGATTTTTTATCCTTGCGAAGACCTGCAGCTTTGCACCGCCAGACTCGTGCTCACCAATATCCATCTCTCTATGCTTTTTACGCTAAACCTTCTTTTGGCCTCATTATCTGCGCCTGCAGCTTCCACGAAGCCCTCCATCTGGGGTCATGCACCGGCCGTCCTTCATCTCAGCCGCTCTGAGTTTACTTCCAGTGACAGTAACCCCCGCGAGTGGTGCTGCCTGAAAACTAGAACTAGCTCTCCCATTAGCAATGCGGATGAATGAGCCAAGAACAAACCAGAAACTTAAAAGCGACCCTTCGCAAAGCAGAAATAGCACCCGGAGCTGCCTGGGTGGAGCAGCGGCATTTTGTTTTGCACTGGAGAGGATGAGGGGCTGGGTTGCGATGAGTGTTTTGCTTCATTTGGCATTCTCTGCCTGCGTGTGGTGCTGGGAGTTCTATCATTTTTACATCGCCTTGTAAAGTGGCTTTGAGGTACGAGGCATCTACAAATACATTTAGCTGAAAAAGGAAAAATTACAGCGAATGATTGAGGTGGCTTTTTCAGCCGTCCGCTGCCGCGCTACACCCTGGTTGCCGGCAGAGCTCCCGAGCAGCCCTCTCGGCTTCTTCAGGTTACTGCAAAATGACCCGCTGGCCTTTTCCATCCCTACCTGTTGTGTTCCCCCACTAATAAACCCCTGAGGGCACGGAGCCTGCTCTCAGGGGGCGGCGGCGGAGGGTGGTGAAGTTTGCTGCTAACTGCATTATTCTTTCAAAGCCTCGTTGGAGCGAGAGCAGGCTGGCTGCAGAAAGCTGTGCCGATAGCCTACAGCTACTTTGGCAGAGTTATTTCTGTTTAAAAAGCAGGGAAAA
>VYXH01001103.1:71016-117759 GCA_013397275.1 Burhinus bistriatus | reverse complement strand
AAAAAAAAGAAAAAGCAAGTCCGCAATTGGGGAATTTACCAATTCTTTATGCAGGTGTATCTTTCTAACCTAATCAATTTTCACACCTAATTCTCTTCTGCGCTATCAGCGGTGGCAGAGATGATGCTCTTAGGCACTGACCTGGAGAGGGCGAGCGAGTGAGGTGGTTAGTGAGGATAACTCAGGGCTGACTAATGGGCTCTGAGTTATGTCTTTCTAAAGCTTATTAACTCTTGAATTGCACATATCGATCTCCATCACTGTACAAATAAACTTCGCTCTCCAGAGCTCCAGAGAGCAGGTATTTCTGTAGATACCTCAACTGCTGGTGCAGGTGTTTAAGTCATCCTTCCTCCACCTCCTCCCCGAAGGACAGCCCAAAAAAATGGGAGCGGAAGGCGCTTGAGGACAGTGGGAACCACGCGAGGTGGTGCTGGGATGGCTCTGACCCAGCAAAATGGTACCGGTAGCTCGGAGCAGATGAGTCCAAAAGGGTTTGCGTGGCAGATGCTGAAAAATGTGCAGGACATCTCTGAACCTCACTCCATGCAATTCTCGTGGTTAGAAACCGGAAAACACTTCAGTAGCACTTTCTACCTGAAGATTCTGTTGTGAGATTTTTCTTTTCAGTGAGTTGTGGAAATGCCCAGCTTACAATGTGAGTAGAAAGTAAAGAAGATGCACAAAAATGCATTAAAATTATTTAGTCCTTTTTTCTTTTTTTCTTTTTCCAATTTAATGCTCCCCCCTTCCCCCTTGTTTTGGAATGGTTGCATATCAATTTATTGGAATCCGTTTCTCATAATCAAATTCTAGCCCTCAGTTTGACGATGTTAATAAAGGTGTTGTGATAAAGTCGAATTCATTTCATTTCTGTCTGCAAACAGCCTATTGTTGAATGAGTCACTTTAATATATTAATCAGACATATAATTTAGCATTGTAACGAGGTTAAAAGTGCACAGCGATTTCCATTTTAAAGATATTCTCAATCAAGCAGAAGCTAATCTAATGCTGTAAGTCATCCCGTAATTCAATTGTACTAACCGCAGTACATGTGAAAACAAGATGTGTTACAACAAAGTCTCCAGAAAGCCCTGCAGATATTTATATCTTTATAGAAAATAATGATTTACATTTTTCAATAAGCCTGATTTGTCTTTGGGAAAAATGTAATTCCTTTATCATGAGCAAAAATCTAATGGGAGTCTTTTTACCTTGTCTGCTATGTTTTGGGTAAGTAATCTTGGTGCAGACCTTTAATTGGATTAGGCTAGAAGAGACTGTCAGTGAAAAAAAAAATTCATATGGATCTGGTAGCTTCAAAACTAAGAAAAATCAACAAAAGACAAAGAAAAAATCAAAAAAGCACAAAGAAAAAAAGAACACAGGCCTTCCTGAGCCCTTTGTTGGCCTTGAATGGATTAATTTTACCAGCAGCTAAGCTCTGCTGTGCGGAGATTTTTCTTTACCACTTTCCATTAATAACAATTATTACGCTTCTATTTTAGGCTTTGCTTGGGGAGGTCCATGGCATTGCCGAGGGGAGAACCCGGTGCACCCCTTGCCAGAGGCTGGATAATGCGCCGTGGGGTTGCTCCGGGCTGAGCTGGAAAACAAATGGTTGTAATTAATTCTGCTGAAGATATTAAGCAAGTTAAAAAACATTGAAATGATTTGGTGAGCTTTGGTGCTTCCAGCCTTGTTGTTTTAGTGGAAAGTGGTCTTTGGAAAGGGAAAAGTGGATGGAGGGAGCGAAAGGCGGCTGCTGGGGGATGATTCCTCTGGGGAGGTGACAACAAGTCGGGTTATGGTCCTTTGTAAGGGATGGGGTGCGTGGGGAGGAACGGTGGGTACCTGAGGGGTTGGGAGGGTTTTCTATTCAGCACGGGAAGGGAGGAGGGCATTTTATAGTGAAAAATACTGTTAGTGGCATAAAAACCTTTGGGATAGTTTCGGTACAAGTGTTAATTGAAGTATAAATCTGAAAAGCTGCATATACCTGTGAGGGCGGTCTGCGCAGGTGGCAAAGCCGGCGTTGCTTTTTACCTGGTTGTTTTGATATCACCAGTTAAAGCAGAGTTAGCAGTAAGCCTTGTGTGGTCTATTTTATATAAATATTACACTTGCTATTGGATTGCTGATAGAGAGAGAGGGAGAACTAATTAAGGAGATGTGCTATCATCAGTAGATTTTTCTTCCCTGAGATTTTATGAGCAGTAATTTGAAAAGAACCATATTAAAGTCATTGAGGAACAAGTTAATGCTGCATTTCTAAGAATATTGCACTTCTACTCAAAGATTATATTCAAGAATAAACAGTGTACAGTAGCTAATTGCTAGCTGACACATTATAATGGCTTTATACTTCCAAAATTGAATTTGGTTTTTTTTTTTAAAAAAAAAAAAGGAAGAAGTCATGCAGTAACTTTTTAATTATTTAACGATATATTTCTCAAAGAATAATTGAATCTCTGCACAGGGCTGCGGGGGATGAAGCTGGACCTGTAGGTATTGACCATATTTGCAACCCAGCTGACACGGCTGCTGTTAAATAACCTATTATAAGCCCTGTCTCCGGCTTGCTGGCTTACGTTCCAGATGGATGGCAGGTATCTGTTTTTCCTCTCTAAATTAAGCTGCTAGGAATTTATTTCTTTCAGATTGTTCCTTTCTGTAGCGCCGTAGGCACAAACACGGCGCAATATTAAAACCCACAGAAATCTGCGAAGGAAACCAATTAACTCCGGGCAGGAAAATAACAAGCGCGCAGTGCTTGCCTGGAGCCATCGTTGTCCTGCCCGGCTTTGCCCTGTGCTGTTTCTCCTCGCCCCAACCTGGGTGGCGGGGGGGACCTCGGCGGGCAGCAGGGCTGCCCCGGGTTCTGCTCCCCTAGCTGCTGGTGAGACGGGGCGGTCCCAGCCTTTTCACCGCTGACTCCTCCAAGGGAGCCCGAGCTCGCAGCCAGCGTGGAACTTGGTGCTCTCAGAGGGGTTACTGTTCATTTACTGGTGCTCTGCAACAGGTAGAGGTGCAGAAAGTAATTTTTTTTTTAATTTTTTTTTTTAAGTTCTTGGTAGAAACTAGTAATCTCTCAAGCCAATTCCTTGCTTTGATTCTCAGTCTGTGGGGATGGAGTAGATTGAATTACCTGCACCAGGAGGGGCTTCTAGGGGGCGTGCAGCAGCAGTTGTGCAAGTATTACGGTACGCACAAAGCACAGTTGTATAATAGCAATGTATTTAGCATCCTTAGCAGAAATGGGCTTTGCTACCTGGGGTCCAAATTTTCGCCTGAGTTAGTTGTTTCAGTGCTAATTTTGAAATCAGCTGAAAACTTTCAGGCTTCTCAGGGAATCCGAGTCCCACGGGTGCGACGGCAGCATGGGGTGAGGACCAGCCCTCCAGTATCTGATGGGGCCTACAAGAAAGCTGGAGAGGGACTTTTTACAAGGGCATGTAGTGACAGGACGAGGGGTAATGGCTTCAAACTGGAAGAGGGGAGGTTTAGATGAGATCTCAGGAAGACGTTTTCACTCTGAGGGTGGTGAGACACTGGCCTGGGTTGCCTAGAGAAGCTGTGGCTGCCCCATCCCTGGAGGTGTTCAAGGCCAGGCTGGATGGGGCTTGGAGCACCCTGGTCTAGTGGGAGGTGTCCCTGCCCATGGCAGGGGGTTGGAACTAGGTGACCTGTAAGGTCCCTTCTAACCTAAACCATTCTGTGACCAGCCATGCCCCCAGCCTCTGCCATGCCCCCACATTAACCACGCGGCACGATGGGGGCTTGGGGCTTCACCAGCAGCTGGCCTTCGGGTGCTGTCATGTTTTGCTCCCGAACCTGGGTTCGGTCAATCTAGCACGCTCCTGCTTTTCTCTGGATATTGCTCCCACATCTTCCCTTTTGCTCCATTGTCACCTTTCAGGCAAGGCTGACTTCTCTTTCCAAGAAGAAAGCCTTAGTTTGATTATCTAAGAACCATCGTACTGTATAGATCTAACTTAAAACCATAATGGGTGCATTAGTATGCTACAGGGCCCTGTTCCAGGAAATGTCTCCGCTTGGGAAAACTGCATAAGCGTGTGCTGAAAATTAAGAAAATGCTTTTTCCTTGACTCTCCTAGTTGGCTGGCTGAGCTGGGTCTGAGCCCTGGCTGGGGCACCAGCCAGCTGCCTTATGGTTTGCTGCCGAGGTCCGACCGTAAGAACTGAAATACCAAATTTTGTGTTAAATATGGAATTAACAAAACACTGGAGGGAAACACTGACTTGAAAAGTTGTGCTTTAATTATATGTCATGGATTATAAAGGCAGAAGGAACAACTGTGATCATTTAGTCTGACTTCCTCTCTACCTATAAATAACAATAAACAGCCTTTTGCTTGAACACAAGGCAGCTTTCTGCAGTGGATTAAATGCTGCATGCTGGGGACGCCAGAAAGAAGAAACATCTTGTTTGCATTATTTTATGTAGGTTTGAAAGGGCTTGACTCAAGCTGAGGTCACGGTTCCTTTGAGGGAAAGGGCATCCTGCGCTGGGAGAAGCTTGGGTCAGCGCAGGGGTCGTGATGTGGTAGGACACAGCGCTGGGGGTGCCTTGGATGCTGTGGCACTGGGAATCGGGTCCTCCTGGGGATGGCATGTCATGCCCTAATGGGAGCAGTGATGGAAATGCAGTGGTGGTCTCCAACTGCTTTAAGCTATGTGCCATCCAGAGGGACCTGGACAGGCTTGAGAGGTGGGCCTGTGCGAACCTCATGAAGTTCAATAAGGCCAAGTGCAAGGTCCTGCACGTGACTGGGGCAATCCCATGCACAAATACAGGCTGAGTGGAGAACGGATTGAGAGCAGCCCTGAGGAGAAGGACTTGGGGGTGTTGGTGGATGAGAAGCTCAACATGAGCCAGCAATGTGGGCTGGCAGCCCAGAAAGCCACCCGCATCCTGTGCTGCATCCCCAGCAGCATGGCCAGCAGGGCAAGGGAAGGGATTCTGCCCCTCTGCTCCGCTCTGGTGAGACCCACCTGGAATACTGTGTCCAGCTCTGGAGCTCCCAGCATAAGAAGGAGGTGGACCTGTTGGAGCAGGTCCAGAGGAGGCCACAAAGATGATCAGAGGGTTAGAGCACCTCTGCTGTGAGGACAGGCTGAGAGAGTTGGGGTTGTTCAGCCTGGAGAACAGAAGGCTCAAGGGACACCTTAGAGCCCCTTCCAGTATCTGAAAGGGGCCTACAAGAAATCTGGAGAGAGACTTTTTACAAGGGCATGTAGTGATAGGACAAGGGGTAATGGCTTCAAACTGGAAGAGGGGAGATTTAGATGAGATCTCCGGAAGAAATTTTTCAGTCTGAGGGTGGTGAGACGCTGGCCCAGGTTGCCCAGGGAAGCTGTGGTTGCCCCATCCCTGGAGGTGTTCAAGGCCAGGCTGGTCGAGGCTTTGAGCACCCTGGTCTAGTGGGAGGTGTCCCTGCCCATGGCAGGGGGGTTGGGACTAGATGATCTGTAAGGTCCGTTCCACCCTGAACCGTTCTATGATTCTGTGATTCTATTTGAACCGTGATGCAGCAGGGGGAAGTGCTGGGGATCACCCAGCTTCAGGAATTAGCACCAAGGATTGAAACTCTTGCGCTCCCCACTGCTCTTCTGAGCTGCTGCACCTACACGCTTCTGCAGACTCTGGACTGGAGTGGCCCTGTAACCATGTGGTGCATCAGACCTGCCAGCTCTTGTGTCACCTCTGTCACACCAATATGTGTGGCTGCGCAGGGACATATCTAGCTCCTTGCCCTGAGGAACCAGCACCTTCCCAGTTAGCCCTCTGGTTGTACCAGGGCATGGTGAGTGCCTTGGGCAGCACCTGGGGTCCGTGCGGGTAGCCATGCTGTTGTCTCCTCTTCCATCAAGTCCTGAGTCCTCCCTTATTTTTCTCTTGGTCCGTGGTCAGAGCTGTCTTTGCAGACAAGAAATGGGGCCAGGGAGGGGGCACCCATTGGTCTTCCCTGGGGCCCGTGTTCCTGCTGTGATCCTGCAAAGTGTCTTGTGATGCTCTACAGGAAGGATGGGATATAAAAATGAAGTTCTATTTCCTTCTAAAAATGCCTCCTTAATGTCTCCTTAGTCTGCAGGAGTTTGAAGACCTGGTCTTCAAACCAGGTGGTGATGGTCTTTCAGCATAACCTGGTCTGGTGGCTGCAGGGGTCCCTGAGCATTTGTAGCGCGTGTTTGCAGCATGTGTTGGGCGTCACCGTGGGCACTGGTGTGACAGGCACTCTGTTATTCTAAGCATTAGTGTTTGTGTGCATTTTACACATTATAGCGTTGCATTATTTAAAAGTAATGCATTATTAAACGCTCTTCTCCTCGGCATGGAGAGTAGGTCACTTCCCGCGATTCCCGCTGCTCTGCATGAGTGAGTTAGGATGGTTGTCTCTTATGTAATCCTTGTAAGGTGATGTCTGAATAATGGGAATTGTAATGTCATAGAGCTGATTAATAACATTTAGTACTCCATTAATGAGGAATTTTAGTGAAATGTGTGTAGAAGACATCTGTGTTATCACACGCAGTTTGTTCCTTCTGCTCGAGTGCCTGGAACCAGAAGAACTATCATTATTTAGTTAATAATGACGTGCTTCCTAAAATAAAGGCTTGTAAATTAATTTTTATGCCCAGAATCATATTTTCCGCTGTGAGAAGAGTGAGGGAGCGGGGAATTGTCTCTTTCTCATCTTCCTGACAAAATGTATATAATGATTACAAGCATATAATAAGAGTGGTTGTCCTAGCTAAATGTTTCTTCACTTCGGTTAATCAGCATTCGTTTGAGAGTGTGGCATGCAGTTTGTGGAAGGCGATGCAATCACAGGGATAGTGTGGCAGATTTAAATCAGTAATAAAAGCCCTGGGGAAATTAACAAGACAAAACATTAACCACAGACTACACATTAACATATATTAGCATTTTTATTACACCTGTAGAAATGGTAAATGTGCTTGGTTACTACTATTAAAAAGTTTATGTTCTATCCCACATCATTGCAATGTATATTTTTGGTTTAAGCCCTTTAGAATTTAATTAAGCGCATTTCTATAGCAGCGCTTGAGTAATAGACTTCAGGTTCACTTTTATTGTGACTTTGAAGATAAAGAAAGCATTTGTGCCCCGTTTATAATGCTAATAATACACGGGATGTGTAACAGAGTAGGTTGTGAAAAAAAACTGGGGAAGAAGCACCTATGCAGGCAGCTGTGTTACCGAGCCTTACTGGTCAAACTGGGTTCCAGCGCTGAAAGATGCGCAGGGTTTAGTAGGCACCAGTCGGTTCCTCTGAAGGCAGCACATTTTCTTGAGGTCTGTGGTCCTCTCTGCTGTGCGTACCATAGCAAATCACCCTTTCAGAGGCTGGGTTCGAATCAATTATAATAGTTAATCGCTTTTCAGTTTAACGTGCAGCTTCTCCCAAAGGAAACTCGGGAATAGGTATAAAATGACATACATGAACTCCAGAGAGCAGAGGGAGGAAATTGTCAAAAATGAGGCCATCCCCTTGAGGAAGAAAAACCCACCCTATTTCTTCCTGGAGAGTGAATCTATAAGCAGAAGAGTTCACAGAAAAGACAAATGGAAACTCCGTGTAAAGTTTAAGCAAAGGTCAAATACAGCAAGCTCTCCTTTAGAGCGGAGTGGCGCTCACGCACTGAATGAGAAGCGGCAGCAGCAGGTATTCAACAGTGTCTAATGCACTCTCTTCTCTGCTGAGGGGAAGTTGATTAACTTTTTTTAAAAAAAAAAAAAAAAAGTCTTCCAGAAAATTACCTTTAAAATGCTCTTACTCTTAAAAGTGATGCTCAGATTGGCGCTGAGGATCACACGTGTGCTGCTTTTCCAATCTTTCCCCACCTGGATTTGCTTGCTGACATGCCAGGCGGGAGGTTTTTTCCCCATGTGGCTGCATTGCCTCGTGCCTGGAAAACGGAGCAGCTTCAGTTGGTGGCGCCGGTGCTGCGACTGATGCCATCGTGCCGGGGCCGGGCTGGGGGTGCCCATGGGGGCTTTGCCCCTCCATCAGCTGCGCTGAGGCTGTGATGCTTTGCACGGAACCCGGATACTGTGGCCACTACTCTTTTTTTGACATAATTTAACCTTATCCCAGTGGTCCCAGTTTCCGTTGGCTGGTCATGTGGACCAGTGGGACCCTTGCAGTTGACCCGGCTAGAAGCAGCCGTGGTGGTGGATCTGGTTGCCGGCTGCTCATGGTGCATCATTTCCAACAAGTTCCCTGTGGTCCTCCAGCACCTCTTACCTCAAATTAATGGGGAAGCATTAAAGTGCCGTAGTGCTGCTCCGTTAGCTTTGTCCCTGAGCTCCTCTCAAATCAATGTTCCTTCTAAAGCGGAGCCATTACATGGTGTGTGGCTCCCAGGGGGTGGTGGGAACCAGCTGCTTCCCCATCCGGCGCGGGGACGGTTGGCAGCCTGCGGGTCTCGGGAAGCTGTGGGGTCCCCGAGGAGCTCTGCCCAGCCGGCGGGCACAGGCCACTAGAATGAAGAAATGGGGCGGTGGGTAGCGGTCAGCGGTCGGCAGGAGGTAAACAGTCCCCCTCGTGGCCCAGGTTGCACTTGCATGAAGGAGGCTAATGAAATTGGGTAGTTAGCGAGTTTGTTAATGAGCTGGGACAGGGAAATTTAGCTTCGGCTGTTACAGTATCGGTGGCTTTGGGGGCTTGTAAAAGTTCAGGCTTGGGGAAGGTTGTGCTTGCTTTGTGTCCCATTGTGGCAGTTTTTTGGTGGACTGGCAGATTCTCTTGAGAACCAACAAAACCCCCAACCCCCATTGCCTAAAACCCACACTGCCGTTTGATTTACTTATTCATTTTTTTTGTGGCCTGACGTTTCAAACTTCAGCCTGTTCTGGGACTGTGTGTGTGACATGAAGTAAGAGCCTGCACGGCTCTTGCGCTGGATACACTTTAGATAAGGACTGGTGTATATATTTCCGATCCTGCTGATAGCGTGTGGAGCCCAAGGAGAAGAGCTGGTGGTTCCATTCTGTCAATTTGCTTTGAATTTCACATTTATAGTTGTGTGGCAGGAGGCAGCCACCTCTTACCACTGTCGCTCGATACTAGTTTAGCGCATGTGATTAGATATGCCGCCTTCCTTTCGCTCTTGCTCTTGCAGGCATCCCACCTTGCCGGGGATCTGGCTGCCTCTGCTTCTGCCAAGGCAAGTGATGCCTGGAGAGCTGAAGCATCTCCCTTTTTTCCCCCTCGGAAGGACCGAGGCTTGTGTTGTCCCTCTCTGACTGCCCTACGGTGGCATTCTTCTGGACTCTTTAAAATTTGAAGCTCTCTTTAAAGTAGCGGTGGTTAGGAAGATACTGGGAAACTGGGGTCATGTGTTCCTGAGCTTGCAGCAGCGACTCAAAAAGGAGTAAAGATTGAAACAGGGTTTCTGTGCTGCCGTCCTAGGACTGCTTGTGGCCCAGCAGCCTTCAGCAGATGGTTTGTGAGATCCTTCCCTCCCCCCAAAAGCGCACGCGATGCCGCCCCTGCAAATGAGCAGGCAATCTGTTACTTCTACATTCTCTCACTTTATTTAAAGTTCAAATCTCAGCTGGGTTTTTGTTTGACTAAAATGTGCAAATCATTTCACTGTGACTTTGCAAGGTGGGCTGCAGCATTGGTGGGTTTTTTTGGTTTTGTTTTATTTTCCTGAAAAGCTTAATTGGTCCTTGAATAAATAAATAAGTAAAACATTGGGTGCACTGCTCAGACTTACCAGCTTCTATCTGTGAAGATTTCATCTGCTGTCCCATGTTGGGGCTAGCACAATCCCGTTTGTGGTTCCATCCCTCACAGGAGCCCGTGGTACCCAGATGCCGAGTAAGGATGTGGCCGAGCCGCAGCTCCTGCGCAGGAGCTGGGAGCGGAGGGGCTGCGATACCTTTGGTGCTGGGTGGGAGGCGAGGCAGCCCTGGCCCGCCCGGCTGCTTTGCTGTTTGGAGTGCCATTGTTCGTCCTGTCGTTCGGGCCCTCCCCTCGCATTCAGTGTGTCTCAGCATCCTGGGGAAAAAAAGCCTTGATCCTGGACTTGCTCTTCTCTCAGGGTTCAATAGGCTTCACCAGCTGAAAGGCAGGCTTTGGAAAGGGAGGGGGGGCTTTTCACAGAGCTGGGGAGAATCAAAGGGAGTCATCACAAATGGCAGCTTAAAATATCCGGCCTTTTCCCACTTCTCCGCTTTACATGCCCGTGCAGAGCGTGGGTGCAGCCATGCTGCTTTTGTGACGTTGCTTGTTCTGCGCCCATCATGGCTGTCCTGTCCCTGGAGGTGTTCAAGGCCAGGCTGGATGGGGCTTTGAGCACCCTGGTCTAGTGGGAGGTGTCCCTGCCCATGGCAGGGGGCTTGGAACTGGGTGATCTTGAAGGTCCCTTCCAACTCTAACCATTCTATGATTTGAATACCTTGTGTTCCCCCAGGCTGTTTTCATGGCAAGTCTTGTCTCTGACCTCCCTGTGGGCTTGGAGGGCACCTTTAGGGGGTGAGGTCTGCAGACCCCCATGCATCCTCACCCTCTCTTGCTGGTGTGCCCATTGCAGTGACGGTGGCACCAGCCAGCGCAGAAGAAAGCACGAGGCGTGCAGACCCATTCTGCAGTGGTGGGGTCTTGGGTGTCCCAAATACCCTTGTCCAGGTCTCCTGCTGCCCCATGGTTTCCCGCTGGTCCTGGCTGCCTGCATCAGGGAACTACCTGCGAATTTTATGAGAGGGATGAGTGCTAAAGGAAAACCCAAAAGGCGAAGAAAACAGCCCAAAATGTTCTGTCTGTTTTTCTTACTCCCTTTCTGCCTCTGTTTTTTAAGTCTGCTACATGATTTGAGGGAGAGCGGTAGGGCTGATACCCTCTTCTGCAAGACTTGGGTTTGGCAAGATGGAGAGGAAACACAGCCAATGGAGGGCAGTGGAGAAAAAAAACAGGTAAGATGCTGCAGAAACTGCTTCCCCTGCAGCTGCAGGAGGAGCTGCTTCGGTGGAGGGAACCGCAGGTGCAGAAGGGGCCGGTGGCAGCATCTCTTCCCATTGCGCTGTGAACCAGAAATGGCAGTGCCCGGCTCCCAGGAGGTTTCTCTTTTACTGTTCTTTGTATGGCAGCCTGAGCAAACAAACTGGGCTGCTCTTGATAATGAAAGAGATGACATTACTAATTTATTTGCCCATCCAAATGCAGGATGTAATAGAACAGAATTAATCTTTTCTCTTTACACATCAGATGCTTGTAGCTGTGGGCAGCGGGTGGGCTTTTAGCCTCCGGTGTGTGGCTAACTGGGACTTTAGCTGGCTGCCTTGGTTTGGTGTGGCGTGAAGATAAATGAGGTGCTACAAGGAACAGGCGTTTTATGGGTACATGGTTGGTCCCAAGCCTGGATGTGGGCAGTGCGATGTGGCTGAAGGAAAGAGGGATTGGTATTAGCTGCGGTGCCTTTGTGGTCCCGGCAATCGGCTGAGCCCCCTTCATAACCCACCGTGGATGAGTCCTGGAGAACTGCACAGGGTGGTTCAAAAGGCGTTTCCCAACGGCAGCAGTGCCTTGTGGGGACAGCTGTCCCTCGGTGGTCTCCCAGAGAAAGGAAATGGCTCAAATCCAGCCACAGCAGGGATGGTGGTGGTGGCCGCAGCGCTTACTGGCTGAGTCTTGGGACGGTGGCCATGTGGGAGAGCTTTAATGAGGCATTTTGGATTCCTTCCCCACCGCTGCAGCCGGTTACTGAATCATCTGTATGCAAATGAGCTAATTTGTGTCATTAAGAGAGCCCTGTTAATCAAGACCTCCCATGGTATGACTGGGCTGTAGTCATAATGCTTGCTGTATTTTAGGCCCTGATTTTTTTTAAATTAGTAACAGTGTGTATGATGTTCATCCCTGGGCACCTGCAGCGCAGCCCATGTGGATGCTGAGCTGCCTTGAGATGCAGAACCGGGGCCTCAGAATTTCCCTTCAGGGGGGAGATGTTTCCTAAAAGCCTGGCCAGAGCAGTGGAATGTAAAGTCCCGAGATACTGTGACTTTCAGCAAGGAAGGAGCAGGGAACTTCTTGAGCTCCCTCTTGCCAATGTGAGTTTAACCTGGCACCAGGAGCTCTGCCGGTGACACCTGCAGCTCAGGGGTTTTGACAATCACAGGGCGCTTTGATGCCTGCAAATCTTCCCTGAAATTTCCTGCCTTCCCTCCCACATGGGGTATTCATACAAGAGTGTGGGTGCATCCTTAGGGCAGCGGTTTGCTTTCAGGTGCTTGCGTGAGCTATGGGAGAGATGGAGGTGATGGGATGACAGACCAGCTCATGTGCAGGTGCCAGTGTGCATCTCAGCTGTTTTCCTGCAGTGTTTCTGGTCCCAGCTCTTCCTCATGCTGCTGTGTTTGTGTTTTCCAGATCAGCCGGTTATGCGGCCACGCTCAGCAGAGGCAGTATCGATCAGCTAATTACCCTGAAGACCTTTTTGTTGACAAGAAAGTCCTGAAGGTGACTCACGTTGAGCAAGAAGAAACTTTGTCGAGCAGAAGGAGGTGAGAATGCTCGGGCTGAGCATGGTGCCCGTGGGATGGGCTGCAGGAGCGGTCGCCATATGGGATGGCCCCATGGAAGCGGATGGAAGAAGTCCTTATTTCCCTTACCTATAAACCTGCAGCTGGTTTTGACTCTGAACATCAGAGCTCCTTTATGGCTGGCTCTGAAGTGCAGCGAGGTGACTACATGTGTTTTCTCACCTAGTGTGTCTATTTATTATTTTTTTTAACCTGTAGAACTGCCTCCTGCTTTTCATCTTTGTTTTTCTTCTTTGCAATGCCCCGGGTGCCCAGATTCATACACCAAATGCCTTGTCTGGGTTTCTTGGGCACTGCTATAGGGGCAGAAATACACACAGGTCTAGTTATAGGTGGAAATGGTCACTCTGGCCTGAAACGCTGCATGTAACACTGTTACTGGGGACTCATTTAACTTTTTTTGGTTCAGTCTTTTACGGTATTTCGGGAATGTTAACAGCCTTTTACTGAATATTTTCAAGGTGAAGCAGGTGCCTCCGCTGCTGGCACTGCGCCCTGTGCTTCCTCTCCTCTGTAAATAGAAGCTATAATTCCATGGGCTCACCCTGGTGTGTCAGGGAGAAGCATTTCCCCTCTACATCGGAAAGCCCTCCCAGAGACATGCGGTGCCTTTACTGCTGTCTGGAATACAAGAATCATAGAATCATAGAATCGTTTAGGTTGGAAAAGACCTTTAAGATCATCCAGTCCAACCATTGACCCTACTCTACCAGGTCTGCCACTAAACCATGTCTCTAAGCACCACATCTACACAACTTTTAAACACATCTAGGGATGGTGACTCAACCACCTCCCTGGGCAGCCTGTTCTAATGCTTGATAACTCTTTCAGTGAAAATTTTTTTCCTAATGTCCAGCCTAAACCTCCCCTGGTGCAACTTGAACCTGTTTCCTCTTGTTCTAAGAAAAATCCCTGCAGAAGAGAAACAGGCAAGCTTGGCTGATTTTGGAACTGAGGATAGACTAAGTTGGATGGATTTCTCTTTAAAGAGTAACAGGGCCACATTCTTGATGTGGTTCCCATGAGTGCACCAGGGCTTGCACTCCTCTGTTGTCTCAACACGTCGGAGGGTTACACAGCCCAGGCTCTGTCAGAAATGTCCTTTGAGGACTGTGAAGTCTAATGAAATCTGCTGCTATGGATTACGTGAGCTCGTACCTGCAGATACAGAAGAGTTTCTCCCTTCCCTTGCCCTCCCTGCCTGGTGGGGAGCTCTGCTCCCCAGGAAAGTTTTCTACCATCTGTTCTCCCCTGCGCTGCTGGGATCTGCGGGATGGGGAGCAAGGCAATGCCTAGGATGTGAGGAGCTGGATACGATGGGCAGCATAAGACTTTTCCTGCTCGGGGTTTGGCGTTACCAGAAATGCAAGTTCTTGCCTCATTTTGGCTTTCAAAATGGTGTTGGTTGGACCTCCTGCCCCACCGTAAGCCCAGTGTAGGAGATGGCTGTAGGAGGTGGTTCATGCAGGAGGTGAATGTCTGAAGCACCCCTCCAATTTGTGCAGGGGGTGGCGGGGGTGTCATGGGCTGAACTCCCGCCCTTTGGGAGGAGGTTTGGCTCCTCAGCCAAAGGTTTATTGGCATGGACAGCGATGGAGGGGTTGGTGCTTGCCATACCCCGGGAGGCTGCGTTATGGTGAGCCAGGGTAGGACCTGGTGGCGCCTCTGCCGGCTCTGCCCGCAGGGGCTGTGTGGGTCTGACCGGAGCAGGTCCAGGCTCCTCGGGAGCAGAAGGACAGAGCGGAGCAGCGCTGGCTGCCTTCCCTGGCGCTGGCGCTTCTTCTCCTTGTGTCGCCTGCCCCCAGCTGGCAGTCGGGGGCTTCGTCTGGAGAGGCAACTCGGCCAAATCCCCAAGCGAAGAGGGACGGAGGGAGCTGGGCGCTCCCTCTGTACCCCAGCCTGCCTAAGCTTGCTCTGTCCGGTAGCCCCGTGGCTCCCGACAGCCGGTCCCACCGCTGCGGGCACCAAGGGATGCCCCTGGGAGTGCTCCCAGCTGGAGGTGCTGATCCCTCATCACCCCTCCCGGGGAGGAAGGAGGCCGAGAAGTAACCCTTGCCAAAGGGGGAAACCCGGTGAACCCAAGCCAGGAGCCTGCGAGGCCAAATCTTACTTCCTCCAGTCCCTGCTGTTCATATTATTGTACTTTTTGTGCCATTTACCTCATTAAATCTGCCAGTGTTTCCCGGTGACAGCTGCTGATTGCTCTCAAGAGGATAGACCTGGGCTGGTGGGGGGACAGGCACATCCCGCTCCCACAGCCCCTGTCTCCTTTCTGGCGTCTGTCAGAGTCCCCGGGGTCAGCCTGTGTCCTGGCACCTCTGGACCGCTGCCGAAGGGGACCTGCTGGGGACAAAGGTCCTTGGTGCTGGGATGGGAGGGCGCAGGGTGGAGGTGCAGCCTGATTCACATCCCCTCTGCCTGGTGCAAGCACTGCTCCTGTGGCTCCTCCTGCCTTCCCGGGGCAGAGCCATTTTGCTGAGTGTAACTTGCCCCTTTGAATGCAGACTGTGACCCCACGGCCAGCCCAGCGTATGCCTTGAAATCATGTATTTTTCAACAGTGCAGCGTGAAACACAGTGTTACACATCTGTATGGGTCTGTGCTGAGAGCGTCTGCTCTGGTCTGCCATCAAAAACGCTACCCACCCTTGCAGGAGTGTTGGATGGCCAATGTCAGGCAGAAAAAGTGACAAGGCTGTCCTTTCCTGAAGGGCCTTTGTTGTCTTCTGCAAAGCAGAGGGCACTGCGGGCAACCTGAGCGCTTGCTGCTCAGATGCACCCCATGTATGCACGGCCTGAGCCAGCAGCACCTTTCCTTCGGTGCTGTGAGGGCGCAGAGAGTGTGTCTGGCTTTGGCGTGCTGCATGGTTGGGCTGAGGTGCTGCTGCCCCAGCATCCCCCCCATCACTGGTGGTTTTACCCTAAGAAACACGGATTCAGCCCTTAACTGAATAACATCAGGGGACGATGTAAAATGCTGCTTGAGGTCAGAAATAAGACTGATGCTTCATGGTTTGTTTGCACCCAGCTGCGTTCTTGTTGTGTTTGTGTGACTACCTTCACTGGTTAAAATGCACCGACCCCATCTTCTTTTCCTCTTTGAAGTGAACACCATTTTTTTTCCCCCACTCTTTCTTCCAGGGAACTCATTGCGAAGCTGAAGTCCCACAGCAATTTTTACAGCAGCTTGCCAGAGTATATCTGCAACCACAGCTCTGCAGTTCAGAACGACACTCTTTGCTGGAATGGACAAGAAGTCGTGGAGAGGTGAATTACGTTTCCCTTCCTCTCCCCTGCACTGCTTATCTTTTGTTAACCAGGCGCAGGAGTGGTCTGGGGCTGAGACACTTCTCGTTCCCTTGAGAAACCTTTTCCAGAGCCGGTGTCCATCTGCAGCTCAGATGAGTGTGCGAAGTCTGCACGGCGAGAGGTGGTTGTGTGCTGCCCTCCACTGAGTTTTCTGTGCTCTGCTGTGAAAACCCCACAGCCCTGATTTCTTTTGGTTGGGGTGAGTTGGTAGGGGTGATCCAAGAGGGGAGAGCAGCAGCAGCTCAGCGCGGCTGTGCTCCCGTGGGAGGGGGAGCTCCTCTGGAGTAGCAATAGGGGCAATTGCCACCATGCGCTGCGTTGGGGTGGGGATGTCTCCGACCTGGCTCCGTGCAGTGGTAGCAGGACAGCATGGCTGGTATCCCCTGCCCCATCCGAGGAGTGACAAGCATTTCTCCATGGCTCTGTGCTGGAGGAGGTCAGGACCACTGAGGTCTGGTGGTGCCACTGCTGCCATCTGACCGTCTTCCAGCAACCAGCCCTGGCTGTCCTCTCTGGACAGAGCTATTCACACCAGGGTCCAGTTTGTGCCCTGGCTGCTTTTCCCTGCCCGACTTGCTGGTTCTGAGGATCTCCTGGATGTGACTGCAAGGTTAATGAAGACAGGCGAGTACAGGCTTAATAGCATCAAGGGGAAGGAAGTGTTAATAGAATTTTTTTTCCTTGTAGAAAATGCCCCTCAGGAAAGTTAAAGAATGTGGAAATAGAACTTGGAAATATTTTTTACATAAATCTCCTCTAATCACCCTACTTTGCAAAGCATCCTTTGCGATTAAGTAGTTTGCATAAAGGAAGAAATAGAAATAAAATCAGGAAGTGGTGAAATGTTGAGATATTAATTATGACTTCTTGATCAGTAACCTCAGGTGGTAATTAACCTGTATTTGCAATACTGACCTGAAACACTGAAGGGACCAAAATAGCATCAAACTATATTTTGAAAAAAATTGCTCAAGCATCTAAGGTCACACGCTTAATAAAATGTACTTACTTTGCCTAAGGAAAAATGTGTCCTCTATCTGTACCTATTTCTGGAAAATCTTGAGTTTCCATGCCTAAGTGAGAAGTACAATTGAAAAAAAAAAAAAAAGATTATTTCAATACTGTCTCACTGATTGTTAATTAAAACTTCTTAAAACAGTGCTATGAACACTGCAACTTTGCAGGGGAGGACCCAGGGTGAGGTCTTTGCTTATGACAGTTCACTGGGGCCACAGCCAGTGGCCCTGGTTCAGGTCCTGCTGACGCACGGCTGGGTGAAGTGGCAGCAGTGGAAAGGTGCTGAGCCCAGATCCTCCTGCAGATGTAAGTTCAGAGTTATTTGCAGATTAAACATGACTTTAGATGGTAGCCTGCTCCAGCTCTCTGCTGAGAATACCAGCGGACCATCATTGGCAGAGATGTCATCCTAGGTCCCCTGCTGCAATGCTGTGGTGTTGGTGGCACAGTACGGCAGGTCCTGTAGGTGCCACGGCGTGCAGAGGAGGCAAGGCAGGGAGAAGGCAAAGTGTATGTGCACGGAGCGGGCACCGTGATTTCAGCCCCTGACTTGCCTGGCTGTTAAGTCAAGGATGAAATCCTGTGCTGTGCTTGACGAGAGCATGCCTTCCCGCACCTCTACTCCTTGCCCCCACCGATCTAGGGCACAGTTGTCACCACCTCTGCCAGCTCCTATGAAATATTAGTAACACCTCTCTCGCAGGCAGATCTTGGAGTGTTTTGCTGCGAGCAGAGAGGGGTGCTGAGAGTGAAAGCCCCCATCCCCTTGCAGGGACGTCGGTGGTGTCCTGGAGGGGGAGACTCTTGCTAGCTGAGCAGGAAAGCAGTGTAGATGGTGGCTTGCATGGAGGAGGAGATCTGAACACCCCCCTGAAGGCAGGGTGTTCAGGAGGGAGGGCAAATGGATGCACAACATAGACATAGCTGTTGCCTTTTAAATGCATCGACTGCCTTCCCACCCTGTGTTTTTAGCATCTGCAGCTGTAACGCTTCCCAGGGTGACCCTCTCCTCTCCATAGCCTGCGAAAGTGTCATACGTGGTGGTGTTTCTGCTGATGAAATACAGGGGAGAAATCAGCTAAATAAAGCTGAACTAAGATAACAGTCTGTGGTGCTCCTCTCTCAGGACCCATTTGCAGAATGTTTCAAATAGAAGCAAACACGTAGTTAAGATGGTCTCTCAAGCCAATTACATTGCTTCACATGGAGCCAAAACTGACTGCTTCATGTGCTTGGACTTCCCAGCATGGCATCTCTTCCAGAGAGTCTGGGAGGATTCCTGGAAATCAGGAGCATTTAAGGTAATGGTGCTCGAGTACCTCAAACCACCAGTTTCTTTGTTCAGTGTTCTCCCCAAGAGGGAGCCAAGCAGCTGTTCACCGCGTAGGAGCTCTTTCCCAGGCTGCTCTGAGAATGTGCATTATGTACTGGAGTGTTTCTGGCGTGGCTACAGCAATTCTCCCGCTGCACTCATGTGCGCTTGTTCGTTGTCAAACTCCAGGTTGCCGCTTTTCACAAGAAACTTCGTGTTTTTTGAATCTCTTGCATTAATTTCAGGATGCTGAACCTGGTAGTTGTCCCATGCATGTAACAACTGCCAAAAAGAACAGTCTGATTTTCTAGGTTTTGTGCACGTAAAGTATGCTTTATATCTTGATGTTTCCCTCTTGCTTTGTTGGATATTGGCTTTTGCAAATCGTGCACTTTTCCCTTGTGCTAATCTTCCTGACTGAAAGTTCAGCAAACTGGCCAGGAGGAGATGCTAATGCCTTGCACTTTACCTGCTGCATGTGGTTGCTGTAGCTGGATACGTTTCACCTCGGGACAGGATTGAGTTGCCTGAGTGTGGGCACCATGTGCAACCTGAGATCCCTTTGGGATCTGGGGCATCCATAGGAAGATCTAAGACCACCCATGTCCCTGCGGAGTGGCAGCTGGGGCGCGGGGGAGACACCTTGTGATTCCCTTAGCAATATGAGATGCTCACCCTAGGGACAGGTTAAAAAGCACTTGCTGAAGCTGCTGAAGGGGAGATGGATGGTTGGGTGGATGCCGTGTTTCCATGTGTTTCCATGTCTGGTGTGACACAGATGATGGATACACAGCGATGCCCAAGCAACTTTATCAGTGAACTTGACGTGAGCATCCACATGGGGATGTCTGGGCTTTGGTGGTGTTCCTGTAGGGCTTGTGGCTATTTACCTCTCACATCTTTAATGCAGTTCCCAAGTGTTAATTAAGTTAGAGAGGAGCCCTGCTGGTTTATCTATTTCCTGACCTCTCTGTCATGACAAAATTTGCTAGTTATTCTAAGCCCTTTTCCTATAACATGTTAAATCAAGCCTGGAATAGCAACTTCACAGGCCCTCGCCAATGCGTTCAAGTACTAGGTAATACCAACAATGTGTATCCTGCTATTTGACACAAACAGTCGCTTCTGCACCTTATGCTCCTCGTCTTGTGATTTTTCTGAATCAGTAGTTACTCTGTCCTGTTTATCCTAATGCTTTGTTATCAGCAGAGTGAGCGTGTCCCACCTCCCCATGGACCGGACATGCTTAATGTCTTTCCACTGGGTCTCGTTTCCCAGTTTAAGCCTTGAACCATCCTTTGTTTCCTCCTTGACCTTAACTCCCTCTGCCCTGATTGAATGTGACATGTTCACCTGGGACTCCGATGCAATGCAGCCGGCTGGAGTATTTTATTGTGATTTTCTCCTGGTGCAATGAACTGTTCTCTGTGCAGTCCTGTGCAGACTCTGCTTTGCTGGTTGTGTTGATGAAGGTCTGACTCTGCTTGAGCTATGTTCTTGTTTCATGCCTGGCTCTGAGATTTCTCACTGATGGAGCAGGGTTACGCATGCAGTGGGGGCAGCCCCTTGCAACCCCCCTGAAATTAAGAGCTCTGTGGACCTGCTTGACCAAGGGCTTTCTACACCTTGGCTTGTGGTGGGGATGACATGCAACGTGCCCTGCTGATGGGTCAGCATCACTCATCCCACTTTGTGTATTCTAGTATTTTTAATATGATTCATCCCTCATTTTCTTTTACCGAGTCATACTTTGTGATCCTTTGTCCATCTCACTCACTTCTCTGGTTTGGACCATCTAATAGCAAGAATTCATCCTCCTTCCTGAGGTTTGATCTCTGGGTTGGTAGCTTGATCGCCATCCCTTACATGGGTTGAGCCTGTGGTGCCTTGATCTGTCAGAAATAACGGCTTGCAAACAGTGGCAACCCTACAAGGAAGGTTGATTTTTGTCGTCACGCACTGAGCAGTGCCTGTGTCTTTTGCTGTGCTGTTGCTGCTTAGTTGAAGAACATAAGCCAAAGTAGGAAGAAAAAAGAAAAGGCAAGAAATCGCTGCTTTTCACACTTTCCAAAGCATGTAAAAAACATATTGTGCTTTTATGTGACACCACAAAGGTTCACAGCAAAAGCCACACGTGGCATGCTCCACCACTTGTGAAGAGGTTGTGAGGGGTCACAGTGCCTGGGCGTTCGTGGTAGCTGGGCACCAGACCTGCTGGATCTCCTTCTGTTTGTGTGCATCCCTGTGCACTTCTTTGCAGCTTTCCTGGGCTCAGTTAGTTGACAGGCACTTCCCTGAGATAGCAGAGGGCTGGACACGTAGAAAGGGTGAATGTGCAACAGCTTAAATCTGCCTAAGTGAGGGTTACCATTGCACCCTCTGTTTGTCTTCATGCCCCATCCTCCCGCCTGCCCTCATGCTGGTGGTTGGTGGGTGGTGAGAATATGTTGTCCAGCCTCTCTTACCCGTATCTCCATCCAATGCAGAGAAAAACCAGAGGGTGATTCTTATCACTGAAGCCCTGGCTGAATAATTAGCTCATTTGAAGACTTCAGCTTAAGTCAAGTGGGTGTTGAGATATTGAACTCATCTCGGTTTCTACGGGAGTTAGGCGTCTGAATCTCAAAGGTGATTTGAGCTTTACATACAGTATCAGGGATTTGCAGCATTTAATGCTAAAAGCCTATTAAAATCTAGATTCTCAGAGTTTAGTAATCTGCTTACACAAGTATATTCCTTTCAAGCTGTTCTGAATAGAATGACAGCAATGTTTGCCCACTGCAAAACTTGTAAGCGCATTAAATATTACTGTTAGATACTGCCATTTCCAAATTTCTCAGGACAAACTTGTACATTAATCTAAATCACCCACAAACTCTTGTTCTCTTTATACCAATTCCAAATTAATATATTTTTAGCACCTTGCCAGATTCTCTTCTTCAAGCTAGAAGTCTCAGATTTCCCTGCTGTTGCCAATGTACTGCGGTTTGTTTTAATCATACAAATCATAAACAATGAAAGCACAATTGGAAGCAAGAGAGAAAAATGAGATTCTGTAATTGGAACAAAGGAAATTCCATGCCAGCAATAACCCTTTAGTTCATGAAGGGTTTGGTTATTTCTGGCAGTGCTGCAAAATATCTGATACAATGGAGTCCCCAAAGAGAGAGGCTGCATAACTTTTCAAGCTCATAAAACACAGCTTTGTAGCAAATGTAAGCTATAATGAAAGGATAGTAGGCAAATTCAGTGGGTTATTGAGTGGCCATAATTGTTTCCAGAATATTTCAGAAATGAAGATCATGAATCTTCCTATATTAAGCCTGCTGCTTGGTCTCAGGTTTAGCCAATTTTCCCACAATCTATTTGTCTTGAACTTTACTCAACTGAAGTAAGAATGGAGGGAGACTTCAGGCTGTCCCTTTACTCTTCAAACTCCCATTGTTTTGCTATGAATATTACAGTTTTTGCTGTTCTTAAACTCCCGTCTTCCAGAATCAGGTGATTATCTGAGACTTCACGTTTAATAAAACAAACCAACACCTGCAGCATGCTTACCGGCTGTAGTGCATTGCGTACAGTGGTGGGGAAGAAGCGGCAATGAAGCAGCTCTCCATTGGCAGGGAGCTAATACAGCAGGATCTCAGAGGGCTCTCATGGTAGAGAGACCAGGCTGCAGGGTGGTTGATATTTGGAAATCCAGCAGAAAATGTCTCCTTTTTATTTAGGTGAGAATGTTCCTCAGTGAGAGCCTTAGATTTTCCTGGTTGCTTTTGAAGAAGCTTGCTCAGAGCCTCTGGTGGTGTAAATTGACTGCGGCATTGCAAGCTCTGCGATGACTGCAAGCACTCACTTCAAGCAACTGAGTGCACGTGGCAAGCCAGGAGGGCACCCGAGAACCATACACCCCAATTCTATCCTGCCAACTGCACCCCTATGTAGCAGGTGTCTGCATATGATTGAGGGATGGTGGGACCATGCACCCCATATGGAAGAGGACAGCTGGGGTGGACCTGCACTTGGCTGGCCTCCAGCCCGCACCCAGACTGGTTGAGTGGGTTGGTATGGTTATTGGTATGATTGACCAGGTCTCTCTGCACAAGCTCTTTTTAGAGAGGAAGGAACAGGGAAAGAGTTATCACCTCTTCTGGGAGGCTTATGGACTCATCCAGGAGTTACCCCCTGGTTGCAGGGTGGGATGGGTGAGTTGGAAGCACCTCTTCCAGCCTTTTGGCTCCTGCCACTTGCACCGCTGATGTGACACTAAGGTGGTCACACTAAACCAGAAGGCAGCTGGGCCAGAGAGAGTAAAATGTGGGTATCACCACTGCACCCACCTTTACTGACCCATGAAAACCAGCTGGAGAATGACTTGGGCTCCCACCAGGAATGCAGGGGAGAAACTTTTCTTTCTTGTCTCCCCTTTTTCGTATCTTTTTGCCTTCTACGTGGTGAGGACTCGGTGTCACCAGCCCACATGCCTTGAATCACAGAGCAGCTTCAGGGGATTGCAGGTACTGGAAACCCTGCTCTCTCAAGCTTGGTTATTAAGTCCTGTGCAATGAAATCTCTTCTCTTGTGTTGTAGTCCCGTCTTGTAGAAGACTGCATTGTATTTGTCCCACATCCACTCCCTCAAACAAGTATGATTCAGTGCACAGAAATAGTAGTGGAAGAGCCTGCAAGGGATATCATGCTGTTTAAACTGTGGAGCTGCATTTGAATAAATACTTTGCAACTGGAAGGCAGACATAAATTAATTGTTATTTGAGTGAAAACCTTACTTTCCTTTTTCTAAAAGGTGTAATTCTTTATGTTTGACTTATAGGATTACTTTCTCTGGATCACACGTCAGGCATTGCAGTAACTCATCTCTAAGCCTAGCATGGCCAAGTAGGATGAACACACATTTTACATTCATTGCCATATATTTAAATTGCATTTGTCATCTTGTCTTCCTTGCACTGAAATGAAAGAGCTGCATTTGGACTGGAACGACCGAACGTTCACAGAAGACATTTGTGAATGGTGGGGAGAAAAGGAAGGGAAAATCTTTTAATTTGACTGCATACTTTGACATTTATGGCTGGTGGATGAGGAGCAGGAAGGGTCTGTAGTTCTGCTGTCCACACAGATCATCAGTGTTTTCATCAGGTGGTTATCTTTAAAGTCATTTTTAGCAAGGGCTGCTTATCAGCACATTTTACAATGTGACATTTGTCTTTGGAAAATACCATGTCCCCAGCAAGAGCCATACCCAGGGAGCCCAGGCAAGGAGATGCGTCAAAGAGAGAAGTATTTTGGACTTTGCTTGTGAAGTGGAAGCCAGACCACGCTCATGTTGCAACACTGATATCCCTTCGGTGCAGGACCCTGTGGGACCATGGCGGGGACTATAACCACTGTGCATATTTGCTGTTCAATGCCCATATCACCATGGCCGAGGTATGTGATGGGTTTCATGGAGTGGCACAAGTGTCCTGCAGAAGGGGCTGCTTTACTGGCATATGTCAAAAGCAGCTAGAGAGGGTTCTGAGATTTTTTTCCTTTGCTGAGCTGTGACTGGGGAACATGGGAGGAAGGTGACACTTTGGCTTTGCTTTGCAATGGGACCCGTGAGCCCAGCAGCAGCTTGGTGGGACACAGGGAAGCCTGCATGGGGACTGCCCTGGGAGCCCCCCATCTTCCAGCTTAGTGGGGGCTGCAAAGACATCTCTCTGCCATATTAAGGCCTGGCTACTTGGCTCAGGCTGCAGGGAGAGGTGCCAGCTGCCTTTTCCAGCTTTTCTGGCATTTCAGGAATGTCCATCCCTCACTGAAGCTACATTTCAAAGTCTTTAACCCTTGGTTTGGCTGCATCCCACATGCCTGAATGTGTGCCAGCCCTGGTGGGTGGGCAGAGAGGGGCACAGTCGAGGCGGAGCTGCCCGAGTGCACGGGGCGATCTCAGCTCGGCAGTGCAGAGGCAGCATGTCCTGAAGCACCCAAGCCACCCAGGAGCTCCTCTCTGGCTCTTCGGATGTAGCGTGTCCCTGTGTATCTGCTTCTTTGCGATGCATGCTTGAAGATGTGCAGCTTGCAGAGCCCACTGCCTTGCTGCTTCAAGTGATTTGTGTAATGATGCAAATGGTTCCTTTTGGGCCTATTACGTACCCTTGTACCTGGCCAGGTGGGAAGCACCAGGTGGTGGCACTCTGCTTCCCCAGCATCACTGTTTTAGGGAGAGATCCCTCTGCAAATGCTTGCAGGTTTGCTTCCTTCTCTAGTAGACTTGTCCCCCCGGGGAAGGTGATCTGACATCCTCACTGCTCCACCACAGTCACCGAGGTCACGTCGGGACCTCTGTCTTCTGGAGAACAATTTCAGTCTTTGGACACACAGTTATGGTGACCTGCCGTAGCTGTGTTCCTCCCTCCTGTACGACATTGCCTAGGCTGCAGAAATCCTCTCTGGCCGTAGTTGCGTGGCTTTCGGAAGGGATTTCGCCCACTCAAACCCAAGCTATTGAGTTTAGGAGAGAGATTGTATTAATTTAGGTAGGCACCAAACCGGCTTGGTTCTGCTCTTGCTGAAACCTGTGGGAGATTTATCCTGCTAGTTAAATCTCTTAAACCACAGGAGACTTTTCGGCAGTGTACTTTAAAGTTCCATCAGTGTTTTAAATTAAATTTACAGTGACACCAAAAATGGTAATTTCTTTGGCGTCTAAAAAGTCATGCATCTTCTGGATGTTTATGTTCAGTCACCAGATGTGTTTGTCAGGTTGGCACGGTGGCATTAAGTGACCGTGTGACACGTAAGCATCAGGTTTAATGGTTTGCTGCTCCCAATGCCTTATTCCCCTGCAAGAAGTTAAGCCCAAGTGTTTGCAGAGCCGGGCAGGTCTGTGCTTGCGGCAGCAGCGTCTTCCCACGAGATGGTGCTGGGAGCCTGTGGTCCTGCTGGCCGGCGGTGCGGGGAAGCCAGGCCTTCTCCTGGACATGGGCTGCTGCAGGCTGGGATCCAGCCTGGCGCTCCCTGGCCCCACTTCTACCAGTCACTTAGCTTTCAGCCTACAATGGGCCTCTAATTCCATGTGTAAGTGCTTTTCTGAGCTGGGAGCTATTACGTCTCAGGTATAGCTGTGTTTTGTACTTCCCAGGATAATGCAACTATTGGAAAAAAAAAAAAGTGTGTGTTTTGCAAAACATTGAGTCCTAACTGGAGGCACCGGCATGGGAAAGGTGTCTGGGTGGAGAACAGAGCTGTTGGAGTTGGTCCGGTGCGCCTGGGCAGCACTGTGCTTGCAGGTGAAGCGTGGTGGGTTGGCTGTGGAGGCAGCTGCCTCGGTGCTGAGGAGCTGGTGGGGCTTGGGAGACCCAAGCTGATGTCTGTGCTTTGCAGTGACTCTTCTCCTGTACCTGGACAAGATGTTTGTGTCTGGAAACAGGAATATACACAGGTGGGCACTCCTCTGTTAGAGGCACAAACACCTCCTTTCTCCCATCCTTCTTCATCTGGCATCTCTTTCAGTGAAGCATCTCATGGGGTGGCCAGCCCTCAGCTGAGCTGTGTGTGCGTAAGCCTGGCACTGGGGACCCGACTGGGATGCAGAGTGCTCCTGTATGTATAACACCTGCTCCGAAAAAGCCTTGTAGTGGAAATCAGCCTGAGTCCTGTATTTTAAATGATGTGAATATTTCGGGTCAGGAGCAGATTCCTGCCGCACCTGTATAAATCTGGGGTTGCCTTTGCATCCCCACGTGTCTGAGTCAGTCTCATTCCTAATTTAGAGTTTAAGTGGGACCAGCCCCCTGTGTATCCCCGAAACCCTCAGTGTGTCCCAAGAGCTGTTGTGGCTGAAGGTCCCCATGCCTTTTGCTTTCTCCTCCAGCAAAGCATCCTCCCTGCACTGGCCCCACCATCCCTCCTGTCTCCCTCCCTTCCCCTCCCTCCTTTAAATCCCTGCTGAAGTCCCACTTCCTCCCCAACACCTCTCCCGAGCTCGAGCTCGCCTTGCAGCGTGGGGATGAAGGATGAGTGGGCAGGGGAGCCGGGAGCTGGCAGACGGGGAGACAGCCACCAGGGCTGGTACTGGGAGTTGGGTGAGGACATGATGTGTAGGAGATGAATCGTAGAAAGGAATATTCATCGTGTTTACCCATGGCACCGGAAAAACAGACGTACAGTCAAGCAGACTGATGCTTGGTGTTATCTCAGCGATCTTGCTTTCTTAGGCTGTGCCGGGGTTTGGCAGCGCGTGCTCGGGCTGTCAGTTCTTGGAGATGAGGACTTGTTTTGTGCTTGTAGAGTACCGTGGCCTGTCACTGGGGCTACGATGAATACCGACAACCCACAACTTGAGAAGGCACCAGTATGCCTCTGGGCCACTGCTGTGGCTGCCAGCAGTCCGTGGTGGCAGCTGCTCGCTCTGGTCCCTGAGCTGAGTTTGAGGTTGGTGTGGACACTCTCGTCTCATGCCCTGAGCATCATGAGCTGTTACCCAGCTACAGAGTTTGGAAACATGTTCCTCCAAAGGCAAGCATGCAGCAATCCCTCCTTCCCTTTTCTTCTCACTTTTATTGCTCTGATAAACTTTGCCATTCCGTATATTTTGCAGCAGTGAATATATATTTCTTTCCTAATCGCCGATGAAAAAGCTGAGCGCAGGCTTGGCTGCCCTCCTCTGCAGAGCTGCCCTGGCAGCTGGCTGCTCAGGGAGGGTCCCTGTGGAGAGCTGCATCTGGAGATCTTTCTGCCAGCTCTTTATCTGCTTTACGGGTGCTTTACTGTCTCGCATGGTACCCGTGTAAATCGGGATATCGTGTGGTGCAGAGCCCAGCACCGCACCAAAGTCAAGGTACAGTCTGTCTAAGTAGTTACTTTGATCCCCAAGGCTGGATCTCATCAAAGCCTGAAATCAGGATTGTTTGACAACACCTATTTTCCATTAGCAATGTTGACAGCATTAATTATATTCTGATGCTTTAATTCTTTATTATTGAAATCACACATCAGTGATAGTCATTATTTTGCAAGGGGGTTGATGTTATGCTAATCAGCTTGCAGTTAACTGGGTCATCCCACTCATTTTTTTTTGGCTGTGGGCACAACACTACTGCTCTTGTACTGGAGTCTCTGTGGTCTGCCAAGATTTATTTTAAACAAACATGAGCAAGCCAGAATTTCTAAGCCAGCTTTTTTAGGACTCTTGGGTGCAAGTTATGTGAAAATATTTATCCTTGTTGTATACTGTTTAACGTCTTCCTTGGTTACTAATGGACTGGAAAGGACTTCATCGTCCTCAAGTGATACAAGTTCATCATCTTGCTGCTTTGCAAAGGCAGAGCAGAAATATTTATGGGAATCTTCTGCCTTTGTCATTATTAACTGTCTTGTGCTCTCTGCTTTGGAAGGGGCTGGTGCTTATCTTGGGATTTCTTTTGTCTGTACTGAACTTTAAAGATCTCCATGTTATCCCATCACATTGTGGTCTCCTGTATTCTCACTCCCACAGGTACAGCCCCCAAATCACAAGGAACGGAGCAAAAGCTCAGCCTGGCAACCATGAGGTGAAGATGAAAGGTCCCGAGCCAGTGATCAGCCAGATTATTGACAAGCTGAAACACATCAACCAGGTTTGTTGCAGGCATGCCAGCAGGGATGGCTCCAGAGTGGGTGGTTTCCAAATCAGTCTGGCCTCCCCCGCACTTTCTTTGGGCTCAGCCAGACAACCCGGGGCATCTCCGTCTTCAGCAGCTGTGTGCCGAGCCAGTGCCGCCGCGGCCCTGCTCGGTGCCAGGCTGGCAGGACACGTGTGGCAGGTCCTGATTCCTGCACGCTGGGACGATGCTCCGTGGGTGAAGCAGGAGCTGCAGGGCACACGCTGTTGCAGCCCTCCAGGTCTCTGCCTGAGTGGGTGCGTGGATGCGTCCCTGCGGTGCACTTCTGCTGGGCATTCATCCCCTGCACAGTGGGGGACCGGGAAAGACAAGGCTGCCATGATGCCCTCGAGCACAACGTGCTGGCACAGTTCAATGTGGCACGTGCCTACTCTCCCCTCTGGTCAGAGGAGTCCGCTTTGGCATTGCTCGCGGCTGGCAGAGAGGGTCACTTGTTTGCTGTATCTCCCTGGGCATCTGCTCCCAGTCACTACTGGGGCAAGTTACCATTGAATGGGGAAATGGGAAAGCTGGATGAGACCTTTTCCACTGGGGAGGGAGCTTTCTTCCCACGATCTCAGACCTGGCATCTTTGCTGGGACAAGCAGGATCTTGTCTCTACACGTCATGCCAGGCCAGGTTAGGTCTGTGAACAAGCCCTGCTGCTGCCAAGGGATTAGGTGGCACCTCTGTGCAGTGTTCAGCTTGCGATTGTTAACCTCCCAGAGCTCTTCTGCAGCGTTGCCTCGGGCCAGCCGGGCTGGGGTCCGGCTCTGGACTCTGGTCTGCTCTCCATGCCACTGAGTAACTCGTAGAGGGAATGTTTTTCAGTAGGCTGATAGCTTGGACCTCTGAACTTTCCAGGGACACACAGCGCTGGGACCTGTCAGGGCAAATACTCGGGCAGTAATGCTGTTTGTTAATACAGCTGAGCTGCCCAGTCTCTCCCGAGAGAGCTCTTACTGGCGGGGACCTTTTTCAGGGTTGCTCCAGCATGAGGCAGGTTCCCAGGGTTAAGCCCAGCTTTGCTCCGCGGCTGGGTGGGCTGCGGGGGCTGCTCTCTCTGGAGTTGCTGGCTTTGCGACTTTTTTGCTAACCTCTGCTTTCCTGCTCCCGCGACTGCCAGGGACTGTTTTCATAGCAGTTCCTGGTTTAACCCCTGCACCTTCCGATGCCGGCATGCCTCATTAGTCGCCATCTGGGAGCGGGATGCAATGAGGGATCCAGGGTCCCCGGGAGCACCCTGGCACGCAGGAGCCAACGTGGGCAGTGGCAGCACAGCCTGCTCTGCCTTCCCGCACGCCTCCCCACGCCGAGCCATGCCATCTGCCAACAGCCCATAATTATTAAAAGACAGGGGGGGGAAATAGCATAATCAGCTCCCTGTTAAATGGGGTAGAGGGCAGGCTTCAACCTGCAGGTGATAATNAGGGGGGGGGGAGGCAGGGGGGGGAAATAGCATAATCAGCTCCCTGTTAAATGGGGTAGAGGGCAGGCTTCAACCTGCAGGTGATAATGATATTTTGCCGTTCACAGTGAGAAAGTCACACTGAACAAAACACGGTTATTAGTGTACTTGAAACTGCTGACATAAAGTGGTTGTGAAATGCTGGCTGCCAGATTGGGTCAAGTTAGGTCTTTGCTGAACAGTTCAGGCTGCTGAGGAGCGGAGATTCGTGGAACGAGAGACCCTGGGTAAACATCGCCGGGCTGAACTCAGCTGTTCGCAGCAGCAGTGTCTTTGTCAGCCGTTGCTCTGGGGAAAATAGTGGTAAGGGGGTGAATATGGTCGGCTTGGTCATGATCTCTTACAGCGCTTCCCCTCCTTGGCTTGCAATACCAGATTGGAACATGTTGTTGGGGGCAGCTGAGTTATTTTGGTGTAAATGTGTGCTGGCAGTCCAGAAGGCCAACCATATCCTGGGCTACATCAAAAGAAGCGTGGCCAGCAGGTCAAGGGAGGTGATTCTGCCCCTCTGCTCTGCTCTCATGAGACTCCACCTGGAATACTGTGTCCAGCTCTGGAGCCCCCAACATAAGAAGGACATGGGCCTGTTGGAGCAGGTCCAGAGGAGGCCACAAAGATGATCAGAGGGTTAGAGCACCTCTGCTGTGAGGACAGGCTGAGAGAGTTGGGGTTGTTCAGCCTGGAGCAGAGAAGGCTCCAGGGAGACCTTAGAGCACCTTTCCAGTATCTGAAAGGGGCCTACAAGAAATCTGGAGAGGGACTTTTTACAAGGGCGTGTAGTGATAGGATGAGGGGTAATGGCTTCAAACTGGAAGAGGGGAGATTTAGATGAGATCTCAGGAAGAAATTCTTGACTGTGAGGGTGGTGAGGCACTGGCCCAGGTTGCCCAGAGAAGCTGTGGCTGCCCCATCCCTGGAGGTGTTCAAGGCCAGGTTGGACGGGGCTTTGAGCAACGTGGTCTAGTGGGAGGTATTCCTGCCCATGGCAGGGGGGTGGGACTAGATGATCTTTAAGGTCCCTTCCAACCTAAACCACTCTATGATTCTATGAAATGTAAGAGTCTGAAAAAATATTGAACCCTCTTGTAAAATTGTTTTTGAGAAAGAGAGGGATTGAGAATAAAATCAGGAGAAAATGGGAAGTGATTTGTGAAAATCAGTTGTGAACCTAGCTATTCCTGCGGAGGGTCTTTAGTCTATGGTAAGTAGCTTATATACTGGGAAAGCAAAGGCGGAGATCACTTAAATTTGGGATTTGAGGTGTCATAGCTCACCATCACACTTATTTTCTTGGCCTACTGAAGTTTTGCACTCTCCTTCACATCTGGAATGCATCTTGAACGCCAAGGAGTAGCAAATGTGGAAGGAGCAGCTCTGGATGAATTACAGTTGTGTTTTTCAGGTGTTGGCTTCAGATCTGGGAAGCGGTGGGGACTCCCGGGTTGGGGAGGGGTGAAAATCTCCTGATCCACCAAGCTCAAGCCAACAGCAGCTTTTAAGGGTTTTCGGACATCCAGAATCTTTTGGAGGAAAAGAGCATCTTTTTGAATGTTTGTAAACTGGATTTGTTTGTTTTGAGTGTTTGTAAACTTGGAGCTGTAAACTGGATTCCCCATATGGCTACCAGTAAATTGTGAATCGAGTACTGTATGATGAATTCCTCCCTATGTGTTGTGTTGGAGATGCAGCTTGGATTTTGTGGATGTAGGTAGACTCAGGAGCCATGCTAGTTGGTGCAATTTTTGTGAAGAGTTCCACAGCTTTTACTTTTACTGGTAGATTTTTGCTAATGTCTGTAATTTGCCGATGACTTGGCTTTGGTTTATTCCAGGCTGCTCACGCTGCTGAAAAACCTATGTTCTTTCAGCAGTACGGCACATTCTCAAGCTTGCTTGCATTTGATTCAACATGTTGTGTGCAGAAATCATGCTCGCTCATTAGTTCGCGTCTTCTCAAACTGAATCTGAGTAAGTGCACATATATATATATATATGAGAAATTCTCTTCGAACTTTTGCAGTTTGAAATGAGAATGATGTTTGTGCATTAGAACAAAATCCACAAGGACTGAAAGGAGTATGGAAAACCTGACCCAGAGGTTCAAGCACCCTTTTATCAAGCTAAAATAAATAAACGAATAAAGCTCACTGCCCGAGTATTGTGCTGTCTCAAGTCAGTCCTTTCTGGATGAGTCCCCTTGGTGGTGCCTACTCATCACACCAAGACTCCAGATCACTTTAGTTTTACCCGAATGTGTGATTGTGGGTGGTGCTATTTTTTGTGCATTGGTGGGCGAGGTGGTTTATTATTGCCATATTGGAAGTAAGGATTTTATATTTTTTTTTCAGTTCTGTTAGATGTCTACACATTTTGATTTGAGTTATTTTTGCTGTGTGCCCAGAGGCATGAACAGCCCATCCATAAATATTAGCATTGTTATCTCAGCTGGGAGGCCAAGGGTCACCTTCAGGAAAATGAGTTGGAATTGGTTCCTAACTTTTATTTCCCAGAGTGGATGGGGTCTGTTTCTAGCTAGAAGGGTTTTCACTCATCCCACACGTGAAACTATATTGAAATTGAAAGGTTATTCTGTGTCAGCATGAGGTCTCGCCCAGTTTTTTTATGACTTGGTAGCATCCCTAGGCAAAAAGCTGTGCGCAAGGGGAGCTATTTCCTCTGGTCACTCAGTTTTCCTCCCACCGTGGGGATGTTTGGATGGCTGACAGCTGGGGATGAAATTCCAAGTTTTAACAGATATGCATGGATGTGGGACCCGTGGTGTCCCATGTCCCACGTCGCAGGCGCTCTGCCACATTGGTGACCTCCTATTGAAACTCCTCCCAAGAAAGGCGCTGGAGAGCAGACCTGAGTGATGCTGGTGTGAGGATGCAGGAGGGTTGAAGACTGTGGGTACTGGATCAGCCGATGTGACTTCTTGGTCCTCCCTCCCGTCCCTCTGTCTCCCCAGCTGACTTGTGTGCTCTCTGCAGTTCTTATGGGGCTCTGACACCATCGCAGCGGATGCTTTACCCATACTTACTGCACTTACCTGTCTAAACTTGTGCCCAGGTCCGATCCCTTTTTATGTTTAGATAAATCCTGGTGTTTATCACAGGACCATCTCTAGGAGGAAGAGTGTAATACTGGAAGAAAAGAAGCGAAAAAAAGCCACCAAAAATGAATAAAATCCATAAAAGGAAACTTAACTGAGGGAGATGTGTCTTTACAAGATTGAAGGGCCTGGAAACATATTGTACGTTTCCAGACACTGCAGTTAAGGGCTCATTTAGAATATTTCAGATATACTGGAGTTTGACAGTTCTTTGGTTTCCACATCAAACAATCTGTAATTTATTGCCCTGTATAGGGACTGTGTTTTTATCATATTGCATATTCTCTAGCCAGAAATCTAACTACCATATAAGCTCTTGAAAAAAACCCCAACCCTTTGGGGATCAGAATCCAGGCAATATGCTTTCACAGACCCTGAGAAACCCACTTTGATTTATTTCCTTGGAAATAAGGGGAACACACAACTTCTTGGAGTATTACAGCTGTTCCCCCAAGCAGGATCTTGCTGCCTTTCTTCATGTGCTCAGTGTAAAGACCTGGGTCCTGCGGCGAGCCCCTTGTGAAAGCACCTCGCGTTGCTCTTCGTGGGGTTTACAGGAGGATGAGAACAAAATTTAGAAGTTTTACGAGGCAGTAAAACGTGGAGCTCTAGCTGGAAGGTAAAAAAAAAAAAAAAAACAAAACAAGAAAAAAGTGGCCCAGAGGTTGTGAATGACTGAAGACAAAATAGACTTGAAGTCTACAAAAAAGCATGCCCCAGCGTTTAAATAGTTGGGTTGATCAACCAATCTGTCCTATATTTGTTTGTAGGTTTAATGGGCTGTTTCCCTGCAGCCTGGCTGCTGGGAGAGGGCACAGCAGAGGTCACCCAGAAGTTAATTTGGAAAGAGGCCAAAAGGCCACAACTTGATTGAATCAAATATAAACAAAATCAGCCTGGGAACAGCGCGATGCCCTTGTGCCTGAGTCTCTCTCTCCACCCCTTTGCTCAAAATCCAGAGTATGGTGGAGCATCGGGGACTGGTGAAGGGGGTTTAACCCCACGGTGGGGAAATGATGCTCCCGGTAGCAAAGGGTTGGATCCACATCCCGCTCAGGGCACATGGGGAACCTGCAGACGGGCTGGCCGGACGGTGCGATGGCTGCTCTCTGTGCATGGGGCACCTCGGGGGAGACGGGGGGTCCCGGGGAGCTGCCTTGCCAGACCCTGTCCCAGGCGGCTAGAAGCAGGGAAAGCTGTTAGGTCTATTATGGGAGACCCTGGGGAGCTGAGGAGTTTTCAGGAATACATTTCCCATTCAGAGAAATCCGTGACTTTGACGGATTTGGTGGAATCGCATCTCTCTGTGGCCTGCTAGGCTTTGTGAGGTTTATTATTCCCACTGTATTTTAATTCCCTGGCCAGATGAAACAGCATAATAATTAGAAAAATGCACAAACTGCCAGATCATTAAATAATGTGATGCACAATGCTTATCACTTGAAAATGCAATATTTAAATTGCACCAAAACAAGTCACTTTGGGCTAATTTTCCACTCTTAAATTTAATAAGTTAACACTACAACGTCTGAAGTGCTGTATATGTGTAATATAATTTATCAAGTCCTCAAAAGAAATGTTAATAAACACAATAATTACTTGGACACGCCTTTTGTTCAACATTATTAAACAGTTTGTAACAATTAAAATATTAAAACCACATGTTGTTGAAAGCCACCAGACATTGCAATTATTTCTCACTAAGGCTATTAAATAAAATGACAGAAGATTTTTATTTTAATGATAAATGCATTTTGGAATGGATCAGCTAATTCTTCTTTTACTACACAAAATAATCTATAGCTCCACCAAGTCTAGGCCTGGTATTTAAAGACTAACTCCATCCTGCTTTTGAGCTGTGCCTCGGCTCTCGTTAACACTCCGGGTAAACGCTCTCCGACTCCGTACGTAAGTGGCAATTACAGGATTTTGCCAGGCCAGTTAAATCAGGGGAAGTGTGAACCTCTGTAACGAGAACATAATTAAATTTGAACCTATCTGACTGTCGGGTTGCTTTTTAAACCCAACCCCCTCCTTCCCATCTTAGCAAGAGCCGGCGGTCACCCACGCCAGCTATTGCCTGTCGGGACCCTATCTGCAAATGGCCCAGCGTTATCGGGTTTGTTGTGGGAACGCTGGGTTTTCTTTAACAGCCCGAGATTAATTGGACCCGGTGTGTTTGTGTGTGTGTTTTTAAACAGAGGTGTAATCTGGGCTGTGTTTGCTTGAAGTTTCTCGCCTGTTTTACCTACGGTCTTGCAGGACACACAGGAGTGTAAGGGCTGTGCTATTCCACCCCATGCTTTTACTGCTTGTGCAGTCGCATTTGCTGTAGAATGTGAGGTATTTCCCATTTTCAGTAAGGAAGGGGCGGTAAATAGGCACGTTTCTGGTACTACTCAGTGACACCGAAACTTGGAGTTGTACTGAGGGCCTGAGCATCTCCTCTGTGCTGCGTAAACCCGGCTGTGACTGCTGTCTCTTACTGGCCGGTAGTTTTGGTTTAAGGTCGTGCTAAACCACTCGTTAATATCCAAAGTCCTCATCTCAGATGGTTTTTGGAGAAAATAATTCATTGTAGGATTTTCTTCCATGCACCCAAGTCCTTTGGTCTGTCCCCATGTGTCCCTTTTTTGGTAAATAACGGGACTGCAGAGCTGTCATTTTTGAGATAAGATTCCCTGTTTTCTTGTCTTTCCTACTTTCATTTGTCCTTCCCCTGGCAATGAATTTCAGGAACACACAGGAGAGGACTGGGAAAGGTGCGTTCCCGTGTGAAGCTGTGTATCTCCTTTATCAGTATGAAAAACGAATGCCTCACCCGTGTTTCCTTTTTGCTACTCCCACTTGCCTTTCCAAGGGTTGCTATATTCATCCCTGGTGTTTCTCCACTTCTCTGGTATCGGAATAGATGTTTAGCTCAGTTGACCCTGTAGGAGCAGCAAAGCTTTCCTGGGCGGTGAATCCAGCTCCTTGTTTTTCTCAGCAAGACCAGGAAGGTGCTGGGGCTGAGCTTGGATGGGTGACAGTTTTGGCTGGTCTCCACACTGGTTTATTGTTTGGCGTTCATAACCTTTGGGTAACATAAATAGCATTTTATCACTCCTTCCCTGAAATTCCCTGCTTGCTGTGGTCTTATGCATGAGAAGGGATTCAACTTTGCCCCTGTGGCTTCAACTCCGGCGGGGAGACAGGTGCCTCAGGTGTGTCCTGCTGGGACCATGCTCCAAACAATGCTGTGGAAATCGACTGGAAAAAATATACCTTTAAAGGGTGTTCATTTGCTTTTGTGTCCAAATCATGCAGCTGATGCACAGCAGTGCTTTAAAACAAACACCAGATATCCTGTACCAGTGCTGGAGTTTATCCGGTTGTGGAGGAAACAAACCTGGAGGAATCCTTATGCAGCAACACATGGTGTAAGTGGAGCCATTGATACCAAATTAACAGTTAATTACAGTTATTCTGGGCCCTGTTAATTGTATCAAGTGTCGCCTTGTGCTGTGACTCAACCTGCTAATTTAATCAGTAGATGTACAAGGTAGGTGTCCTCCCTGATGGTCCCAGCAAAAAAGCACACAGCTCTCTCTGACCTTAGTGGGGTCATTGGCAGGTTTCTCATCTACTTGTTTTTCTCCAGAATTTTACTTAATGTCAAGGTTTTTAAAGTGTGATCCAGCATGAGACGGGATTGGGATTCAGGGAGCTAATCTTCATCATCCAGAGCAGGCCTGGAAGGTAACCTATGGTCTTCTTGGCTGCAGAACAAACCTGATTGCTATTGTTCTCGAGAAAAAGGCTTGTTAACAGTAATGTTACTTTTGATTCCAGCCTGATGGCGTGTAACCGCTTCGTGGTGATGTTCGCAGGGGAAGGGAGGCAAAAGCAGCACTGTCAGACCCACCGTGGGCAGGGAGGGCCACCTCCAGTGGGAGATCCTCTCCGCAGCCCGGGCTTTGCTTTGGGAGCGTTGTGCCCAGCTGTGGCATGGTGTGTGGGTGGTGTTGCCAGGAGGTTCCCACTCCATCCCTAGCTGTTCCATGCACCGGGAAGGTCGGAGCTGGGGATTTCCCTGGTGCAATTCTGCCACTTCACCAAACCACTCTGTCCGCGATGGGAACAAGGTGCACTTATGGCATTTTTTTCTCCCAGAGGCATTTGTGTGTATCTGGTCTGCAACACCAACCGGGGATGGGCAGCAGAGGAGTCCTTCCAGATCCTGCCTGCTCAGCCCGCTCTGGGTTTGTGTATATCTTAGAATCATAGAATAGTTTGGGTTGGAGGGGACCTTTAAAGGTCATCTACTCCAAACCCTCCTGCAATGAGCAGGGACATCTCCAACTAGATCAGGTTGCTCTTGTATTGAAGGAACTGAAAGCACTTACTGGTTTGGCATCCCTTTGATGGGAAGGGCAGTGTAAGGTGTCTTACTACTGCGCGCAGAAAGACATTAGTCGTCTGAAGTCATTCATCTGCTGGTCTCAAGAGCTTTGTTCTTGCAGCAAACATCACCAGAGTTTTCCTAGTCTGAAGTAGAGCAGGCATTGGACCTACACGCCACCCAGCAATCCTGCTCTGGGAAAGGGTGCTCCCTTTTTTAAAGCACTGGCTTGGCTTGGTAAGAAGCCGAGGCTGCTCCTGGGACCTCTCCTGATGCTCTGTCCCACCTCCCTGGAGGTAGCGGCTGGCACAGACTGCTGCAGCTTTCATCTGAGCCGTGCTGCTGTCAGAAAGTGCAAGTGGTTTTGTATATTTTAGGTAATGAATAATTTGTAATCTCTTTCCTTTCGTTACACCTGCTGGCGGAGCAGATGTTTGTAATTAGGCAGGTCTCTGCACTGGCAAACCCTGTCCCCAGCCAGTGGGACCGCTTTGACCTGTCCGCGTTGGGGCAGGTGTAAATAACCCTCATGGCTCAGGAGGGCTCTCCCAGTTAATGCTGGTGCTCGTTAAACTTCTGAGCTTGGTTTGACACGTAACTAACCATGAAGGCCAGGTTGTGTTTCAGTGCTCTCGCTGCTGGAGCACGCGCTGCGAGAGGTGGCCCTTGCAGCACGTAAAACTGAGAGCAAACAGGGAAGTTTGGGTTGCAGCGATGTTTATTGCCTATGGCCTTGCTCCACCATATTGCGAGGGAATGGTATTTAAAAGAAGAACATGTGCTTGGCTGGCCTTTCTGAGGCCGCGTGGAAGAAGATGCTGTCTTGTGAAGCATGGGGAGGCAGCTGGTGGAGGGTGGGTGTCCAAGCCATCAAGACGTATCGTGATGGGCAGGAAATTACTTTTTATTTTTGGCAGGACCCCTCGAATGCCTCCCGCCTACCAGTGGGGAAGGAGTTTACTGACCTTTTTTGTCCAGCACATACGCTCCTAAATGCTGAGGGTGAGACGCGTGTAGGTGTGTTGCAGGACTTCTTCTGCCGGTGTTGGGTCTCGCTGGGGGAGGGTATAAAGTCACAAGCTTTGAACCTAATTTAAATGCTGAGTTGCTTCAGCCGCTCAGCTGGTGGCTGTGTATCTGTGTGGGACAATCCACCCCGGGCAGGGCTCCTCTTCCTTGCGGCTCTGAGCCTTGCAGGGTCTGTTCCTGTTGGACGCATTCGGTACTGGTGATGGGTGGTACCCCAGTGTATCAGTAGTGCCCGTGATGGAGCTGGGAGGTTTTGTTCTCCTGTCTGTAGACCAATCCTAGGAGGCAAGTGCCAATATTGACACTGGTAAAGCTGAGTCCGTGAAGTTAAACATTCTCCTCTTTCGGTTTTAGCAAGCAGCAGCCACCCTCTGAATGCGGAGGAGAGTGGTGACCTTGCGCAGGAGCCAGCCAGACGTCAGCTGTTAATTAGGGACCATGGAGGCTGGAGGGATCACAGAGGCTGGAGAGACCCCGTTCCTGGGATTATTTCTGGTCTGGTTTGTCTCAGTCGAATGCCTGTTTAACGTGAAGTGCATAAATACTCATGGCAGCAGGGCCTGGGGCTCGGGGCTGCCCACTCCAGCTGGGCGCCTTCCCCAGCAGCACCAGCACCATCCTGCCTGCGGACCCTCTGCAGGACAGAGTGGTGGCTGTTGGATGGCAGAGGTGGCCAAGGGATGCTGGAGGCCACCAACCACCCAGCTCTCAAGGAGCATGTCCAGGGCTCAGCTAGGCACAACCTGCCCCAGTGCGGTGGCCAGGAGGGTCCCCAAGGAGGGCAGAGCGGCTACTTGTTCCTCCCTAGCTAACAGATCTAAGGGGTGTTTGTGATGGTGTCATCCTTCTCCTGCCTGATTTAAGTCTCTGCTGAAATCAACGGCTTGGTACTTGGCCCTGCACTGGGGTTGTCTTGTCTGATGGGAGGTAATTGGCTTATGAGGCAGTTGTTCAGTCCCTTGTGAGAGCTCTGTGGAGCTGGGGACATTCAGCAGAGCAACTTGCAGTTGCTTTTTGGGGTTCCACTGCCTTGAGGTGAAGTGAAACAGCATCCTGGCTTGTATCAGCAATAGTGTGGCCACCAGGACAAGGGCAGTGATCGTCCNGGGACATGGTTTAGTGGTGGTTTAGGCAGTGTTAGGTTAACGGGTGGACTTGGTGATCTTAAAGGTTTTTTCCAACCTAGGTGATTCTATGATTCTATGAATGCAAAAGTAAAGCTAGAAAGAACAACCCTCAGGAAGGCAGAGCGCGGCCAGGGGGAGAGGGGCTGGTGTTCTGGCAGAAACCTCTGTACAAGACAACAGCGTGCACAAAAATAGACGATTTGAGAAGTCTCTCTCCTCTGTGAGCTTTTAGGGAAAAAAGGAAGTGGCTGGGACAGAGATCTGCCTCTCATTTGTGTGGCAGAAAGAGAAGTCGAGGGGGAAGAAAATCCTTCCAGCAGAGCTCTCGGCTCGTTGTTTCTTACCTGGTGCCAAGGACGAGATGTTTGTCTCACAGGCAGCCCCGGCAGACGTCGCTGACAGCTGGAGAGCGGCCACGTGTGCTGGAGCCTGAGCCAAGAGGAAATCTCCCAGCCACTCCGAGGTGGGCTGGGCTGAGCTGGCCGTCGGGCTGCTGCGCGCCCTGCCGTGGGCATGCTGGTCCCCCTCTACAGAAATGTGGGGCTTTTTTAGCAGATGCTTTAAGGTGTTGTGATACCTACATGTCCTCCTAGATGCGCTTGCATCTAGGGCACCTTCCTTCCAGGCCAGCTCTGCTCAGATGCCTGAAGGGTGTAATGGTGGTGAGGCTGTTGATTGCTCCACCTCTACCCATGTTGTCGTCTTGTTCCTTGTGCTCCTACTTTGCTTGTTGTCTCATGTTTTGTCTTCTGGTGACGTGCACTTTGGGCTTTCCTGAGCAGTGTTTGGATGGCAGAGCAGGGTTCTGCTCCAACATAACTTAACAAAATATGGAAAATATGCATAATAGCAGTGATGGGTCCTGGCCCATGTAGACTCCCACGCCCCTTCTTTGCTCAGCTGCCAACCCCCCGAGGGCTGGCTGCTTGGCAGGTGGGAAAATTGGTCCAGGTTGTCCTGTCTAGTGATGCAGAGTGGGTGGAAAGGAGAGGGGAAGGCAGCTGGGGCTGCTGGTAGGAGACTGAGAAACTTTGTGGGGAGACAGAGCAGGGATACGATACCAGTGAAGAAACGGTGTGGGAAGGGTTCGAAGCAGACAGCCCTTGCAGGTAGCAAGGAAAGGAGCATCTTTGCAATGCCTTTTCCACCCTCAACAGGCGTGGGTGGTTATCATCTGCCTGGTGGGGACAGCTCACGTGGTGACTTTCTTTCCTCGTTTCATTCTTCCAGCCAGTCTGAAAGCCCAAGTGATCTTGAAATCCCAGCTCTTTCCCCAGTGCAAGTTTAAAGGTCCATCCATGGGATTAGCATGGTGTTCTGCTCCCCTTTATCAAGGTACAGGTGTAAGTACAAATGGTTTCCTGGGTTGGGCACCAAACAGGAGCTGCTCTGGCACAAAGAAGAGCTGGAAGGGGGCGTTTGCAGTAAATAGCTGCATTCCTACAAGTGGTAGCTCATAGGATTCTGTCTGGTCCTGACAGGAAAAGGTCCAGGCAGATTCCAGCAAGGTGCTGAAGATATCTACTGCCTGGTCCAACCATGTGTTCAGTGATGATCAGAGGGTTGGAGCCCCTCTGCTGTGAGGACAGGCTGAGAGAGTTGGAGCTGTTTAGCCTGGAGAAGTGAAGGCTCCGGTGAGACCTCAGAGCAGCCTTCCAGTATCTGAAGGGCATCTACAAGACAGCTGGAGAGCGGCTTTTTACAAGGGCTTATAGTGATAGGATGAGGGGTAATGGCTTCAAACTGGAAGAGGGGAGATTTAGATTAGATCTCAGGAAGAAATTTTTCACTGTGAGGGTGGTGAGGTGCTGGCCCAGGTTGCCCAGAGAAGCTGTGGCTGCCCCATCCCTGGAGGTGTTCAAGGCCAGGTTGGATGGGGCTTGGAGCACCCTGGTCTAGTGGGAGGTGTCCCTGCCCATGGCAGGGGGGTTGGAACTGGATGTTCTTTAAGGTCCCTTCCAATGTAAACCGTTCTGTGATTGTATGATTAGTTTATTAATTGGATTTTGGAGTTTGAGAGATGTCTGTGTTCGATGGAGTGGGACGGCAGTGTGTAAGAAGGGATGCTGAAGGACTGGTGGTAGTTTGGTCTCAGAAATGCCTAGGAGGAGGAGCTGTAGCAGCTCACAATGAGAAAGGCAGCATTTCTCCGGTGTCGGCATTGATGTGGGGCTCGGGGAACAAGCCAGAAGCAGACGGGGACTGCCCAGGTCCCCAGCAGGCTGGGCTGGACTCTGCAGCCCTGCTTGGCACCCACACCGTCCTGTTCCTTCCTAGCACCGCACAAAACCAAGCCATAAATAGCTGTGGGGTGGAAGGGGAAGGAAGTGGATATAAGGTGAATGAGCTGATCGTAAAGCCCGAGTAATCTCTTTTTCGCATGTGCCCTGTGATGATGAATGAGCATTTGTTTGGGTCGGGGAAGTGACACCCCCCCTGCCTGGGGGAGAGCAGGCAGCAGCCGGTCCCTCTGCCTGCCACCATGCCAGCAAGGGCTTAACCTCCGTGTCCGCAGGAGCATCCTGTCCTAGGCATCAGCCTGCCTTCACCAAACCTGAACAATTCGTAACGGCTTGGCAGCCCTTTCTGCTGCCGAAAGAGATTTACTGTCCAATGCGGTCTCGTTTTAATTACTGCCAGCACTTAAGGGTCTTTTTCTGTCTTTCTTTACCCATAGGGATGTTGTCAGTTTTGATAGCTAATCTGGAATTAAGCTGATGATCCATAAAGTAGGGCCACCCTTTGGCCAATAATTCACTGCTGTCACCAGCTTCTTTGTGCTATCAGGAGAGTGACCAGGAAAAGTGATTTACTGGTAGCTGAGCGCCTCTCCTCTGGAACCTGTGAAGACAGTAAAGGGGACCCTGCTGCACTGGTAGACCCCGAGTGATGCACGGTAGGGATTTTTCCTGTTCCAGGAGATGGTATTTTGAGTGCTAGAAGTAAAGACTAAAACGTTTTTATGGCTGAAAAGCCACAATATAAACTCAGAGCTATGGTTCACCCCTTTTGGCACCCATCGCCATGGGCTGGTGTGGAGCCCCAAAGCAGGAGTGACCCAAGAGCGGTGGATGGGTCGGGCGTCCCGGGGCTATCCCTTGCCCACCCTGCCCAGAGCGGACACATGGCGCTGCCTGGGGCTTGGTCTGCAGAGTACGGCTTCAGCAGGACAAAACCTGAGACGTCTCGAAGCAGGCAGCACAGGGAAGTGCAGAATTTGCTTTTAGAGCAGCTGATAAAACAGCTGATGTGCCTAACTCGTTTTTCCAAGCAGTGAAAATTACTTTTCCAGCTCCAAAGCCTGCTTCCACTTTATTAACATTTGATTAACAATCGCTTCTTGTTGTGCTGGGCTTGAAATAGAACTACAATTAGGAGCAGGTTTCTTCTCTGCCATGTCTGCGCTGTCAAGGTGCATCCAACTGGAAGGGCCACAAGGAAACCACAGTTTGGGTGTTTCCTGCTGAAATGGGCTAATGTTGTGGTCAGAAAGGCAGTGATGCCTGTCTGTGCATGCACACGCTCGCTTTTGCACGACAGAAGTACAAATCCTGCTATTTACAGATATTTTTAAAGTTTTAAATATCCTTAGTTTTAAATGGCATTTGGTGCTCGGTGCCAGGGAACATTGAGTTTTTCTGTAATATGTGTTGCATTTTGTTGCTGCCCAAGAGGGGGAAAGCTCTCGAGAGCTTGGAAAGAACCAAATGAAAATGATGCTGTTGATGTTGCCTTGAGTTTCTGCTTGCGCGTGCTCTTTTGGCACCAAAGCCCTCGTCCACAGAAAGGACAAACCGAACGGAGCTGGGAAATAGGAAAGTGGAGTGGAGGGCACCTGTGAATCTCATGATAAGGGTTGGTTGAATAATAAAGAAAGTATTTGCTAATAAAAGATAATTTTTTCCATGCTACTTCCAGGGCTAATAAGCAGAGGAAGTGGAGAGAATCGATTCTCCTGTTGCATGCTTGTGTATGATCAGGCCACAAAATTCAAAACACATGAGTTTTCAAAAAGTCCACAACTTCAGGCTTTTAAAATGGGTTCCTTTCCTCGATTCTTGCTTCTGATCAGATAATGACCTTCATAAGCAAAACAACCCCAGCTGTATTTCATAATGGGAATATACTTCTGTACATTGTAATGAGCTGTTAACAAGGATCAGTATCGTGTGAAAATCTGCACGTTTCCCATGATGCTGCCCTGATTTAAAAGCCACCCATAAATTATTCAGTATTGCAGATTTCAAGGTCAGGATTGGCCATAAGATGTAGTTTTTCCTTCCCCAAAACAATGTTTTCAGCAGGCTGGAATTTAAAATAGAAAAATCTGACCTGTCGGGAAGCTCGGGAGTTGCGTGGGAAGTACAGCAGCATCTGTGTCAGGTACCCGAAAGTGCGTGGCTGGAGCGGGTGGCTTTTGTGTGATGCAAGGGGAAATAACACGCTTGCTCCTCCAAAACTCTTTTCTCACCGAAGCAAAGCATCCCAAGTTCTGCAGACAGTCCTGACTTGGTGAGTTTGGTTGAGTTTTGAAAGGTTTCTCGCAGAGCCAGGGGCTGGTTTTTGCTGCTGGGTCCAATTCCCAGAGTCCCCTTCATGACGCCAAGCAGCACACGGACACATGGCTGGGGATCCAGAAGAGTTTCTGCACTAAGGCACTTTTTCTGCTGGATGTGAATACTTGATTATTAAGCGTATATTACAATCCTGAATATTATTTTAGCTGCAAGTTCAGTCTCCATCCTCTCCAGCTTTTTAGGTTTGATCGTATTCCAGAGGCTTACTAAAAACATGCAAAGAATTTCAGCAAAACTCTGTGGAACACTTTTATTAAATTCTTTCAGTCATGCAAGCTAAATTAAATGACAGCTCTGTCCACCAAAAGATTACAAATATCAATCAGACTTCTCCCCTAAACTCATGAAGGAATTAAATGTTTTTCTAAAAGTCTTCTGTTCCCCTTAATAATCTGTTTGGCTGTTCTCTTTACTTTACATACTTTTGAAGTATGTTGAAAGGGATGATTTCTGCCCTAAAGGAGCACAGTGCTTGTAGCTCACTGCTGATATTTTATCTGAATTTGTGGGCACAATTTTTGGTATTGCTCAAATTGATAGTTGCAATACCACGGGCATAGTTTCCAAAAGGAGAAAACAGCTATTAAACTACAGTCCAAGGCACACAATGCTGATTTCTGTTCGGAAACGGGAGATTAATGATAAAAAGTATGTTGCAGCTCTCACTGTTTCTGTTAGAATTGGAAAAACAAGACCAGGTGGTTCAGTGGGCTGGTGGGATGGTGAGCTCTGAGAAAAGTGGTTGTAAAGAATGAGGAGTTATAAAGATTTCAACATACGGTGGCCTGTCCAAATCCAGCTGAGTCATTACCCCGCGTTGCTGCATCTGTTTTTGTCTGGTCACTGTATGGTTATGAATAATTGTGTAAACTGTGCTGGGATGCCCTGGGGAGCTTTCCTTGCAGAAAGGCTCGGCGCACCGTTCCCATCTGGCATGTTTTTTAAGCTGTAGGGAGACCACAGGACAAGCCAAGCAACGAAGATGTATGTGGAGACCAGCCGGGGCTGCCAGCATCCCTCGTGCCGATGCTCCAGCAGTGACACGGCAGCGGAGGTACCGCAGCACTGCTCGCCGTCCCCGTCTGGAGGGTCATGATTTAAAAGGGATGAGATTGGGAATAAAACCGATGCACATCTGGGCTGATGGAGCTTGTAGTCAGGAGCAAAGGGGCTGCAGCCAATGTGTTTCCTGCCGTGGCGGTCTTTTCCAACCTAAATGGTTCTACGATTCTATGGTGGTTGCGCAGATGGGAGATGAATGCCCTACAGACACCTTGGAGATGCTCGCATGCGCATGGCCTCCCACAATTAGTGCTCTAGTTTACATCGGGTACATTATAGTGTGTTTTTGCCATTATGGTTTAGCAAAGAAGAGTAGATATGACTATAAACTCTTACAGCTGGATGAATTGTGATTAAGTTAAAGCTATCTTGCTGTTACATACTACTTTAACGATCACCGTACCATGTATTTTCATGCCTTTTACCATAGGCTTTAAACCACAGGACATGAATAAACTGTAATGTTAGGGTACAGTCAGCTCCACTTGCTATTTAAGGATGGGGAATCTATGTTCAGTCCACCAAGTATAATTTCATAAAGCGTGCAGACCATCAGGGAGGTTGTGTAATGGTCGATGAGCAGGACTGTGACCGCTGCTCCAGCTGAAGCTGAGGAGTCTGACAGTGTTCCCAGGTCTGGATACACCAATGGAGTGGGGTGGGATTTCTTCTACCGGTGCCAGTGGGCTTTGTGTCACAGGCTTCGTTTCTTGCCAGAGCCAGCTGCAAAATTTGTCTGATTGAACCTCTCCGTGGTTCTCAACAGCTGGGGAGTGTGTGGCCGAGGATGGAGCTTTTGTGCTGGAAAAGGAAGGAGCAGCGTGGTGCAGGGATGTCACGTTCACTCAATCCAAAGTTGGGGCCCACACGGCGTTTTCTCAGAAAGTTCCCATTTTATTGTGACTACAAAGCTGAAGAAATGAAGCTGCTAATTTATGATGGGCCAAGAAAAAAGTAGTAATACAATAAATGCTCAGTAATTTTAACGTTCAAAAACGCACAATTGAAAAATCCTGATTTTCCCCCGCCCCACGCTAAGCTTATTAAATCTGAAAATATCCCAAATCTTAATTCTCTCTGCCAGAAAGTTCCTCTGCTTTTTTGGGTAAGTAAAGTTGTGCCTCTGAGCACCCCCGTGGTGTCCCGGCTGGCTTGCACCATCTCTTGGATGCAGAGAAGTGAGCATCCTGCAGGCCAGCAGTGAGCATCCCGCAGGTCAGGAGTAAGCATCCTGCTGCTGGGCGGTCACAGTCCCCTTCCACCGTGATGGGCTCGTTTTTTTTAGCAATGGTGGACTGGGGCAACAGGATTGAACTGGTGCATGTTGTAATTAGCTGCGGTGCGTGGGGAACCCTCGTCATACCTCGAGCTGGTATACGCTGTGCTGAGGACTGCTGTTAGCTGTGGGCTTTGTTTGGAGAAGTACAAGTGATGGTGTAAAGGCTTGAGCGGTTGGCATGTTTGGTTCCTGTGCGAGGTCTTCCCCATGCTACCCCCAGTGCTGTATTTTCCCTTTTTTAAATTCGTTTGTTGTCCTTTTGTGTTATGCCATATTCTGGGAAAGGCCTGTAAATGTCTAAATAAAATAAAATTCCTGAAATGTGAACTTAACCGGTCTGAGCCAAAGCCTGCTGAAGGCCACAGAAAAACATCCCCTGAATTTTGGGGAAATGAACTGCATTTTGCTTCCTACCATGGATGTGGGACCCGGCATGGCTGTCACGCCGGGTGGACTTTTGCATGTGCCAAGGAGAGGTTTGCCACATTGTTTGATGTAGCTGGGGAACCCGAAGGGGTCTCACGTTGAGCCATTTGTTTTTCATTACGTTATGCTCCTCTAATATAAACACTAAGGTATGTGGACATTGCCGTGGACAGAGCGAGCCAGATGCCGAAAGCATTCCTCCGAGGCTGTATAAACTTCAGCAGCTAAATATTTTAGAAACTGTTTTCTAAGGCTAGCTTAATAGTTTAAAAATATAACCTAGATTCCAGATATTAAAAAATGCCTGGAAAGGCACGCATATTGCTGCAATAGATGGAACTAACTAAACCCCTGAAGTATGTGGAAAGCTCCCATTTTGCAATATCTTCTCTGTTACTTATCCTTTTTT
>VYXH01001103.1:28300-70991 GCA_013397275.1 Burhinus bistriatus | reverse complement strand
ATTTTTTTTTTTTTTTTTTTTTTTTTTTTTTTTTTTTTTTTTTTAAGTGCTGAGATTAAATTCGAGAAGGCTTTTAACAGCAGACTGGTAGTGATAGAAATTTTCAGCATATATTAACTGTCTGACTCACAGTTTTTCAAAGTGGATCTGGGTTTATGATGAAATAGCTGGCTGCTTTCAGCAGCAGCAAAATCAGAAAAGTCAGCGGGAATAGAAAGCTGATAGCTTAAAACGTGTCTCATCCCTCCGTGGGCTGCGAAGGGGCAGCGTGGGGACATCCCACCCGTGTTTCGAAGGCAGTCCCGACCCCGTGCTCAGTGGAGGTGTTTGAATTCCCTGTCTCAGGGGTGTGCAACGTGTCACCAGTAGATAGGACTTGACTTTAAAACATCCTTTAAAAGATCATTTCATTGTGTCACTTGGCTATCCCAAAAGCTTCAACCAGCATCCTCTGCACTTCAAGAGTGAGGAATGAAATTTTTGGGTTATTTTTGTGGGGCACCATACGGACCTGAGAGATCTGCCATTTCCTTTCACGTGTGTTACTTCTCAGATGGGAGAGAGTCCCTGAAAGCAGTGAGAATCCCTGAACAGAGTTTCCTCTTGCTACTGGTTTCTGCTGTTTCTGGCCTAACTCTGGACATGTGTTTTGTGGCCAGCTCCAGAGCTTTCGTGGCACTGGGGTCTCACTGTGCTGGTAGACGTGCTGCAGCTCCTGTGATGCTTGCTGGGCAGAAGCCGAAGGGCAGAGTTACTCAATGTGATTTTTCCACCTTCTTTTGTTTCTTCCATTGAGATTTTGTATGCAGCTTTGTCCGTGAATGAAGCTGAGCTCGTCAGTGCTTTGGCATGAGGAGGGCGATGGGGTCCTGTCTCACTGCCCTGGCTCCACTGAGCCCTGTCCCCCTCTTGTCACCCAATCCCCTTGCGAGCATGGGATGAAGAGGTAGGGAGGGTGGAGGGAAGCTGTTGAATGACTGTGGCACCTCGTGTCTTTCAGCTACTCAAAGGGATGGCTTTGCCCCGCCGAAAAGCTCCAGGCAAAACCCCAGAGGAGGAGGAGGAGAGTGGAGACTGCGACGATGAAGATGACTGCAGTGGAGGCTCCGGGGATGTAGAGCTGCGAGTGAGGAACCAGCTCCGGTTCTTAGCAGGTGATGGGGATGGCGGTCCCACGGGCCCTGCCCCTCTGGGGGTTGTAGGTCTTGGTGATGGTGTGGGGAGCTGCTCTGGTCCACTCACTGCAGGCACCACTGATGCTCAGAGGCTGGTCATGCTTAGTGTCGTGCCGGTTGGCCTCAGTGCAGCTGGAGAAGAAATGCCACTGCTTTTCCAGGTCAGTTTTGCAGGGGTATGTTGAGGGCAACCTATGGGAGAAGGTTCGAGACAGGTTGCAAACCTGCTGTGGTCCCAGAGTCACGCCCTTCTCTCCTTCCTACTGCTCCCTACATTCATGAGCTAGAAATGAGCTTTTCTGCTTTCTAGAGGACGTCAGAAAGTTGGTAAGGATTGTTTGACTGCAGCAAACTATGGTTATTTCTGATCTAGGGTTTAAAGACCCATGGTAATTTTTTACAAATAACTCGGGCTCATTTTTCAGAGGTGATTTAGGTACTCAGGAGCCTAAAATTGCCTTGCTTGCCAGTACGAGTCATGTCTTTGGTTGCTTTGAAAACAGGCATGAGGCACTCCTAGTGCTTCGAGGCTACATTATGAATAAGGTAGTCCCTGGTCACCCATTGGGAGGAGAAAGCGAAGGACTGATTGTGACTTGGGCAGTTGCAAATGCCGTTGGCGTGTGCCTTCTCCCTGACCCACTAACCACTGTCATCCTCCTTCTGGCTCCGTGGAGCTCAGCAGTAGCATCTGTTTTGCTCACATCAGCAAGACCAGGCTGTCAGAGGTTGTGTCCGTCGTGGATGAGCGGTGTCCGCTGGATGTGGGTCTGCAGGCTGGAGGCTTGGCCCAATTAATGCTGGTTCCAGTGCTATGTGTTGCTCTTCGAGAGACCAGACAACTGAACCTGGATAAAATCAGCTTTACAGCTTTGAAGTTTAAGAGGCAAATTTGGGCTCTTAAACGAAGCACAGATGTTTATAAATTCCCTTCTATTGGTCTGGGATAATTAAAATATCCTTAATGAAGTGAGAGCTGAAATATTAAATGCCAGTTTCATATCAAAGATTATCAACACATTATGTAAAATACATAAAATACATATATTCAAATATTGGGTAAGGGAAAGAAAAGACTTTTTAAGTCCTCCAATCTAAGTCTGAAAGAGAAATATAGAATTCAGAGAAGGATAAAATGGACTTTATTTCATCCAAGAACTAAATATCAAAGTGTATGTTAAAGAAATACAGGTAATCCACGTCATCCTGAGTCGAGAGCAGAGATACGTGTTTCATTTTCCGTGATCTTTGTGTCACACCTTTATGCTATTTTTAATGTGTTTCTAATTTCCTCTTATAGCCTTCCCCATAATATCATCAGTGATCTCTGAAGCCGGGTATATAATCCTTTCTGCCTTTTTCTGTCTCTCTAGGCTAGTTTAATCACTGTATTGATCTCCCTGACAATCTGCCTGTCTGGCAATTTAGACCTCTCTTGTCACTGCGGTGCGTGAACGTGTAATAGGAAAAGAGGACTTCTCTCTCCCTGGGCTACTCTGCTGGAGAGTGTTTGCTGCTGCCTTTGCTACAGGATGGGTAAATATTAACTTTAAAGCAGCAGTGGTTCTGGGGCATTGTGTTCCTGGCAGGTGAAGTCTTTCAGGTTGCTGATGGCGTGATGTTTGTCCAACACATCTTTCAGGCACTGCCTGGCCTCAGAGCCGTGCCATCGTGGTGACCAGGGAGACTTGCTGGTGCTTCCTCACTTGCCCATGCCGTAACGCTCCTTTTTTGTGTTTTGCTTTAGAGTAGAAAGGCAAAGCTGATCTGACAGTGACAGAATCCTATTTGGTTGGTATTGGATATAAACTGTGACTCTGTTCAAGTTTTACATTGGAAACAAGCCCAGGAAAAGTTGCTGATGGTGTGGAAATACTCACTTTCAACATTTTTGAGAATGATATTTCTTTTTACTTTGAAAGGGTATTTTTCAATTAATTTTTTTCCATCATATCATATCACATGTACATAGCACGAAATAAAAGGGACCAGAAACTGTTCCACATTCCCCCCCCCACGCCTTTCCACAAATCCTAAATTTTAGGTTAGCATGCCGATTTGAAACGGTGCCAGGCTTTGAAATCTGGAAATACTTTGCAAAATGAACTTTTACATTTAGCGCAGCTTTATCTCTCTCCTTCCCGAGGTGGTTACCCTGTAATAGAGGCAGAAAGGACTGGGTTTGAGTTACTGACTCTGGGTTTATCCCATGCTGGATGCTCTGCAGTGTTAGGGCAGGAACGCGGCTGGATGGCTGGGGCCAGATTGTGAGTTGTAGCAGTGGGCTCAAACCCAAAACCCCCTTTGAGGATGTTTGAGTGCCTCTGCCGACCCTCAGAAGTTTGCAGTCAGGGAATGCAGCTTGGGTGCTTTGCTTTCCTTTTCTTAGAGGCTTTGTTCAGCTTTGGAGGGAATTTCCTTGGCCCCACGGTGACAGTGGAGAACTCCTCCCTTGTGGAGGGTTTCCTAAGCCTTGCAGATGGACTCGGCCATGCCTTGGGGAGGAGGAGAGGTGGGTGCCTGGGACTGGCACTGGCTTTGGCCGTCGATTGAGTGAAAACATTGGTGGAGTTTGCCACCTCCGAGGTCTTTGTATCTCTTGGATGCAGTCGGAGTTTCTCCTGCTCGCCGGTGTGGGTGCTGCTGGTCCTACCGGCTAAACCGCAACCAGCTGCTCGGTACTGGCCTCACCGAGATGTCCCCTCAGAAGCTCTTGAAAACGTGGAGATAGAAAAAGAGCAAAAGGGAAAAAAAAAAACCTCAAACCCAAAAAACAAGTCAGTCTTGAACAGAGACTAGTTTTGATTTATCGCCTGTTGTATAAAATGTAACCTTTGTTTCCTATTTATAATGAGCCTGTAATAACTGGACAGTCAACTTAAACTTTAATGATTTAAACATACTTGTAAACTGTCAAGTCAAAAGTTTGTGAGTGACTATAAACATATGTTGGTGAGCGCTATATGCTAATAAATTCATTATTATGTTGCCCCAGTGGGAAACAGGGAGATGGCAGGCTTTTTTTTATGATAGGTCTTTTATTGTTTGTCACATCTGCAACACATTAAGGATTTTGAAGGCAGATAATGTTTACAATAAGGGGGAGGACTGAAAACCTCCCAGCTCAGAGGAGAGCGCATCCTGTTTGTCAATGGAGTAACCGTGGAGCCGGCACCCCGGCCGTGCAGCTCTAAAAATAGAGCTGTGTACATACACACATATATTTATGCCACACCAATGGCAAACCCTGCCTGTGAAGAAATTACAGTATTTTTTCCCCCAAATTACGAGTCAGTGCAAATGTCTTCCAGGCTGTACGATGCAACCATGCACTCACACCCCGCTGGAATTTGTCGTCCTACATCGGGCACCCAAAGCAAACAGAGCCTGGGGTGGCTGGCACTTCATTGCCGTTCCAGACAGCCACCCACTAATTAGCTCACCTCCGGCGTTCTCACTTGAGATAATATTTATAACTGACGAGCTCGAGCTCGTTGCCGGGAAGCCTGGAAATAAAACATGGGTGCTGGAGAGGCTCCCGTGCTGGGCGGGTGGCTTTAGCAGGCGCTGGGGGAGAGGAGGTGGGTGCTTTTTTTAGGGGGCGGTGGGGGGGGTTGCAAAGGTGGTGTGGTCCAGCTCNGGGGGGCGGGGTGGGGGAGGGAGGACAAGGGGAAGATTTACCCTTCCAAGATATCTGTGTTAGGCAGTAACAAAAGTTGTCTTGGGAACAGATGGATTTGGCAGAATCAAGTAGAAATAGTTTGTCCTGGGAAGGGAAGTTGGCCTCATCCCATGAGATATGTAACGATAGATGTGTGCAATAAAGATATATAAAGATGGCTCTGCAAGTTTGCCTGTGTAAAACAGCTCCCCTGCCTGGCTGTTCCCGCTGCATAACCTGCAGTTAGTTTCGCCTTTCTGCTCTCCCTTGGTTATTTCTAAGGGAGTAGTTTGTAGTTCGAGCCCCTGGGGAAGCCCTGAGTTTTCCCACAACCTGCTCATTTGCTGCCAGACTAGCCGGCCGGGCTGGACCTCTGCGCGGGTTTCCGGCAATCCACGCCATACCCAGGCGCTGAATGAAAAGTCAAGATCAGCACAGCGTGTCCCTCGATTTACCCAGATCTGTAACTCTTCAGTAGCTTCGGGCTTGCTTTGCCACTGGTTTGCCGTCTTGGCAGGGTCATTTCGAGAGCTCTCGTTAAATTGCAGGCTTGAACATCACCGCCTGGGCTGGCCGAGTGTGGTCTTTTCCCAGGTGGAAAAGCTGTTTGTCGGTAACCCCTTTATACTTGTTATAAAGGTGTTGTTCTTTCCAAAGGAGAATATAGGCACCTCGCGGAGGGGGTGATGTCTTCCCAGAGAGAAGGGGCTGCCACGGTTGTGTGGCCATGCTATGTGTGGGCACAGAGCGGGACTGCTGTGTTTTTTGCCTCACAGCGTGTTTTTTGGGCTTTTTCCCCCAAAAAATTTTTGGTTCTGCTCTGAACCCCCATGAGTTGCAACTTTCATCCTATTCTGCTTTTAGACATCTCCAAATGTCCCAGTAAACCGTTCCACGCTTTAGAGGTCTGGGTGCTGAGATGTCATTCCTGCAGCTCAGCATTTTGGTAACCTTCCTCTCGTCACCCCGTTTTCTCCCAGGTTTGTTTCCGGAGGTGCCATCAACCTGAGCTCCTTCCACCCCCGCCTCCGCTGTGGCAGGGAAAAGGAGCTGCTGCTGCTACGATGGCATTTGAATTGCTTTTTCATGGGGCACATTTTGGGGGGCAAACAGGTCCTGGCAGGTTTCCCTGCCGAGGCGGTGGCTGTGCGTGGCAGGGTCACTTTGGGTGCAGCCCTCCTGGTTTCTGCAGCCTGTTCCTGTGGGAAAGTTTCCTTAGAAGTGGGTATTCATGCTGGAAAAGGGGATGCTGCCAACCTGGGAGTGCTCAGACGTCTGCCAGGGCTCACTCCCTGCTTGTGCTGGGAGACAGACCAACAGTAGTTAAAATATTTACAAGATCATGTCTTCCCATCCTTTCTCATGGTGATCGCTTCTCTGCAAATGCCTTCAGGGTGCCCGTATCTGCACGGCTTGTATCTGCTGATACTGCTCTGCTTGATGTAGTGCTGGGTCTGCAGAGCGGATTCATTGGGATGTTTATCTGTCTGCTGAGAAAGACGGTTTCAAATACCTGATTGACTTTTAAAATACTCCTTCCGCAGGTGGAAAATGTCCCCGTCTGTGTGGATTTTGCTGACAGCGCGGGGCCACGTGGCTGTTGTGCCTTCCCACTGTACAGCCTGCGGGCTTGGATTGTCCTACTGAAAAGTATCATGCGTACAATATCAATATTTATTGTACGTGGCTCTGCGCAGCCTTCAGCAGAGATGCCCTGTCCTTGGCTCACGCAGCGGGGTGAGCCGTGTTGGTTTGACACAGCATCCTTACGCATTTTTTTTTTCCTGCTAAAAGCTTTAGGACTCTTAACTACATTTTTTGTAGCAGCACGAGCTGTTTTTTTCTTTTTTTTCTTTTTTTTTTTTTTTCCCCAAAGAGGGTGCTCTTGAATGCTTGACTGAAGCAAGGACAGAAACATACTGTTTTACAAGACATTCATCCTGTCCCAGGGCAAAAAAATGACAAGGCCAAATGTCAGCGAGATTATCCTGATGGAAGAGCTGGAATCGTACCAACTAAAACAGTGCAATAGCTTGATTATTGCTTTTCTATTTCAAGTGTTTGTGTTTGTTGAAATTTCTCCTTTTAATGAAGATTTGGTTGGAAGTCAAGAATTCCTTGTCACTGTCCAAATACAGGCTAGAAGATGGAGAGGGAGTCACATGTAGCAGTTGGCTGAAACTCTAATTGAGTGGCAAGTTCATTAATTCACTTTTGACGTCAGCAAAAATGATTTATTTTTTTTTGTTATTGACAGACTGGGAAAATTATTGGTGGCTTTCAGAGATGAGCTTGTTTATAGCATCTTTCAGTTGGCTGTTTGTGTGACTCTGCCAGGCCTCGCGCTGTACATACTGTATACATTTTGAAGGGTTCCTGTAACTTTTGTGCTGTGAGTTACTCCAAAGAAACAATAAGCCCACAACTGAAGAACTAGAAATTAATCTGTCAGAATAAGTTTGCTCTTTGAGAAAAGCTACGTATATTTAAAAACATCTATGAAATCAGCAAGTAAATCTATGGGATATATTAATCCCATGCTCCTATTTTCTGGTTTCAATTTTTCTTCAATTTTTAAATTTTTTTTAACTTTCAGCGTTGTGGTTACAGGCTGCAGATCTAAGTCTGTCTGAGCAACTTGTATCTGGTATTTTTAGAAGCTGACTTCCATTGCCTCGGTTGATTCTGACCCAAAGCAAAGAATCACATACCAGGTTTTTTAAAGCAGGACCAGTGCAGGGCATGTAAATCCCTGGTATCCTCATATCCATAAATCACATGCATCCCATTCCCAATGTGAGCAGACACTGGCCTAAATCCTTCTTTTGGAAGCCCAGATCGGTGCAGATGAGGCTGGTTCTTGGGCTCAGTATGAGGTTGACTGGGTGAGGTTGAAGGGTTGGAGACACACTGAAGGTCAGATGAGATGATGCTTCTGCTCTTACACTGTACAAATGCACAAGATTCTTTTAAAATATATGATTCCACATCAGTCCTGGATGTTTATAGTGCCAGTCTGCTGGCAAAAGATTTACCCTCTCTTTGGGTTGCAAATTAGAATAACAGCTTGTATTATGCCAGCGCGTCTAAGCAGATACTTTTCAACAGTGTAATTTGGGAGCTAATGTATCTTTAAATTGTTACCGAGTGCAGCATTTTACATGACTGAACGCATCAAAACAATTTCAAGTATGCAAAAATCTGCCCAGTTGCAATAGTGATAGTCATATTTATCTTTAAAGGATGATGAATCTGTTTTTCTGTGACTGAAAACACGTGAATTCTTCCAAAGCTGGGAGACAGAATTCCTGACTCAGATACAAACTTGCTTTCCTTTTTGTGCCATTTTTTCTTTGGGGAGAGACAAAATAGTTTAACTGGATTTCTTTTTAAGGGACAACAATAAAGGAATATTTCAAACAGAAGCAGACCAGGTGCTACTTGCTAATGGACCGACAAGATAACCTTACGCTGATAGTCAGGGCATCATATCTGTGCAGTTTGTCGTACAAAGAGAGGTTTGTCTGCGAGCCTGATAAGTCAATCAACACGTTATATTGTTTTCACGTGGGAGAGGGTGCCCCTTTCATGAGTGGCTTGGCTTTTACTAATGCCTTACTGCAGGTAAGCTGATAAGAGCAATTAGGGGGATGTAATAAATGAGGCTGTAAGGCACAGCGCTTCTTGGTGCTGCAGGAGAGGGCTCTGGCCCCGGAGCATGTCCCAGCTGTGCCAGCCAATGCATGTGCCCAGCACTCATGTTGGTGTGCTGGCACTCAGCTGTAAAACATCCTGGGGACGTTCTGTGGACACAAGGATGGGCCATTCCTCTCTTGCCCTGTAGCTGCCCGGCTTCTGGTGTCAGAAAAAGGGGGATGTGCCCCGCATGAAGAAGGGCTGCCTTCTCTCCTGGCAGCATTTCTACTCCTCTGTGGTCCTGGACAGGCGGGTCCAGCTGAGATCCCTTCCTTGTGGACTGCTGGATCAGAGTACCTCACTGTGTTGTCTTTAACCCTGATGCAGAGCAAAGATGGGTGGGTGCTGAGTGCCCGCATTGGCTCATGGTCCTTGGGATCATGCTGCAGTTTGTCATATCTGCTTACACTTCAGGTGTCTTTGACTACCTGGGCACCACCAAAGGGAGCAGACACAGGACAGCACTATAGCTGAGCTACTGGTACAGTCCTGTGGAACGGTGGCACACGGAAACCACAGCCACCAGCTGAAGACAAGACTGGGGTCAGCAAGAGTGGGATCCTTTGGTGCACACCACCGTGGTGCTGGGGATTTGGCTATGGGCAATGACAAAGATTGAGTAGGAGGAACATCATGCAGCAGGGACACCCAGAGATTACATGGAGTTAAAGACACAAGAAGACAAATTCACAGAACTAAGGGCCGTCAAGGACCATTAAACACAGCTTGGCTCGGAATGAGCTTGACAGGCATCTGCCCAGAAGGTATCTTGGGGAAATACAACTGTGTGAAAAACCGCAAACGCAATTAACATTGGGCCTGGTGGCCCTGTCTCATTGAAGGGGTCTGGGAGAGGGTCCTGGACTCTCTGCTGCGGCTGCTGCATTTTTTCGATCATTTTGCCCTGAGGGATATCCAAGAGGACAGACGATGTTTCAGGTGGACCATGGAAACCACCACTTACTGGAAAACTTTTTGGGTACAACTTTCAGAGCACGCTTGAGCCCTAAAGGGAAGAAGATGGGAAATGCTGAAATTCTCCAGATCGCCTTAAAAATCCTGACCTCTCAGTTCCCCTCTTCAAATTTGAACAAATGTGTTTGTTTTTATATAGGATATTGTGGCAATGACCTAGCAGTGTGAGTTGCAGCGTCACATTATGGCAGCAACCGAAGGCTCTGAGGAACTGGTGTTTACTTAGATGTGGTTGAGTGAGAGCCTACATGACAATGATCTCCTTACCTGGGATCCAACAGGTTCTTTCTTGCTGCAGACGGGAGCATTGCATTCTTGAAAATTAGTTTTTACATCTTTCCATAAATACAGGTGTATATATCTATGAACTAATAAAGCCTGATTAAATGAAGCTGCAAGTTAAGTATCTGGAAGATGTCTGGATCCTTCCAAACAGCGATGCTCCCTGGAAGGTCATGGGTTGTAGCCTGGGTGGAGGAAAAGGCACTACCTGAGATGAGGCTCTCAAAATGGAATCGGTGGAGAGACCACGCTGGACTCTTGCACGGGCCTGATCCTGGAGCCTGGTCCTGGTGGTTGATGGTCTCCAGCAGAAGGAAATACAGACCTGCCCAGAAAGCAGCCTGTCTTTTTAGTCCTTGCCAAAAAGATATCGGAAAGAGGGAAAGGGATGCTCCTCCAGAGAAATCTCTCAGGACTTGGCATTTTTAATCCACATTTCTTTCCCTCTTCTCCCCACTCCTTGCTTTGCAAGTGAAAATAGTGTGCGTTTGGGTCTGGCCTGCAAATCACTCATCAGTTGGTGTATTACCAGGACACGATGGGTTACAGAGTCCACACTGCTCTGTGTGCTCCAGAAACGAGGGATTCATCATCCGTCAGGCAGAAGCTCTCCTCTACTGGTGTGCATTAGCCCTGACCTGTGCGTGCACATCTGCCGGGGCTGACACCAGCAGTAACATGAACTGAACCAGGTGTGTCCGTTGGAGCGCTTGGCTCCCCCGATTCCCAGGTGGTCACCCAGCAGACCCCTGACCCCTCGCGCGGCTGGGATGGATGAGCTGTGAACTGGAGAGGAGATGTCCTCCCTCCCGTGCGGTGGTAGCTCGGCCTTCGCCATCCATCCCCAGACCCGGGGCTTTGGTGGCTCTGAGGAGAACCCAGGTGGCTTTCTTCCGTATCAACAAATTTCAGGCAGCCGAGTGCTTCTGAAGTTCGCCAGCCCTGCCAACTTCTCTGGGTCTATGGTGCATCTCACCTGGGGCAACAGCAGCTTGACCCCAAAGTTTAAACCTCCCCCCATGTTGCGTTTAGGGCAGGTTGGAAACTTCCTGACAGGCAGACTTTGTGTTGGAAAATGCCCCTCTGCTGGAACCAGGATGCAATGAAGCATGTTGGGGTTTTGGATGGGATGTTTTTTTTTGTTTGTTTTGGAAATAAATTGAAACATCTTTCTCTGCTCCTGCAGCAGGGAAATGCAGCAACAGCCTGCTTGCCCATACCGCCAGGTAATGCTGTGAGCTTTCGCTCCAGAGCAGCTTCTTGCCTAAAAGTCTGCTTGAGATTATGTTTTTAATTATAACACAGGAAAAAATGAAATTGAAATGAATTGATTGGATTTTGTTGGAGTGGTATGTCAACTTGCCTTTTTTTTTCCAAACAACAGAAAATTTGGCTGTGTTTTGCCTTTGTTCTGCTTTGGAGCAGTAGCACATTCCCTGTTTTTTGTGGGAATGGAAATTTGGCGTTTTGACCAGCTTCTGTTGTTTCAGAAAATGCCTTCAATGGTATTTGGGGTTCTTGACAACGTCTTGCTATCTGTTCCTGCTTTTTGTTCCCTCTTTGCTTCTTGTGGGACCTGGGATGATGCTCTGCCCTTCCCTCCCATGGGAGGCTGGGTCTGCGCCCAGCGCGGATCTTGAATGCAAACCCAGCAGTACCTTTCCTTTCCCACACCTTCCTTCTTCCGAGGGCCCTTTCTGCGTATCCCACCTCCGAGCAGCCGGGAGCTGGTGCCCGAAGCGCTGCCTTGGGGCTGACCCCTTGCTGGATGCTGAAGGACCGTGTGCAGTGCTGCATGCCCAGGATGCTGCTGCTGCATCCCTTGGCTGGCTGCTGCCCTGGTGGTTATATGCCACCATGTGCAGGGACATGTGTATAGCAGTGACAGGTACTGCTGGCCGCTGTGGGACCCTGCTTGCTGTGGGTTGCTTCGGGTTTGGCAGCTGGACAGACTGCCAGGGCATCTGTCACTGTCTCAGTCCAGTGCAGGAGTCCCGGTAGGATTTCTAAAATGTAGATTACAACTGCAATGTGATACACATCCTTTTTCATCCCTGCCCCCCCTCCCCCCTTCCTGTTTTATTCCAGTATCTTGAGTGTCTATAAAATTGTTGGACTTGAAGCTATTTTGGAGTTGCTTGTGTCCCATGGATACTGGAGACGCTTCCTGCAAGGGGCGGTGGACATCTGCTGCAGCCTGTTTTCGGACTTTTTTGTGTTAGGCAGACTGCAGTTGGCAGGTGGGAGCCAGTGGTTATTATCAGAGTATGAGTAATATCCTTTGCCTCCCTGGTAACTTGCCGCTGCCTGCTCTGCAGCTTCGCTACGCTTGCTAGTCCTGTTTGGGTTCTGCGCGGATCATTCCTGTAAAAATGAAATAAATAAGAAAGTTGTGCGCTCCCCAAAGTCATCGCAGAACACAGCCTGCAGTATCTCTTCTTCTTCCCTTGTTGACGTAAATAATCTGCTAAGGCAAGTGCAGAGAATGCGAAAGAATGCATTTACACCCAAAACGCTCTGCTCTCCCCTTCCCTCTAAGGGCAAACTTCCCCACTTGTGCTCCAGTGTTTGTGGCAGGGAGCATCTGATGTGCTGTCATCTTCCATTTCCCTTTCTGCCACTTGTAGCTTTATTTCTGCCTTTGCAAAGACTAAAAGAGACTCAAGGTCCAGAGGAGGCCACGAAGATGATGCGAGGGCTGGAGCCCCTCTGCTGTCAGGGCAGGCTGAGAGAGTTGGGGTTGTTCAGCCTGGAGAAGAAAAGGCTCCGGGGAGACCTTCAAGCCCCTTCCAGTCCCTAAAGGGGCTACAGGAAAGCTGGGGAGGGACTCTTGATCAGGGAGTGGAACCATAGGACGAGGGGGAACAGTTTTAAACTGAAAAAGGGAAGATTTAGATGAGAAATTAGGAAGAAATTCTTGACTGTGAGGGTGGTGAGACCCTGGCCCAGGTTGCCCAGAGAAGCTGTGGCTGCCCCATCCCTGGAGGTGTTCAAGGCCAGGCTGGACTGGGCTTGGAGCAACCTGGTCTAGTGGGAGGTGTCCCTGCCCATGGCAGGGGGGTTGGGACTAGATGATCTTTAAGGTCCCTTCCAACCCAAACCATGCTATGATTCTATAAGGTGTGCCCGGCATCATGTAGCTGACACACAGCTATGCACGGCCACCTCCCCACAGCTGCTGCATGGTCTGTGCATGGGTGCTTCTGCCAGTGGAGCAGTTTTTCCAAATGTGGGGCCAGTGGCAGATATCCAGTCTGGGGGGGTCACAGCGGTAGCCTGGCACTTTTGGGGGAGATGTTCATCCCAGATGGGTGGGCTGTGCCAGGGGAGACACTGTGGTCAGGTGCAGTGAGTGAAGGCTTTGCATGTGCCGTGTTTCCCTCCTGGCCTCTGGTGGGACGTTCCTGCCTGGCTGTGGGCTTTAGTGACAGTTGGAAAGCTTTGCCCTGGTGAGGTGGTGTGCATGTGTCCGGCGCAATTGGGTCTTGCAGCGCTTGTGGGGATGGAGGTCCTGAATCTGCGTTCTCCAGGCATCTCCTTACCCTTTTTGGTGCCTCCTTCCCACACCCTCTTTGCTTTATTTACCCCAGAAGTGTTGGGGGATGCTCTCCAGCCACTCCAGATAACAAAGCTAAATAGTTTCTCCTGGGCCCCCAGGTCTACTGACCCTTGTTTCCAGTGAACGAATGCCAGCTGGTGGGTCACGTTTTGATCTTGGAGGTTCAGCTGATGTCCTTCCATCAAGTTTGCTTCTCTAAATGTTTGTAATGGCAGTGGCTGAAGGCAGCAGAAGTGGTACGGCACTGTGGGCAGAGGTAGGTCTGGTACAGCCTGGAGTCCCCAGCTATGAGTGTCCCCCATGCACAAGTAATTCCACTGAACTTGGTCCTGGGGTGCACGTGGAGTGGGGCACCAGCTTAAGTATCTTGCTGATACTTAAGTGTCTGCTGGGCCAGACACTTAATGCTATTAGCAGATGCTAAATAGATCTTTCTTATTTAGTGGCCTTAATTTATTAAATCAGGCAGCAATACTCTTGGAAAAGTAGTGCCGGAAAAAGGAGCAGAGCGAGCTGTAAGTTTCCAATTTCTGCTGGATCAGGCCCCTGGAGATCTGTGTGATCTGGTGCATTGGAGGCAGTGCTATTGCTGTGACTCATGAACAGATGTGCCCAATTTACATTGCAGCTTAATACCTTTGTTTAAAAAAAAAAATGTTTTTTCAAGACAAATGTGTTAAAGCAGATGTTTCCAGTAAAATAAATAGTTGTGTGATTTACAAACAACTTCCCACTGCCAGAACTTCTTAGAAAATGTGGAAAAAAGAAAAATGGTTCTGTGTACCAGCAAAAAGATAAAATCCAGGACTAAGGGCATAGCAAGGAAGCATTTCTACATGTTGAATGAAAAGAACTGCTGTGCTTGGGTTGGAAAGAAATTGGTTTGAGAGTGATTTTGGTTGCTAATAGCAGTGAGACTAACCCTGACCAGTTACATACATTAAGGAGCAGAAACCTGTCTGTAAAAATACTTAACCAGCTCCTGGTATGTAGGATACGAGGTAACCGGGACCACTGTGTGGGATTGCCCGGAGGTTCCTAAATCCCTTCCATCCCGTTGAAACCTATGCTGGGGGACTGGATGCCTGCGGGATTGCACTAACCCTAAAGCAAAGCAGACAGATGCAGCCCCTATAGCAAGCCCTCCTCCGAGGGATTCCTCCCTGGGCATCTCCCCCTCTGCATCCCACGGCAGGATGGGATGCACAGGGGAATACTTTCTCTGCCTTGACCCACAGCTCAGGCTTTCCGGGGCTGTGCAAACCCGCCGTCTCTCTGCGTTTCCTCAGGGGGCTGGGCAGGGCTGTGCCTGTCCACCCGCTCCTCCCAGTTTTTGGGAGGCACAGGCAGGTGTGTGCTGAGAAACTCATGTCGTCTCCGGTCTCTTTGGTCCCACTTTCTGCCCAGTTCCGTTGTGGAGCTGCCATCACGCAGTGCCTGCAAGCCCAGCACTCATGTTACATACAATTTGACACCCCATGTGGTCTTAATGGGTTTCCCAGGCTGCAGCTGCAGCATCGCCAGCACTTTTTGTTAGCTGCAGGGGCTGGCAATCCCCCTTTGCCTTCCAGCTCTCTGCTGCACAGGTATCATGTTTTTTAATGCACTTGTCACCTATTTCATCCAGGCATTCGTTGCTAAAGAAACAGTGACAGTGGATGTTTGTGGGTTGGCAGCCTGCTCATCTAAATCCAGCATTGCTCGGCACCTGTGCCCTGGGCAAATGGGTTGACCAACTTCTGAAAGGACACAGAGTCACCCAGACAGATGGAAAGAGGGGGAGGCAGCCAGCGAGCCTGAACCGAGCAAAACGGGGGGATTGGGAGGCAGAGAGGGTTCTGCAGCTTTGCTAGAGCATCGCAGGAGAGGCCTCCAGAACCACCAAGACTGCACGAATCCTGTGAGATGCGTGCAGGTTTGGCCTGGCAAAGGATGCTGCAGCGAGGGCAGTTTCTGGAGCGTCTCAAAGCACCCTTGCATCTCGGGGTGCCTTCCTGTGGCGCCGCTGGCAGAGCTGCTGGGAATGCCTCTCATGGCTGGAGGGCTTGAGAAGATTGAAAGCTGGAGAGAGACCTTTTACAAGGGCATGTAGTGATAGGATGAGGGGTAATGGCTTCAAACTGGAAGAGGGGAGATTTAGATTAGATCTCAGGAAGAAATTTTTCACTCTGAGGGTGGTGAGACACGGGCCCAGGTTGCCCAGAGCAACCTGGTCTAGTGGGAGGTGTCCCTGCCCATGGCAGGGGGTTAGGACTAGATGCTCTTGAAGATCCCTTCCAACCCAAACCATTCTATGATTCTATGATGGGCAGAAAAAGGCAGCCTGGTGGTCTTCTGCAGCCTGTTCCACCCAGGGAGGGGTGACACAGCAGCCCAGCAGCCAGCGGCACATGAGGAAGCAACAATTTGAGGAGCTTCTGTTGCTTCTTGGCGCATGGATGTGGGATGTTTCATCAGGGCTGTCAAGTTTATCGTTAGGAAAAATGACTGCTAATGTCAGAGACCTGCTGGGGTTCCTTAAAAATAAGGGCTGAGAGGATGCACTGTGGAAGATGGCTGTGGGATGGGACTGCTCCTCACCCTCCCTGGCGTCTCTGGTTTCCCTGCCTTGCCAAAAAGAGTGTTTTCAGAGCAAAGTCCTGAATGTACCTTCATAGAGGGACTTGCTGGGACACGTCCAGAGGAATTAAAAGCATCCCAGGAGGACGCGACCACCACTGCAGAGCAACTCAGGGCACTCGGAGGTGCTTTTCCCAGCTTGCCCATCAGTGCTTGTGAAGCCTCATTGCAACTTCTGCTCAGTTTTAGCCATTAGTGACTGGAGGCTTGCGCTCGGCTCTCGGGGACCATGAGGCTTCAGTGCTTAATTAATCTCTGCAAAGCAGAGGGCATAATTAATGCCTGCAGTGTGCTTTGAGACCCTTGGGTGAAAGGTAGCGTGTAACCGCTGTGCTTTGCCTTTCCAGACCAAAACCGCACAGCTGGGTCTGTGAAAATCATCACTGGCCAGTACCACGTGCCGTGCATCATCGTCCTGGGATAACTGCTCATCATGTCTGGGTGTTTTGGGGTGTTTTGGGGTCTTTTGTTCTCTGCCAGTGCTGTCTCGGGGAGGGCCATGGGCGGATGTGGCCCTACACATCTTCTATCCCCTCCACGCTACGAAGCTCCCGACTGGTGCAAATTGTCATGGGGACATGGAGCCAAGTGGAGAAAAAAATCTCCCCCTGCTCCTTAAAAAGGAGCCATCAGGGACATCTCCATCTGCTTTTCTAGTGTTTCGCCACAGGCTTTTGTAATTTGTTCCTGAAATACCTTTGTTTTTCAGCCATTTCTTCAAAAAAGGGGGCAAAATTGCTACTAGTTGCTTAGCGCCAGTTTTAGATTAAACCATCCTGCAAAGACTAAGCAAACTGGGTTAAAAAAAAGGGTATATTTTGGTAGCTTAAGGACAGCCAAGCAGATTTCCTTCCTCATGTCTATAAAGCCTTTTTTTCTCACTGTCAGCATTGTTTTTGTGGGTGTTGAACGTAAAGGAGAGGAGAACAGATTGCAGGTATGTTGAGCTCCAGCACAATCAACTGTCGTTATTTAAAGAAGATGCTCTTAACCAAGCCTTTAAAATTGCCTCCTTGTTTATCGACTGTCAGGTGTAAAACTGCATGTCGTACAGAATTGTCCCCTGTCACGCGCCTTCCTGACGCCATCACGCCTGCTCACGCTTTGGGTGATCTGCAGCCGTTTTACACCACTTGCCACCGAGCATTAACAGAAATAAATTAACGCTTTAAAAGCATAAATGTTGCATTTCAGAGGAGTCAGGCAGGATATTTGGAAGGGAAAGAAATGTAAATAGAATGAAATTCTTAAGCAAGATTATTGATATGACAGAACTAAAGAGCTTGGGATTCTGTGAAAAGTGCCTCTTTTCATCCCTCTAATAAGTCCATTACTTGCACTCGGGAATATTTTAAGGTCCTTTTCATGCTGAATGTGGAGTTGAGCATGCTTTGCATTTCAAGCTTTGTCTATGAATCAGTAGAAGCCAAAGTTATTTCTGCTTTAAAATAACAGGAGCAGGGAACAGCTAATCTCTTTTCATTCTGAGTCCTTACATTATTTTACTGGACAGAGTTTGTGTTGGCTACAAAACAGGGCATTCACAAAATCTATGAGAAGGAATTTAGTCTAAGAATGAAGCCTAGATTGCAGTATGCATAAAGGCTCCTTCTCCTAAGGCCATTAAGAAATTCCAAATCTGAGCTATTTTGAACAGTGACATTAAATTAGCCTTGCTAATTCCAGTAATTCAAACCGATAGCTGAGTTTACAAATCTACTAGATGAGGCCTTCCCATAATTACAATCTCAATGTGCTTTTCAGCTAAGGTGAGTTGGCACAAAAAAAGATAAATAAATAAAAGGGGGTAAAATGCTCTTTCTGTTCTGGCTTTTGAGATGAATATCTCTAAAGAGAAGTTAACCGGCTGTATTGCGCCAATAAGACGTCCCCTGTCCTGGACTGGTAAGTTCATTTTGCCTCTCATGTGCAAGCGAAATGCAGAAAAGGGTCTGGATTTTTCCCTGCTTTGTTTTTCCTGTTGTCTCTTTTCAAAGGAGCATTGATGCTGCTGGTGCTTGTAGTTCAGTTTTTAGTTGTTTATTTACAGGTAGTAATTCCTACTGGGGAAAAAAATGAGCCTGACTGTGTTAGCCTCTTTTGTGGAGGGGAAAAAACCAGCCTTTGGTGGATAAATTCAAGTTAGAGCAGGTGGAGCAACGATACAAAGCAGCAACCCCCCCTCCTTATTCCTCTGGAGAAGCAGTTGATTTCCAGATCCTAACACAGCCAGACATTTCCAGAGTGATGGAAAGGTTTTGGGGATACGTTTTCAAAGCCATAAGGCACAAAACCATGAAACAAATAAAAATTGAGTGCATTATTTAAAAGGGTGTTAATTTTATTAGAACTGAGCTGAGCTAATATAAGGGCGAATGTCAGTATTCACATCAGCACTTAACTCGGGCTGCAATGTTCATAAAATGGCCTTTTGATCAAGCTGTAAGTGTTTTGATCCTTATTCTATGAGCATCATTCAAAGTGACCTAACTGTAGCTCCAAACAGGCATCTGCAGCTGCAGAAGTCCTTGAGCAATAACAGGTCGGGAACTCAAATGCGTGCTCTGCAGGGAATGCTAATATTGCAATCTCTTTTTTTTGTTGTTGGTGGTTTTTTTTTGTTTTGTTCCAAATAAGAATGAAAGCACAAAAACTCACAAAATGAAAATTCCCAACAGAAAATTGTTCTGCTGCCATTGACTGGGGATATTGAGTCAAAATATTAAACAGAATGCTGATTTTAATCTATCAGAATAATAATGGCATGGCTGCTAAATGTTTTGATATCGTCGGCCCACGAGTGTTTGGCCTTTCTCCAGTTGGTAACATTGTCACCATTGGCACAGCCCAGTGAAACATCTTGATTTTTAGAAGACCACCCTGATTTAAGAGGTTGCTTTTCTGCTGGGCACCCGCAGGGCTGGGTGCAGCTCCCAAAACGGTGGCAGCGCGTTGCAGGGTCCTGCAGAGCCTGTTCGGAAAAGGGATGGACCAAAAAGCGTGCAGGAGGCATGCCAGGGAGGTTTCCTACCACCGATGCATGTTGCCCGTAGGCTCAGGTAAATGCAGTGGGTAACGCCCCAAAATAGTGGTGAGGGCAAAATTGGGTAGAGGCAGCTGTGCTGTTTTCAGGGGCTGGAGGGAGCTGTTGTTGCTCCCCGAGGCCGGGGTGATGGCTGGGGAGGAGTGCGGCGGGGTGGTGTGGGGCACGAGCCCCGTCCCTTTTCTTTTTTCTGGGAGGGTGGGAGAGGAGGGAGGCTGAAACGCAATTCTTGACTTCCAGGAAACTTTTATCTCTAATCTCTGTAATCCTTTTTAGAGAGGATTTTGTATTTTTCAAGGGATTTACAAACTGGATTACATAGCCTTTTTATTTTGATTTTCCACCGCGATTGTGACATTCCTGAGACTGAGCCGTGAGTGCTACAGATAGTGCTACACCTCAGTGTCCTCTTGCATTGTCATCTCCTTGTTTCACTGCTCGGCCGATACCTACTCGCTGTGCCAAAGGATGTGTCCCCAGAGCAATTTGGATGCTCCCATGTGAGCTATGTGGCCCTGTCCCCAGTGCCCTCCATGGCTGCACGGACAAGCTGACCCAGGGAGGTGCTGGGCAGGAGCCTGGGGCCGATCCCTTCCTCCCTTGTTTCCTCCTCCTGGGGTAGGGACAGCCATGGTTGTCTCCTTGAGTTCCACCATGGTCCCAGCCATGAGCACTGGTTTGATGAGGTCCCAGCCGCAGGTCCCCAGGCATGACAGGGAGCCCCCTGGCCCCCAGGAAACAGCAAGTGAGATGTGACGGATCGGGTATACCCCAAGCACCACAGCCGTGGTGTCCTGGCGCTTAGCTGGGATGACACTGGGTATCCCATCGGAGTTGCCACTGCCATCCAGCTCTAGCTTTCAGCACCATCGTCCCACTGATGCTTTGGGGCCAGGGTTTGCTCTTGGTCCAGGAGGGAGGCAGGGAGCCGGAATCGGCTCTGTTTTTCTGTCAGATGTTACGCGCATCCAGTAAGCAGCTTGGTTTAATTTGAGTCTTTCTCTGCAGCCATGCAGAAGGCAGTGCAAAGCCAGGTCCTGGTTTCAGACTTCAGTGGTTGTTCCTGGGGCTCCTTCCAGCGCAGGGAACATGACCTGAAGCTCTTAAAATGTTCAAGCCTATGAACCCAACTCTTCTTTCTCTCTATAAAGTGGGAAAGTTGGGTATGGTGATGTTTCCCAGGGCCTCCTGCATTACCCCGATTTTATAGGCTGAAGTCACTTTAATGGTGTTTTAATGCAGAGCCAGGGTTTCATTTATTTATTTATTTACTTTAGCAGCTTAACGCAATTAAAAAAGCCGGGTGGTGCTGTAGCCTCTTGGCAGCACCCTCACCTCAACCTGTGCTCTGTGCAAATGGTCCAGAGCCGGCTGCGTTCCCTGGCATGGGCAGGGGGAGCTTGCTCTCCATCCACGCCAGTAATCCCAGGCAATGTAAGAGCAGAAAACCTTGGGGAGTTTCTCCAGGAGCAGAGGCAGGCTGAGCAGATGCCTGTGTAGCGCCATGCCTGAGCCTACCTGCACGCTCTACTCCTGAGCTGAGCAGGTATGTCCATGCTCAACTTGAATTCTTGGATTATGACCCAAAATCTCACTCCAAATTATCTTCCTTGGCATCGTGAGTTGTAGCCTGGTGAAGCCTCTGTCAGTTTGATCCCCGGGCTGGGAGTGCTGGTCAGGTGCTTCCTTTATGTGCATGCTCAAGGAGCAAAACATTATCCACCTTTGATTTTTCTCTTCCTTACAAGTGTAAGGCAATGATGGATATCCAGGGAGTTTTGACTGAGCATGGACACTGTGCAAAGTCCTGGTCCCTTCTGATTGAAGAGGCACTTTCTGGTTGCCTACTTGGAGCGTGAATGCCGTGGCCTGGGCCCCATTCAAGTCTGGTTTCCACACACAGTGAGTCACAAAAGAAGATGCCAGATGTTCCTGGGTGCCATAACACCACCATGGGTTTTCTGATCAAGCATTGAGCAATGTCCTTCTGCCTTGAGGGCTGCTTTTAGGAGTTGGCATGTGGAAGGCAGGCACCGTTGCCATTCCCCTTAGACTGCGTCTTCACAGGTCTTGCTAATACATAAATGTCACTAAGTGTCCTGAGCTTGGAGAGTTGAAGGCCAGCAGGTAACAGGCAAGAGCTGCCTGTCCTGGTCATAGCCAAAGAGCTTTTTGGGGAGCAAAGATGAAGGAGAAAATTTCAGTTTGATGTGATGATGTTGGTTTTGGTCATTAGAGGAAGTATGAAGCATTTCATTTTGCTCTGCTGTCGCTAGGAACATTAGCTCCCAAAATCAAGACTGCCCTGAGGTGCCTCAGGTAACAGCAGAGTGATCAGAATCATAGAATCGTTTAGGTTGGAAAAGACTTTTAAGGTCATCGAATCCAACTGTTAACCTAGCATTGCCAAGTCCACCACTAAACCACGTTGCTCAGCACCACATCTACCCAGCTTTTAAATACCTCCAGGAATGGCGACTCCACCACTTCCCTGGGCAGCCTGTTCCAATGCTTGATAACCCTTTTGGTCAAGAAATTTTTCCTAATATCCAATCTAAACCTCCCCTGGAGCAACTTGAGGCCATTTCCTCTTGTCCTATCGCTTGTCGCTTAGGAGAAGAGACCAACCTCCCCCTCTCCACAGCCTCCTTTCAGGTAGTTGTAGAGAGTGAGAAGGTCTCCTCTCAGCCTCCTTTTCTCCAGACTGAACAACCCCAGTTCCCTCAGCCGCTCCTCAGAAGACTTGTGCTCCAGACCCCTCACCAGCTTTGTTGCCCTTCTCCGGACACGCTCCAGCACCTCAATGTCTTTCTTGTACAAGTGAGGGGCCCAAAACTGAACACAGTATTCAAGGTGGGGCCTCACCAGTGCTGAGTACAGGCCCTCGTCCTGGTGGCGACACTATTGCTGATATGGGCCAGGATGCTGTTGGCCTTCTTGGCCACCTGGGCACACTGCTGGCTCCTTCGACCAACACCCCCAGGTCCTCTTCTGCTGGGAGCTTTCCAGCCACTCTTCCCCCAGCCTGTAGCGTTCATGGGGTTGTTGTGACCCAAGTGCAGGACCTGGCACTTGGCCTTGTTGAATCTCATAACCATTGGCCTTGGCCCATTGATCCAGCCTGTCCAGATCCCTCTGTAGAGCCATCTTGCCCTCAAGCAGATTAACGCTCCTGTCCAACTTGGTGTTGTCTGCAAACTCACTGAGCGTGCACGTGATCCCCTCGTCCAGGTTGTTGATAAGGCTATTAAACAGAACTGGCCCCAATACTGAGCCCTGGGGAACACCACTTGTGACCGGCCGCCAACTGGATTTAACTCCGTTCACCACCACTCTTTGGGCACGGCCATGCAGACAGTTTTTTACCCAGCGAAGAGTATACCCATCCAAGCCATAAGCAGCCAGTTTCTCCAGAACACTGTGGGAAACGATGTCAAAGGCCTTACTAAAGTCCAGATAAACAACACCCACAGCCTTTCCCTCATCCACTAAGTGGGTCACCTTATCACAGAAGGAGATCAGGTTTGTCAAGCAGGACCTGCCTTACGTGAACCCGTGCTGACTGGGCCTGATCACCTGGTTGTCCTGCATGTTCCACATGGTGGCACTCAAGATGATCTGCTCCATAACCTTCCCTGGCACCGAGGTCAGACTGACAGGCTTGTAGTTCCCTGGATCCTCCTTCCAGCCCTTCTTGCAGATGGGCATCACATTTGCTAACCTCCAGTCAACTGTGACCTCCCCGGTTAGCCAGGACTGCTAACAAATGATGGAAAGTGGCTTGGTGACCTCCTCTGCCAGCTCCCTCAATACCCTTGGGTGGATCCCATCTGGCCCCATAGACTTATTTGTGTCTCCTTTTGTTGCTAATGTATTTATAGAAACGTTCTTTATTGTCTTTTACAGCAGTAGCCACATTAAGTTCAGTTGAGCTTTGGCCCTTCTAATTTTCTCCCTGCATAACTTCACAAGGTCCTTGTAGTCCTCCTGAGTGTCATGTGCCTTCTTCCAAAGGTCATAAACTCTCTTTTTTCCCCGCTGAGTTCCACCCAAAGCTCTCTGTTCAGCCAGGTTGGTCTTCTTCCCTGCTGGCTCATCTTTCGGCACATGGGGACAGCCTGCTCCTTGTGCCTTTAGGATTTTCTTCTTGAAGAATGTCCAGCCTTCCTGAAATCCTTTGCCCTTCAGGACTGCCTCCCAAGGAACTCTGTCAACCAGTCTCTTAAACAGGGATCGCTTTGTGGGTTTAGACTTTGAAGGTCTCCAAAGCAGGAGAGGGTGATTCCACGTGTGGGTGGGCTGAGGTACATGGTGGATCTGAAGGGACATTGCTTGAGCCAGTCCTATATTGCTGCCTTATAAATCACTTCACTTCTATTCATACTCTTCTATTTCCAGCTCTTCCTCATTTTTCTTTCTTGACTCCTGCCTTCGTAGGTGCTTTTGCCTGTCCATGTTTAGCTCCCTATTTTTCAGTTCTTCTGTCCTACATTCCTTTAGGTAGCAGCTCTTTTTCTGGACAGTACAGCTGGTTATCAGACTGGGGCGTGCTGCTTCGTCATCTAAGTACAAGGACTCCGGTGCTTCCAATTAATAATGCTAATGAGATTTGTTAATTTTTAATAGATTACATGAGCATGTTTTGCTGAACACTTTTTTGTGGCTCCGCTCTGTGAGTACAGTTCAGAAACTCTTTCACTTGCTGCCAAAGGGAAAATGATTAATGCAATTGCAGACGCCAGATTCTCTTCGGGGCAAATCTAGAGTACACCAAGGAGCAAAGAGGAATTTGATGAGTATGTTTTCAAAGTAAACATAGGCCCAGGTCATAAATGATAGCCCTTCCTCGCCACCAGCCTCTGGCCAAGGTGGGGTGGAGAGGTAGTCACTTGAATTGGGGTCATGGTGTAGCCCATCTACCTGTACCATGCAATGTGTTGGGTTTTTGGGAGTGTTTTGTTGCTTTGCCCCACCAAAAGCTTGAGGATGTCCGTGCATAAGACTTTTGTGGTAATACTGGACACTGGGGAGCCAGGGTGTGCGTATTAGCTGCCTTGCAGAGCTCATGGCCATTTGCCCCGTGTACCCCAAGCAGCACCTGGTTGCACCCCTGGCATGGGGCTGAGCTAGAGCTTCCTCACCTCTCTATGCTGGATGACTTCGTCCCCCCCAAATCAACCTGGTTGCCACCCTCCAGGTTACTTCAATCCTGGGGGAACTTCCCCCGAATCAGTGCTGGTTTCGTGGTGGTGCCTGCGGTTTTTGGATCACTCGTGAAGACATGCTGCAGACCATCAGCAGCACACCGGCAGCCAGGATGTGTCAAAGAGGCAAGTGGGGGAAAAGTCTTGGTTTGCAAATCGGCAGTCCCAAACCTGATTTCCTTGGGTTTCTGCCCAGGAAGTTGGTTTTACTGCTCGCTGCTGAGCTGTGCCAGGCTCCCTTGGCCACATTGCTGACGGCAGCGGGACAGCGTTGAGCTGGATTTTTTCTTCTTTTTTGTCCAAATCTGTATTGCCAAGAACCGCGCCTCCTAAATTGCTGCGGAGGAGGTGGAAAAGCAGAGGCACAAGACCATGCACATGCTGTGCATCCATCTCGGTGATCTCGCAACCATGCCAACACAAGCATCGCGGCCAGCCCTGGCTCAGCGCTTTAATTACGTGCCGGCGCGGCCGCACCTATGGCTAGGCTGCTGCAGCTTGTTGCGCAAGAAGACAACTGGCAAACCTGTTGGTGCTCCAGGATTTTAGTGGTAATAAGCCAGAGGGCAAAACCTCCCTGGTGAGATGAAAACGTGCTTGGCTAGGTGTTTGGAAGAGTTTAAGGTGTTTTGGAGAAGCAAAGGGCTGGGGATCCCAGCTCTTTCCGCGCAGTCATGGACATGTGTGCCATGTAACTCCATGGATGGGCTCAGATGTTGTCTTTGTAGAGGCAGACATGTATTTGTAGTATGAGCTGTTTGCATGAGAAAGCCAGGTAACTGGAGGCTGAGGTGAGCAGAGCTTTTGGTGTTCCAACAGGAACATCTTTTGGGATGACATTGGACAGTTCTTCTAGCTTTCAGGTGCAAACACCTGTGAGAGTGAAGTGGTCAGTGCTGTAGAGATGAAGAGTGTTGGCAGCCAGGGTCAGGCAGTCTGGTCTGTGGGATCACAGGCTCTTACACTTCACCTTGTAATGAGTCAACAGCTTGGGCTTGACTCAAACATCTCTCCTTTTAAGAAATCTAGTCTTCCTTTGGAGTCTGTTGCATCCCCTGGCAGTTTGTTCCTCATACAGGTGAGTCTTGCTGCTTAAAAAAAATTAAATAAAGCAATGCACCCTAGAGATTTTAGTTCTCGTTGGCGATGGTAGCATGTGCTTTCCTAGACAAATACTGAAGGACATGCAGATGTTCACAACTGACCACGAGAGCTGCAGGAGCTTGCCAAGCTGCCCTACTTGTCTCTGACATTTCTACTCAATGTATTTTGCGCTTATTGGAAACACATGGTCACGATCCATTCCCTAGTCCCTTCATACCACGGAGTTTCCATCATTTGCAAACAAGAGCCATCACCACATCCCCGCCAGCGCTTTGGCCCACTCGGCAGCCTTGTTTGGTGAACATGCTGCGTTAGGCTGGATGGTTTTGCCTGTGAGGGGATCCCCTTCGCACCCGTTGCTGCTGCCCAGGGCACCAGCAGAGCTATCAAGTGACACTGCCAAGCAGTTTTCATGCATGGCCACCCATTATGACTCTGTTGCTATATTAGGTCCATCGCTGGAGCCATCTGCCGGGGCAGGCTTGGCAGGCGGGCAGCCCAGATGCCTGCCTGCAAGATGACATTCCCTGGCAGCAGCCGAGCCAGCCTGCGGGAGCTGGGCACCGTCCTCTTGGAGGTCATTTGCCAGAGTGGCATTTGCTGACAGTTCTTTGCTTAGGACTGTGTTGTCCTTTTAGGGGTGAAAAGGGGAGTTTCAGTAGGCAGCGGTGGATTTGGCACAGGAATGCTTGCCGTAACACTGCCTGCGTGCCTGGTACTCATCTTCCCGGCTTCTTCTGCGCCAGCTGCCATGGGACTTATTATACCAACTCAAACCCGGCCTCTTCCCATTTCAGCCATCTTTTGTAGCCATCTCCAAGGCTAGTGTGGTTCAGCAAGAAGAGCTTTTTAATGATTCCCGCCTGATAATCTTGCGCAGAGTCGGTATGCCTAATTATCGCAATCTATGGAAAAATCCTGCCACTTCATTTTTGCGGGTGCGGAAAGTGCATGTTGTACAGCTGGCGGGAGGTTTTGTCACCCACACTGTGAGACTGTAGAAGCTTTTGCCATCCTGGGAGCACTGCGCAGCAGCTTTGTGTTAGAGGGGCTTTTCTTACAAAAGATGCTTCCGGAGGGACCAGCTTGTGTTCGGCTGGAGACCTTTCACCAGCTGCGTAAGGACTCCGGGAAACGGCACAGCACGCTTGGCTTGCATGCCGGGCGATGGGGAGGGGGGGAAGCAGAGCTAATGATTGACTATTATTTTAAGGGGATTATCTAATCCGCAGCCCAGGGGACAAGAGGGGCCAAAATGAGTGAAGATTGAATACGTAATTAGCGCAGATTGTTGGTAATACCCTCTGGACTCGGATTGATTATAAACAGAAACAGATTTTTGTAGTTTACACCCCCCACCAAAAGAAGTCTTTGCAGGCTAAAAAGGTGGCTTTGTAGTAGCAACTGTTGCAAATTAAGTGGGTGATCAGAGCTGGGCCAGCAGAGATGCTTAACACAGAAGATGGCTGGGGAGCAGGCGGGCAGAGAAGCAGCTTCTCTGGGGTTATTTTGCAGCATAAAGGCAGAGTTTTAGGTGGAAGTGACCGCAATGGCATATGTGGGAGGTTAGTTTCTGTCACCCTACCAGCCATCCTGCAGCTCCATCCCTGATGCTGGCGCTCCTTATCTCCTGTGGCAGTGACCTGGACTAACCGGGGATCCTAACAAAGGCTGGAAACCATAACAAAGCCCTCTCAGGAAGTACCTCATTAGGAATACTTGCTAATTTGGATTCCTGGATTTGAAATAACAATCATAGAATCATAGAATGGGTTGTAAGGGACCTTAAAGATCATCTAGTCCAACCCCCCTGCCATGGGCAGGGACACCTCCCACTAGACCAGGGTGCTCAAAGCCCCGTCCAACCTGACCTTGAACACCTCCAGGGATGGGGCAGCCACAGCTTCCCTGGGCAGCCTGGGCCAGTGCCTCACCACCCTCACAGTGAAAAATTTCTTCCTAATATCTAATCTAAATCTCCCCTCTTCCAGTTTGAAGCCATTACCCCTCATCCTATCACTACAGGCCCTTGTAAAAAGTCTCTCCCCAGCTTTCCAGTATGCCCCTTTCAGATACTGGAAAGGTGCTCTAAGGTCTCCCTGGAGCCTTCTCTGCTCCAGGCTGAACAACCCCAACTCTCTCAGCCTGTCTTCACAGCAGAGGTGCTCTAACCCTCTGATCATCTTCGTGGCCTCCTCTGGACCTACTTCAACAGGTCCATGTCCTTCTCATGTTGGGGGCTCCAGAGCTGGACACAGTATTCCAGGTAAGGTCTCACGAGAGCAGAGTAGAAGGGCAGAAATGATGATTATTATTACATATTTTTTAATGTTGTTATTGCCTGGACCTGGTTATCAGCTGCCTCAGGTCTGTTAGAGGCTAATACTTTTTATTTTCGTTTCCTCCTATGTACCAAAGGTCAGTAGAAGTTAAGTGAAAGGGATTTGCAAGTTATGGGCCCATTATTAATACAAAATAAAAGGTGTACGGCTAAATCCATCAAACCTAAAAATACAATTGGGCACAAATAAGCTCAGAGAAGGAAACAATGGAAGGAACAATGAAAACTAACAGCACACTCAAACACTAAACTTCTGAAGCAGTTAAGGCTAGGAAAATAGCTCTCAAATCTCTGATGACAAGACGGTTTCTGTTCCCTTTAATTTGGTCAAAGAGGATGAATGAGAGAATTGCCATTTGGGTGAAATACCATGATTTTAAAAAATTACCCATGCTCAACTTCAGGTGAAATCCCAGGATTTGAAAATTTCCCATGTAAAAGAATGTGTCTGAAATGATCATTTTGGTACACTTTGGCTGAACGTACCCAACACGATTCAGCTGCTGCACTGCGAACCGTGCAGGGACTCGCATCTCATAAATTACAACATCGCAGAATGAGACTTTAAATGGGAACATCAAAACCCTTTGTGCTGTTAAGGACCTTGCTGAAACACTCTTTGGTTTCAATTTTCTTTTCTAGGCTGAAGGCAAAAGTAGTTACTCAGTTCCCGTGGATTTTCTTAGTTTTACTTGGATGTCCAATCAGAGAATATTCTATCCCCAAAGCTCTGCCTGCCAGCTGCAGGTCGCTCGCCTGGAAGCACATAGGTGCCTGATGGTACCGTGGCCCCATGGGGCATCTTTTAGGCTTTAGGAGTCTTTGGTGTGTGTGGAAACACCTTCCAAAACGTACCAGGTCAGGTCATCATTGCCCTGATGGGACGTTGTTCTAGCTGAGGAGTCTTGTGTAAAACAACCAACTGCAGAATAATCTGCTGTGATTTTTATTAACATAAAATCCTTTCACTTAATCTGCAGAAAATCAGCTTGGGAAGATAAGATGGTGCCAGGCTGCTCCCAAACTGCCCCGAAGCCTGAGCATCCCTTGTGCCAGAGGGACTTTTTGTTTCTGTGCTTGCAAAGCAGCACAGGATGGGCAGAGGTGGCCTCCAGGCGCATCCCTTTCAGGGTGGCACCTTTTCCTGCTCTGCCCAAAGGTCTGCAGCTCCAGAGGACAGCAGCATATCTGTACTATTAAGAAGAAAAGCAGGAAAGCTGTGGAAAAGAGGAATCCCAGCATCTGTGGGAATCTCCTGGAGAAGTCAGAGTTTACCAGGCGGGTTTTGCTTGCATCTGGCCCTTTGGTGCAGGTGGATATCTGCTCCCTTTCAGCCATTTCTGACCCTCTTTGATGGCCTGGGCTGACTCACTTGTCACACTAACATTGTTATGCTTTTGTTTTGCAGTGTTTGGGTAATTTTGATTAAGAAATACTGCCTGTTTGCCTTGGCAGTGGTACTCATTGGATTGATGCGGCGATTTTTAGCTGGAGTGTTTATTCAGCCTCTTGGATTCTTTCTCAGGGGTGGGGTGGGATGATCCAAACCCGTCAGTATGCTGGTGATCCACGAGGGCTTGTGAAAGGCTTGAGCCATGGTCTCTTCTGATGGAAACTACCAGATTCCTCCACTTCCAAAGACGAGGCTCTGGGGACGTGACAGACAGGCTTAACTGATTCCCATCCAGGCAAGAAACCAGGGCCCCAGAAGGAGACGGCAGCAGCACGAGAAGGGGAGCAAGGAACCCATTACCTTGAGTCAAGTGTGGGTGCAACCGCTCGGTCCAGATATTTGGCAGGTACAAATGCCCCAGGTGGATCTGGCTGATGACATCTTAAAACACCTTATGCATTTTGTTCTTGGCCCTGAGAATTGCTGAATTCTTGCCTTTCCACATTGTCTGTTTGGACTTTTGTATTCCTCCCTGTCCCAGGGAGACAAGGGCGACTGTGACTTACTGCTCAGCAGGTCCTTTGCAGCCAGTGATGGGTTGTTACAAGCTTTTCCCCCATTAGTGTCATGCTCCTCTGCCAGAACTATCAAAACTTTTATCCTAGGCATTTTCTTGGGTTGGAGCTCCCATGTGCTTCATCTCAAAGTCCCCATGTTGCAACACCAGCATGCCAGGGGTGCATGATCCATTCACATTCCTCGCTCTCCGGTGCTTTGATGAGGTGGACAGGGGATGGGATGGATGTGTTGAAAGTGCTGGAAGGAGCATATTTTGCACACACAGTAATGCAGAAATGCAGAGCTCCTCAGGTCCTCCGACCAGGAGGTATTTGGTGAGCAAGGCCTTGTGCTGCCTCTGGGTTTGAGGGGACTATTTGTGCTCGCCTGGATTTCCTCACATCCTTGCAGTGTCTGGCAAGAAGACACAATTTGCATTGCTAAACACCCGCTCTGAAGCTCAGCTGATTTTCTTTGGAAATAGCTCTCCAGCAAGCCGGATCCCCTTATCTCTTTTGTTTTCTTATTGGGGCACCTTGTAATTGTGATTTTTTGGTCTTTCTAAGCACAAGGTTTGGTGTAGGGCGCTGCGAGGTGCTCTCGGACTGGGGCTGGGTGCGGGACTGCCAAGATGTTTGCTAAGCTCTTCTGGCCCACCCACCCCTCCTGTGGTGCCTTCAACCCCACTCAGACCCAGCTGTCCCTGGCTGCCGGCACGGGCTGCCCTGGGGACCCCGGTGCTGGTGGGGGCTGGATGTGCCGTGTGTTGGGATGCCGGCACGCACTGCCTGCTCTTAACCACCTCTCTCCTTCTGCTTTCAGAGCTGGCGTATGACCTGGATGTGGATGATGCCTCTGCAAACAAGCAGCTTCTGAATCAGCAAAGCAAGGACGGCGCTGCGGTCCCCAGCGGCGACCCCAGGAGTGCCGCCCCCCGCCCCAGCCCTGCCGCTGCTGTCGCCCTGGTCCTGCCACTGCTGCTGGGCCACCAGCCGTGAGCAGTGCTGGCAGCATCACTCGGTGTCTCTCCATGCCTTTTTTTAATGAGGAAGACATTTGGAACCTCTCCTGAAATAGATGCACATTTCCAAAGACAGGGCAAATGACTTGAGTTGGTTTTATAAAAGAACATGGTATCTTTACGCACCAAAAAAACCACCTAAGAAAGCGTTTGTTCATGGTAAACTAGTAAATACGTAACAGTGCTTTTTAAAGATAATCTTGTTTAACATAAGAAGGTCAATATTAAATTGTGTTCCTCGCGGGTTTTGAAGACTGAGTTCTCCATTGCTGTTAAGTTGAAGACCATATTTCATCTTGAGTTGTTCGAATGTGCATGGGGTACAGAAAAAACTATGATTTATGAAAGACTCTCAGCAAATATCAAACCCCTGGTCCTAGTTGACTTAATACAGATTTTGTCTGTAGTTCAAGCAGTTTTTGTACTTACTCCAAATTCGAGGCTCACCCCTAGGAATCTGTCCAGGCACATAATATGGAGGGCGTGTGAAGATGGGACAGAGAAGGTCAGACATAAGGCAGGAGGAAAGATGCTACAGAAGAATTGTTGTGCGCCAGGATTGTCGTGGAGATGTGCTCCCGTGGGCACGAATTGTGGCAAGTTGCAGGTGATTTTGCTGCTCACCTCCCAGCCGGGTCCTGTGAAGCCCTTCAGTGTGAGAGGCCGGTCCCCTCTGGCATCCCCGTGGCCTGTGCAATGCCCTGGTTTTATTCTTCAGAAGCTCAGCACCTCCTTTCCCACGGGAAATCTGCAAACACAGCTCCAGCCAAGGGACAGACGGCGTGGATGTACACGCTGTGCTTTACGGGGATGAATAACGGGCGTTCAACACATTGTGCTATGAGGGAGGAAAACAAAAGGATTTGCAGGAGCCTGAGGCAGATGAAACTCCTACTCACATGTTTCTTTGCATGTTACTTTACTTAAGCTATCTCTAAAATAAAGGCCGGTTGCTCTATAAATGGTGCATTTGAAGTAGCCTCCCATGTGTGCGAGGTGATGCTCTGCCTTGTTGCTGGGGTGGGCAGCTTGGAAAGGGCCATCAGTGCCCGCCTCGGGGGCACCATGGAAAGGCTTGGCTTAAACGGATGGGCTGGGGCCAGGGAGTGTTTGGTTTGGTTCCTGGCCAAAACGGTTACATATTTCTGTTTAACATGCTGCCTTTACTAGAGTGATTATATCCGCAGTACCATAAGCTGCAGTGTGTGCATGTACGCGTGCACGCATATACTCATGCGCACATGCATGCTTTAAATATTTGTGTGCCTCAGACCTTTTTAAAAGCAACTTCATGTTTGGGAGAGTAGATAAATCCGAACCATGCAATCAGGTGGTTTGGAGAGCAGTTTTCCCAGTCTCAGTGGTGGGGCTGATGTGGCTGACCCCGGTTTGAGGTGTTGGGAATGTGTGAAGTGCTTCAGGAGCCGCGTGTGGCAGAGGGAGAGCTGACTGCTCATCCCGCTCCTCTGCTCACTGCTCCTGATGGAGAGGAGCGGATCTGGGCTAAACCCTGGCATGACCCACTGGTTTAACTGTCGGAGAGCTATCCTCTGGGTTTCAGACCCCTTGCGTCCCATCAGCATTGAGGTGAGCGCTGGGGATGTTTGGGCAGCGCTGGTGCCATACAGTATTCCTGTAAGTGCTGATTTTTTACATCCATGCCCGTGTATTTGTGTATGTGTCTTTGTATTTTACGTGTTCGCAAACCAAATTGCAATCCTCTCTGTTTCTCGGGATCACTGCTCGCTGGGGAGCCCTCGGGTCGAAGGCATCCCAATACGCGGGGGGGTGACACGAGGGAGAGCCATCGATGTTGCTGGCAGAGGTGTTCCTTGACCATTTCTCCTGCTACTTTGCTGTCACGTTGGCCCAGCTCTCCCCATCATGCCCGCTCTCCGTGCCGCAGCTGGCTGGGCCCGTGAGCCTCTGCTCCACCAAAGGGAATATTTTATTAGCGCCACTTGAAATCCCATCGCTTCTTCCCTTCTGATCATTTCCTTTCATCCCCCTGGAGTGCTGGGGGTGGGATCGGGCCGCTGGGTTTGTTCGGAGATGATGTGCTGCTTCTACCTTGCCAGGTATCCCTGGTACCAGCGCGGGGACATTCTCTCCTCTAATATTGTGTCAGAAATATTCTGTGTGCTCCTTCCTTAGCTAAGCAGCAGGATGGGATGGTGACACCGGCTGTTCTGCAGTGTGAGTCCAGCGTGCTTTCTTTCTCTCTGAGGGAGAGGGCACGGGCTGTGCCTTGCTGGGTGTCTGACAAAGCCCGCTGGGTTTCCCACGCTGCATCACCGCAGTGCGATGCTGATGCTTCTCAGGAGAAGACCCCTCTGTAGCACGCTGAGCCCGGTTTCCCATTGCACACGCATGCTGTTTAGCAAAGCTATGCTTGTTGGAGACATTGTTATGATAAGAGATCACAAAAACCAGCCTTTGAGCCTGCTACCTGCCAAGTTTATAAAATACCACATTATAACTTGAAAAAAAACTGTTGAATTTTACGCTGTGGTGTGTTTGTACGCATGTTTTAACAGGGGTTTTGCAAGGGCTGCCTTGTCCACCGAGGTGAAGTAAAGCTGGCATTCAGTTTTGGGCAGTGTTTTGTTCCCATGTCATGAGAAATAAGGAATAATTGTCCCCTGTTTGTTTCTCCATACCTCTTCTGCTTACTGTGACCTGTGTTACTATGGGATGGGACATCTCCATCAGGACATGGGCACTGTCACCTCCCCTGTGCATGTGTACCTGGAGCTTTGTCCCAGGGCTTGCAGATTTAACCACTACCACACAGTCAAGATATATATTTCAGTTTTTCTTTATTGTTATTTGTGTGTATATATATATTAGTATATATATCAGTAATGAGTATATGTATCATATATATGATGATATAGGAGGTGTGGGGCTTGAGCTAACGGTAGGTGCCAGGGCAGTGTCTCGGCTGTACTCACAGCACCGCAATAACACGGTGATGTGGCTCCGGCACCGGCAGTGGCACGTCCGGCCAGCGAGGCAAGTGGCCAGAGTAAATATCTGTCTGGTTTTCTGCCAGCGGGAAAAGTAGCTGAACAGAGGAGTTTATGTCAAGGAGGTGCTTCAGGGCACGAAAAAAAAAAATCAGAAAACCCCCACTTTTCTAGCTAATTTCGAGCCCTGGGGTGAAAGCCAGAGCTGGTCCCGAGCTGTTGCAGACTCTGATCACTGTGGGCTCCTCGGGGCAGGGGGCTGCCCTCCGTCTGCCAGCACCACCGTGTCCTGACGGTGCCTCGGGGGCTCAGTGCTTTGTGCCAGTGCCGGCTAAAGACCCAACGACCTTGGGGAAGGTTTCCAGTCTCAGGTGGTTGAGCCCTTACCCCCTTGCCAGTTAACCTGGATTCCTGGCCGGTTTTCCAGCTCTCGTTAAACTCCAGTGGCAGCAGCAGGGTGGCCGGGAACCTGCCACCACCATGGACATCCCGTGTGTGGGCAGGAGTGAGCAGCATCACACCGCACACAGTGCCAGCACATCCCCAGGTGGGTTTGCAAGCAGCCTTGGAAAGGTGGCGAAGCCGATACCTTTTCCCTGTGTCTGAGGGTGGTGGTGAGATGCAAACATGTGCTTAGCATGTGTAATGTATTTCTGTAGTAACCATGCATCAAATTATAATTTAAAAACAAAATATTTTTGTTGGATGGGAAGTCCCAGTTCATTAATCAATTGACTAATAGTTTAGTGCTGGAATGGTATAATCTAACACACTTAACAGCTGCTCGAACCAGCTGGTGCTTACGGCTCGTGCTGTTTTGGGAAGTGAAATCTAAAGTGTCTCAGTTTTGTTTTTCAGGGAGTTTTTCAGAATTGCTCGTTCATCTCCATGAGCAAAGCCCTCGAGCGCACTGGAGTGGGGATCCAGCAGGGATGTGGGACTGGATTCACTGGGGCTTCCAACCAAAACGAAGTCCCGCTTGCACGGAGGATGCAGAGAGCACCGTCCGTGTCTGCAAACGTGGCAGCCGGACGCGGGGGTGTTCCTGTGGGTTTGCATAAGGGGGACGTACGTAATCCTGTGCTGTCAGGTGTTTTGATTTGCTTTGGAGTCAAAACCGGTGCCCGCTGAGCTATGGGTACAGCAAGGGAGATGCCACCAACCAAGAGGGCAGCTCTCGGCCGCTCCCCGGCCTCGGAGGGCGCTTGGTGGGGGCACAGGCCAGGGTCCTGGTGAGGTGGCACGCTGGGGACTGCTCTGTCAGGAGGGGAGGAGGTGACCGCTTTGCGCTGCCTCCTGCCCTATTTTCTTGGCAGGTGCTGGTCCGTGGTGAGACCTTCACAGCTGTATTGGAGGCAGCAGGGAGGGCAGTCCTGGGGCGGAAGAGGCACGGGGAGCAGAGGAACGAGCGGGCTGCTGGTGGGGACCAGACATGGGATGTTGTGTAAGTCTCTGAAGTAAAATACAGGAAACCACACGAAGACCTTGAAATGCTCGAAACAGAGCCACGTGTGCTGTTGAGGTACCTCTTCCAACCTCAGAGCACGTAGCTCGGTGGTGGGACCGGCTGTAGCCAAGTCCACTGGCCAAGCCCTGCCCTGCATGCTCTCTAGCTCACCTAAACTAAAGCATCTCAGAGATAAGATTTGGTACCCAGACACTTGGGTACCTTGGTGGGATTTCCCTGACTTTTCCAGCAGGAGTGCAGCTTAATGATTGACAAACGCTGCTAAAGCTTTACCAGCTCAGGAGCCACCTGCCCCAGAAGCAGGTGGCCATTCCCAGAAACCCAGGGATTTTTCAGTGTGAGCTCCATAGCTGGGGGTGACTCAGCTGGACATCAGCCAATTCAAAATCCTCCTTCTGCATAATTTGTTGCTGTAGCAAGGAGCCAGGTGTGGAGGTCTTGTGGGGATGAAGTCCACAGCCAGAGGGGAATGAGGTGAAACCATCACATTGGAGGATGCTCGCTGGTCCTCAGCGTGGGAATTTGGGTTTTCTAATAGGGACACAGTGAAACTCCCCATGTGAAGACAAGTGGTGGGTTTTGTTCAGCTCCAGCCTGCGGCTTGCTCATGAGAGACCTCACTAAGAAGTAAAAGTGGGGAAAAAAAACCCAACCCAAATGCACAAACAACCCCGTAAATAAGCTTGTCGAAGTGTTACTGAAGGACATTCCCTGGAGATGAGGTAACTGAAATTTTGATACAGGCAGATGAAGCAGCCCTGGCATGTTTATACAGTCAGCGAATTTACTGCCTTCAAAAAAAAAAACCCAGAAAAGCAGTCAGTATTAATCAAATATAGTTTATTTTGTCAAACATTGTATTCTTTTGAAAATAAACATCTTGGTGTTGTTTTGCTGGAAGCATGCTAGGATCTGAAGTACACATCCATGTCTCTGGGCTGCGAAGCGCCGTATCCCACAGCCCATCCTGACAGCTAACGCTGTTCCCACAAAAGCTGTCGCGCCTGGCTCCTGGCGAGGCTCCCTGCGAAGCGTGTGCCAGCCCTGCAGCCCAAAAAGTTTGAAGGGGAAAAAAAAAACCCAAACCCCAGGCTTGCTGCTGTGGGGTTTTTTCTCCTGGGTGCCGTGCGGTGGGGTGGGAGCTGGCGCTGGTACCCGAGAGCACTTCGTGGGAAAGGAAAGGCCCTGTTAGGGACTATTTGAGGTTATTTCAGATGCTCCTTGGTGGCCACAGGGACACAGAAGACTTTTCCCAAATGCTCCAGCCACATGCCTGGTGTTGAAAATCAGACTTTTCCATAGCAGAAGTACAGACCTAGACTCAACCTACCAGTTTAGTGGCTGTCACCTCCTTTGTAGGAGCCCGGAAGAGACCTCAACAGCTCCTTGCAACAAGTCAACACGTTTGGGGATCTCTGCCAGCAGTTTTTGTTTGCTCTCGCTGTCCTCTTTGCTGCTACTATTTCAGCGCACAAAGATGCTGCCCATCTAAAAAGGAAATCACTGCTGGATCCGAGCATCCAGCTCTCTGCAGGCAAATCACTAAAAAGAAGTGGAAAGCCCTCCTGTAGCAGCCTGTATCCCTTCAGTGTCATATTATATTACCATCCACCATGTTAGCAAATGGGAAAATAAACACGGGCTGGATAGCAAAGCAAGAGGCTGTTTAATTACAGATGTTCAGAAGAATGACGTGTGTGTACATTCCACCCAGAAGTGGATTAAAGTAGTGACCTTTCCCGTGGTGTGAAATGGGTTTGTTGTGGAGCGCAGGCATCTCGTGTCACTTCAAGATCTGCCAGACATTTTGTTGCCCCCGTTGTTTATGGTTAACATTGGATGATGTCTCTTGAAGCTGAATCTCAGCAGCTGACAGCATTTTCTGGGAACTTGTCATCTGGACTCTATCTAGCAAAATTCCCGGTATTGGGTGTATTTGTTCCCATTTGAAGGAAAAACAATGTTTTCTAGAAAAAAAAAAAAAAAAAAGTAAAGGGAGGATGGTAGCATAAGTAAGTGACTCATAATGTTGAGCTGAAACCTGCAGAAAGATCCACGATTTGGCCCAGGGTGCCAGACCCGTGGCGTGACTCACCACTATTGCCTGTCAATGTGTGTGTGATAAACCGCCCAAGCGTGGTAGCCAGCGCAGACACTTCACCGTGGCAGGGCCACAGAGGCATTGGGGCCATCTTTGCCATCCACTGTCTCCTACAACCATGTCAGAGGAAAAGGATGCTATTTCCAGCCCACCAAGGTGCAATGCTTCTCGCTTCCTTGCAATCCTTCTAGCAGCACCCTTGCTGCAGGTAGATATTTAGTGTACCAAACACACAACCAGCCAGTTCTTTGCTGTTCTGCCCCCGGTGAGGATGACAAAGCAGGAGGGCAAGGGAAGAAGAGCTTTCACACCATATGACCAGCCTCGGTGATGTGAAATCCCCAGCAAAGGACTTGCTCATCACCTCGCTGCACATCAGAGCAAGCCCAGGCTGGGCACTCCAACCAAAGTGGCCCATGGAAGCCCTTGCCAGCGCTTCCAGCAGATGCTGGTGGCTCGGAGGGCCAGGCTGGGAAGCACGGAGCAGGGAGATGCTATCTGGCCAAGGAGCAAAGGCGCTAATTGGCCTGGGTAATTGCAGAGAGGGTCAGAGTCTGCGGGGCTGGGGGGACACACACACTAATTTGGTAATGAATGACTGATGGCAGCGAGGGGGCCGCTCTGTGCCTGTGGCCAGGAGCTCTTTCCTTAATTGCTGTCTCTTATCAACTTACAGCAACGGAAGGATCACAGGGTGGTGGTGCCCTGCGCTCGCCGCCAGCCAACCTTGCCTTGTTTTGGGGAGCCAGCGACGCGGAGGCACGGCTGTGTGGCTCCAAGCCTGGTGCATTTAGGTGCTGAGGACCTGGGTACGCAGCAATCCCTGTCCTGCTTCCCCGTGGCACCGGAGTGAGGGGCAGCGTCTGTGGCCTGGGCTTAGGGTGTGAAGTCCCGGTCCCTGAGGTTATTGCTAGGGATGGGATTTGACTGCAGCGTGACTTAGCAGAGCGGCGAGGCGTGGGGCAGGGTGCTGCGGCTGCCCGCTCACCCCTGAAGGTGCGGGGAGCCCGGCAGCTGGGTGGGGGCTGTGGATGCTTTACAGAGGGTCTATGGGGGCTGTGTTGTACTTATGCAAGCTGGAGCCTGGAAAAACAGAAATCTTTCCTAAACCTGGAAATACAGCATCCTTCCCTTGTCAATCCCTCTTCTTGCATATTTTCCTATTGCAAAACACAGAGCCATGTGCCTTCTGGATACATGACAAGTGCCTTTGGTCATATCTCCGTTGCAGCAGGGGGCGGATTTCGGTGCCGTCCCAGCTGCTCTGCTGCCCTGCCTGCGGCTGCTGGCCAGCCCTGCCTGCCTGCCTGCCCAGCTCCCTGGTACTCGGGCTAAAGGTGCTGCTCCAGCCCTGTGCGATGGAAACCCTCTCCCAGGAGGCTGGTTCACACCTTGTAGCTTGTGGTAAAAGCCATACTGGAGCCTCTTTGCTTAGAGATGTGAGAAAAACCCTTGCAGGGAGGGGTAAGTGTCTTCGTCAGGGTCCCAATATCCTGCCTGCAGCATCAGGTAAATCTCACTCGCCCGTTTGGAAGAGGCGGCTGGGCTGGCCTGCACCATTGCTGGCTGCACCTTCCCTTTGCCTCCAGGAGCTCAAGCCCAGCAGTAGCTGGCACCTCCGTAAATTGGCCCCTACCTGCAAGCTGCCTTCTGCACCAGGTGTAGTTGGCGTGGGGATGTGTGGAGGGTTTGTTCACATGGGGAGGAACCACTGGCTTGCACGCAAGCTGGGGGTACTGGTGGGGGAGTAGGGGACTGTCCTTGCCCTCTCACCACCTCGAGATGCTCTTCTAGAGAGCAAGGGAAACCAAAGACTGGGGTAGGAAATGGTGACCCCCCAACTTTTTTAAGCTGTGGCAGAGGTGACACCTCTTTGAAAGGCATGGAGGAGAGGAAAGCCATGGCTCCAGCCTCTACTCTGGCCCACAGTGATGCTGCTGGGGGGCTGGAGCAGGCCAGGAGTCTGTAATGAAAGACTGCTTTGGGAAGGAAAATCTTCATCGGCATAACAGGGATTGCATTCAGACCCATGGCGCTCGGGCAGAAAGACCGGACAGGGAAATGAGCCGAGCTGCGCGGGGTAGCTGCGTCCCACAGCTTGGAGACAAATGTTTAGCAGCCACCTATCTGCTGGTGAAAGAATAAATAGAGACGTGGGTCTTGCCCTTTTTAAACACTACATGTCTGCGGACTGCGAATGTGGGGATGAGATTTGCATGCTGCTTTATTTAGTATTATCTAAGCTGTGCTGCGTTTACGGAAACCACCCTACAGACACCAAATGTGCAACCGCAAAGAAAAAAAAAAAAAAAAAAAAAAGGGGGGGGGGGCGGGCAAAAAATAAGGCAAAAAAAAAAAAAGCCGAGAAGTGGAGACAACCTCTTGTCACCAGCACCCCAGTGCCAGCTCTGCGGCAATGCTGGCGGGGAAGCGATTGCCAGACCTCCCACTTCCCCTCATGCTGTTGCTGCGTCACAAGGCTGAAGGATTTCACCACTAATAATTTACATCTTTACCAGGGACAAACAGAGATGCCCACTGAAGTCAGGGACTAACTCGTGGCCCTTTGTGGGGCCACTGCTCGGAGGGGGTGCAGGAGGTGACAGACACAGGGGGGATATGGCAGCAGTTGCTGCAAGTGGCACAAGCCGATGTCCCCAACTTTGGGGGTTAAAGCAGTTTTTGAGGGAGAAGCAGCAGCGGGCTGGGAGGTCTCGGCACAGGGTGCAGGTAGGGTGTGAGCGCCCAGGGAAGGAGGGGACCCCAAGCTTGTCTGTGTGTGGCTGTCAGATGGCATCAGTGTCACCTCCCTCAGCTGAGACTGCCACAATGGTAACTCACCCCTGGGGAGGAAGAGAGCCCTTGTGTGTGATGGCATGATAATATTAACTGTAGTAGTAGTAATAATAATAATAATAGTTAATAAGAAGAATAATAATAGTAGCAACAACTGCTCATCCTGCACACTCACTTAAGCCTCGGTGCGTTTCCTGTGCTGCTTGCCTGAAACATCTTTTTTTACAGCCTTTAAAGACTGATCATTTTAGGCAAGATATAGATAATTAAATTATTTTTAAGGAGACTGCTTGATCCCACTGCCTGACGGGCTGCCAGACTCCACCTCTGGCAACTGTCTGGCAGAAGCCCCTGGTCATTGTGACCTTGACCTGCTAATGCAATCTCTAAAGAAGTAACTCAAGGTCCTCACGTTCCTCCGTCTGCCGACTCCGGGATAAGTGGATTCCCCCACTGCTGTTTAGATGGCTTTTACCACCTCTTTTACACAGCCTCACATGGCATTTTGGTTAACACTCTGCTGTTTGCTCTTGATCTTATTCCTGACAGCATGGGATGGGCATGAGGATGGTTTGCAGGGCTGCCAGGAGCGCCCGGCTGGGTTCTGGGCTGCCAGTGAGGGACTTGCTCTTGAGCCCCCCTCTTGTTCCCATTGTCGCTGTGAAACCCAAGGGAGAGCCAGCTGCATAAGCAGGGGCAGCCACAGCTCAGGCGACAAAATCCCTGCTCCCTGGGGTGCAAGGGAAGGGCAGAGAGAGCCATTGCCCGCATGTTTTTTGGAGGGTGGCTGATGCACGCCGGAGGGATGAGGGGATGCTGCCTTCGGTCCAGCCAAATCTGCTCTGCCCCCTCGGAGGGGTCTCCGCCACAAGTGCTGCTCCTCCCTGGGGAGCGTTTGGCCAAGGGATTTGTCTAGTTTGTGGTGCGTCATCACAAAGCAGTCACGGTTAGCCAAAGTGTTAAATAAAAAAATAATTCGCTCAGTGTTCCCGAGTAAGATGAGCACCGAGGTGCTCACCCAGTGTGGAAGGTGCTAATGCTTCACCGCCTGTCATTTTTCAGCCCTCTTTTTCCCATCAGCCTCCTCCCCTCCACGGGGCCCTGACCAGGGACACACCAACGATTGCCAGGCTAACCAAAACCTTCATTTTTATATTTTTTCCACTTGAAAGAGCCACTCTGTGCGGGGCCAGAGGCTCTTCCTTTTGAAGCACGCTTCTGTTGGGGGCTGAGAACATCCCCCAGCCCTGGTGTTCCTATCACGGTGGACATCTTCCGTGGGGAAATGGTGCATTGCTTCAAACAACAAGAGGGTGCTGAGGCAGAAGAGGTGGCTGGCAAAGCAGCCCTGCTTCACCTCACCTTCTGTGAGCCTGTTTTGGGAGCAGGCTGCCTCCGGTCTCTTGGACATGTGTGCCTGCTTACAGGCTCTGGAAAAAACTACCCATAGGAGCTGGTGTCGTTGTAAATGTCACGGTATCGTCATCCCAGCAGCATACGAGCTGGTGAATGAGGCTCCAAGGCAGCCAGGCCTGCCTTAGAAACCAAATTAAATTTAAAAGATTTTTTAAATTAAGAAATAATTAATTTGGAGTTCCATTCCTGCCATCTGGTTTTGCATGTTTTGGGTGTGAGTTTTCAGTTTTCCCACTACAGCCATGAGACTTGGAAAAAAAAAAGACAACCCAACTTTTTAAAGAGCTGAGACAACAATTTCAAGTGCTGGGCACTTACATGAAGTATTGTGAAACCTAAATTGCAAGAGCTCAGCACTGCTGAAGGTTATTTTCAAACCTGTGTTGCAGGAGAGGAGCAGGCGCACAGTTACCTGATGCTTTGCTTTCTCAACTGAAACAAAGATGTTGTGAGTCAGAATGAAATTTTCCACGAGGAACTTTTGCTTGGCTATCAATACCAAAAACTGCTGAATGGTTGGGGTTTTTTTCCCCTTTGTACAAGAGCCTGTGGCTGAGCATCCGTACTGTGGGCTCTATGGGGGCTGGTTGTACTGGGGAGGACGGGACGGTGAGCGTGCTGCAAGGAGGGGAGCTGGAGGTTCTGCAAGCAGGTGGTTTCACAGGTGGGTACAGAGGTGACATCCCTGGACCTGCCATTTCGGACCGAGGTGGAACCAAAAGGGTTCAAATTGTGGCTACAACACCCAGCGGGATGCCACGTCCCCCAGTGAGGGGCTGTGCTGTTTTGCAGACCCAGCACCCCCTCAAGTTACTCCTCAGGGAAGGGGACGTGGGGCTGTGGTCAGCCCTGCACTGGTCATCCTGGGGGTTCCCAGCCTGCTCACCAGGGATGCTGAGCGCTGCTCCCACATGGGCTCTGGGAAGTGGAAAGAGGAGGCAAGAAAAGTCCTTTCTTCTNAGCAATGATGGGACTGCCAAAAAGCAGCCTGAAACAGGGGTAGTCTTCCTCTTTTTTCCTTTTCTTTTTTTTTTTTTTTTTTTTTTTTTTTTTTTGTCCATCCTGTCCTGAATGTGGCTGGAGGCCATGGGCTCTCCCAACCCACAGGTTGGATTTCCAGGGGATGGGAGCATGCGGGATGGCCAGCCTCGCCACGCAGCCCTCCATGATGGGGACAGCTGGGGCAGCACATCAAAGGGGCAGCGGCTGCTCCCACCGTCCCCATCTCGTGTGGGGCACGCTCCCAGCCCCGTGGCACAGGACCACCCACGCCGCCCCGCACATCAATCAGCCCCGGCTGAATCTCGCCA
>VYXH01001103.1:7379-19723 GCA_013397275.1 Burhinus bistriatus | reverse complement strand
GCGGGGCGGACGGCGGGGCAGGGGGGCGCCCGCTCGGGGCCAAGCCGGCGGCGGAGAGGGTGGGCGGAGAGGGGCGGGCTCCGCTCCGCCTCGCTGGGCGGGCGGATCCCGGCTCCTGATTTTCCCGGGGGCTGCAGAGGCTTGTCCCGGCCCTGCGCGGTCCTGCTTGGCTGCCGCCCTCCCCGCCTCCCTCCTCCTCCTCCTCCTCCACCACCCCATGTGCTTCCTGCCGGGCCAAGTTTGCAGAGCGCCGCCGCACGCCGGGCCAGCGGAGCGGAGCNAGCCAGAGACTGGCAGCTTGCGTGGGGGGAGGAAGGTTGGGGAGAAAAAGTATTTTTATTTTTTTTTTTCTTTTTTTTTTTTTTTTTCTCTCTTCCCTCCACCTTCGTCCCGAGGTACTCGCGCATCCAGGGGACAGGAGTGCTGGCAGCCGGCAGCAGTAGGAAATGGTAGCTAATGTGCTCACACCCAAAACATTTTATTCTTTTTGTTTCATCCTTCATCTCCCTCCCAGGGCCGCTGCTTTTATTTCCCCTTCTGAATGACCTACTGGACCGCATTCTCCGCGGAACAAAGGAAGTGCCTTTTTAGCTGGAATCCTCGGAGACCACCAAGGACTCCAGCTCCTGCACTGCAATTTCGCACTACTTTCAACAATAACAAAAATGCATGACTGAATGGCTCAAAAATGTGGAGTGTTAGAGGCATTCATTTCGGTCTAGGACACTGTCACAACACAGACAGACCCCAAGTAAATACCTTTAGAGGGCTAGGATAGAAGCTGGGGGTAATCTTTACCATTGGTGTGCCCTCCAGATATGCATACATTATCCTTTTCACTGACAAAACTAAAATTATTTCAGTCGGTTGTGCTTTTATATTGTCAGACTAATGATATGCGTTTAGCCTACATCTGTTTGAATAGAATTGCGGGCCCGTTTGCTTCTCCAAGAAATATTTTAATGAGAAACGTCTGACTGGTTGCAGTTAAAATACTCTCTCCCCTTCACCCTCCCTGCTTTGTAAAATGGTCTCTAGTAATTAGGCTTGGATTTGATTTGAGTCCTGCCCTCATCGGTGTAGGATCGGGACATGAGCAGGCTTCCCCATACGTCTGCTATTGGCAAGGTTTGACCTGGTCCTTATTTTATGTATTGTTGTTTAAGATGACTTGGTGAGCTTTGGAGGATGGCGGGAGTAGGTCACGCTGGCACCGTTTGAGGCTCTGGAGCTGTTCTGGGTTTGACCCTGTGCTTTTGAAATCAGGGCTCAGAGAAATGTGGTGAGCAAGGTAAGGTTATTTGATGGAAGAAGGACTTCCTGCAGTGACACGCTGAAAATCTCGGCTGGGTGATGTCGCTGTTCCAGGGGTGCGGGGAGTCTGTGTCTGGCCTCGCTTGGGAAGCAACAGGTCTTGCGAAGTTACGTTTTAAACGTGTTTCGGAGAGGGATGGGAACCTTTAAAGGAGGTGCGTTGTGTACAGCTTTCAAGCGTGGTGCGCTTAGAATGACACCTGGAGTGAGGTGCTGCACCTGGTGCAGTTTCACATTCCCCCTGCAAATTGGCGTGGTTTTGGTGTGTGTTGTGTTCAGAGGCTCCGGATCCCCTCTCTTGCCGCTCAGCTGGCGTACGCAGCTGATGAACCGCTCGCCCCGCCACGGATTTTTAACTTTCTGAGCAGGTGACGCTTCACCTGCCCTTGCCTTTGCGGGGTGAGCCTGGGGACGTGGAGTGCTGTGAGCTGGGTGGGAAATGCTGCCCGTGATAACACGGGAGGTCTGACACCAGGGCCGAAGGTTGGTGGTGCATATTGCATTGCGAAAAATGAGTCACTTGCCAAACCTTTGATTTCGGTTGGTGTTTTCAGGCGATAGCGGTGTGTTTTCCTTCAGGTGGGTAATTGAATTGGAAAAGCAGTTGCCTGGGAGCCTGGCTAATCGTCGAGAGTGAGAGAAACACGTATGGGAAAGCGCTGTGTGGACGAGTATCCCGTTGAGGGGGTGGTGGTAACTGATGATTTGTGCTTGGTAGCACCTCTCTGCTCGCCAAACTGTGGTGGAGAACAGGTTGGAGAGGGTTCAACAGGCTGCAATGCCGATGGGGTAATGTAAGAAACATGGTTGTTACTGGCCTGAACTCAAGTCCGAAGTCCGTCAAGTTCTTTGTTACGTTTTTGTACTGGTTTGCTGGATTGCACTTTATTCTCCCGTTCTCTTACAGAACTGCTTTAGATCACAGTGCACAGACAGCAACTTCCTAGCACCTTTGCAAAAAGGTGTCCTAAAAGCTGCGGCAGATTAGTTTCTGTAAGCACAGTGACTTCTTCACTGTCAAAGCAGGGATTACTGATGCTACGGAACGTTGGCCTTGAATTGTGGAAGTGCCGCAGCCGGGCAGTGTGGGCAGATGTGCCCCCGTACCGGGCTGTGTGATGGCACGTGAGATTCATCCTCACTGGGTGGGCACAGGAGTCATTTGGGGTTTGGCAGCATCTCAGCGTGGACTTTTTTGCCACGTTTATCTTCTCCTGGAGCAGTAGGTGTGTGCAACTTCTTTTTCTTTCAAGAAAGGGCCCATTCCAGCAATGTTTACATCTGTATCATTGCTGTTTCAGTCTCGTTAAATGGCTATTGCTCGTCCATAATTACCTAGGAGTTCAATTTAATATTTGTTTAGGCTAGGTTTAGGATGTGATTAGAATATGTGTAAATGGCAGGTAATATCTTGCTGAAGTACATAAGAAGTGCACAGCTGGTCAACTCATTGCTTGCTTGATAAGAGGTGTATAATGTGTTATTTGTAGTGTGGAACATACAGAATTTGTTTCCTTTTATGTTAACTTGGTGTTAGAGGTATGAAGACAGACCACTGCTAGAAATCTGCATGGAAGCATTTCAAAAGTCATGGCCCTTTGGTTACTGCCTTGTATCGAAGTGATCTTTAGTAGCTTCTGTACCCCTAGCCCTGTGGTGTGCATGTTGCAGAGCTCATGGCAGTGGTGAGATGCCATCTCGCTGCCCTTCCTGGAGAGATCAGTGCTCGCGGAGAGCTAATGTAGATGGGTGCTTTTGAAACTTGACTTTTGATAATGCATAGATAGTAGGTGGTGCGGGCAGAGCACCAGCCTTTAACTGGTTTTAAGATGGCTTTACAAGTTTCCTGAGGAAAGGGCTCATCTCAGGAAGGTCTCAGTCCTGCGCTCTGTAGCTGCTCGCTTTGTTCAAATGCTACCCGGAAAGTGTCATTCCTTATTGAACCCACGTGTCTCTGGGTGACGGAGCAAAACTCCCTGGAGTGACAGTCTGCAGGGGCCGCTTACCCCGGTTGATCTGGTCTGGCTGCAGAGTGAAATGCAAAGCGAGCCAGTGTTGGTGGCATCCGGAGACCCACAGTAGGTGGCTGTGATTTAAAAACAAAAAAACCCCAACGTCTCTTTCAAGAGGCTCCTTCTTGCCCTAGGCGCTAAACAGATGGAAGTTCCTTCCCTTTTCCTGCTAAGTGGAAGAAATAGGTGTTTCTTTTCCTGGATTGAAAAGGGGGAAAAAAAACCCCAAACCTTACCTGTTGGTGGAAAGCCTTATCAGTTAACCTGCGAATTTCCTGCAGAAGGGTAATGCCTTCCCTCGCTGGCGCTGCTCTCCTGGTTTTGTGGTGTCCTAGAGGCAGGTTGGAGTGGCAGATGCCCTGTTGGGGAGCACAGAGTGAGTCTGGAGCCGGCCTTTGCGGGGAGCTGGGCACAGGTGGTACTCCCTGTTCACTCCTAGTGAAGGTGCTCGGTGTCATCTTTGTCTCTGTTTAAACCGAATTAATGGCATAGCTGCATTTATTTGTTGGGAGCGATGGAGGGCAGTTCTTTCACTGTGACAGAGGAAATTGCTTGGCCCTTGGTTTTTGGACTCATGGGGTTCTGCCCAGAGTAACTTTGGCAGGGGTGCCCCCATGTCCTGCTGCCTGCTCGTTCCTAGCATGTTTATGGTTGTCAGCCAGGTGCCGATGCATCACCCAGGTGTGCTGCCCTGGTCGATCAGGAAGGCTGCTTTGTTCATGGTGTTGATTTATGTAAAAAGTTCAGCAAATGCTTTTTTTCTTAGTTTTTTTCACGTCCTTCTCTTCCATGTGGCCTCTTCCAACGGAGGAACGGTTTCTGGATCTCGTCCAGGACTTGGTCACTCGCGCTGTCTGGCACCGCTGAGCCTGTTGCGGTCGGTTCGCACGGGACGGCTCCTGGGCTCCTTGGGGTATGAGAAGTACCAGATAATACCTGGTCCTCCTCGCCATCCGTTTGAAGCTGTGGAGCTACCTGGCCACCAGCTGTAGCTGTTGGCGATGCCTCCTGGCCAGCGAAGGCAGCGGTCCTTGGTGGGCAGGGTGGTTTCTCCTGCCTGGTGTGCATTAATGGAGCAATTGCCTGAGCACCCGTGGGTGGAGAAGTGACTGTCGGAGAACGTCCTCATGGCAAACGCAAGTGCTGGCATGGAAAAATAAGTGAGAGAATCGCTTGAAGTATTTTTAGCTCCTTCTAATGTCATTTAGCAACTGGAAACAGCGGGAGGGGGGAGCTGGCAGGGTGCAAGTCACCCGCAGGCCACCGGTGAGCATGCTGGTGGCCGGGTGGCTCGGCAAGAGCCGGCGGCAGCCCTCCGGGTGACTCAGGGCTCCGGCCGCCGCTCGCCTGGGACTCTGCTTTCTCTGTGTACATCTGCAGCGCGGGGTTTTGTTGGGCTGCAGCAGCGCGCCGTGTCCTAGCAGCCGGCAGCGTGAAGCATGTGGTTAGCAGCAACTGCTCGCAGTGGTCCGGGCTGAGTGGGAGTATCATTTTCCTTGGCACACACTTCATAGAAAGTTCTGTTTTTTCTGCCAGAATAAGCAGTCATTACATTCCATACAATTCATAGTCAAATTATTATCTATTGTTAAAATTGCCTTAATTATCAGATGTTTCCTTAGACATGTAGCTGTTTTTTAAGAGGCTGAATGGAAGTGTGTACATAGTGCAGGAGGCCTGAGCTGCACAATGTTTTCAGTGCTGTTTTGTAGTTTCAGGGAGATTTTCTGTGGCTTTAGTATGTCAACAGACTTTTTATTCTGGCTGAAATGGCAGCAGAGCGAGGCCAGCACGGTGGCGAGGCGCTGGGTTTGCCTTGAGTCTCTGCCTCTTCTCTCCCTCGCAGTATTTATCCTCGATACCTGCGGGGCCGAGGAAGTTCGGGCTGAAGCATCGCTGCTGCGTGCAAGCAGTAGGTGTGAGATGGCTGGGATGGGAGAAGGTCCCAGACAAGCATCTTCTGTCTCGGAGGCGCAGGTAGCGTCTGCCTGGCAGGGCTGGGACCTCTGTCTGGAGGCTGGAAGGGTCCCATGTTAGTCGGAGGGGGGTGACGTCTGTGGTCTTAGCCTGCTCTGTGGCATTGGCTGGTGGCTCGTGCAGACCCCACTGTCCTGCTTATGCATGGTGGGTTGCCAAGCCTGGCAGTGCCCCAGAGCCTGCATCGGTGGAGAAGGGCTGCCAGTGCTTCTCGAGAGGTGTTGGACGTGTGGTTCTCACCTCCCATCCCCTCCACCTGTAGCCTTTCCGCTGATGAACAGAGGGGTGCTCACCACAGGACTTCTGTGGATGTGCACGCGTGTGTCAAGTTGCAAGGGCTCAATCCTTCATGTCTCCTCTCCAAAACATGGGATGGAGCGTCAGAATTGTCCCATCTGCTCCAAATCCTTTGCCTCTTCCCAGAAGAGGAGCGACCCTCTCGGATCGATTCCTTGCTTTTTTGTTCTGCCCTTTTTTGGGGGGGGCAGGGAAATTCTTGGTAGCCAAAGAGGTCAGGGTGTGCATCTCCTCTCTGGCGGCCGGGGCTGAGAGCGGGCTGCCAGCTCCGGTCTCCGGGGCAATAACCTCCTCGCATTCCTCACATTCCTCCTGCTTTCTCTTTCTTTTGAGATTATGAAAATAACTTCCTTCTCCCATTGCTAAATGCCAGGGCCCGGGAAAACTCTTACATTTCCCCCATGCTCCCTAAATTACCTTGTGTGCTCCAGGGTGCCCCGTAGCAAACCCCTCCGGTGCCCTGGAAGGGGCAGTTTGCTGGTCGCTGGGATTTGTGCATCTCGGGAGGAAAGCTGCTGCTTGTATTATATTTATTTATTTTAATTGCCAAGCATTTTAATTAAAAGAGAATGACTTTGTTTTAGACCATCTTACCTGCTTCCTGCTTTGTTAAAGACTTTCCTTAATGTTTCATGGAATTATTTTGCCCTTCTAGCAGAGATTTCAGGGCGTATGTGGTTTTTCTTTGCCTGTGCAGCCCCACGGAGGCTGCGACAGAAGCACCATGTTTGTTCTGGGGGATTTTCTTCTTGTTTACATCTTTCAGATCCAGGAAAGACGCTTGGATAAAAGCAGCGTGTTAGGAAGAGGGGAGCTGGTGAGGAGGTATCGGAGGCTTTACACGCGTGGGGCTGGTGGCAGCCACGTGGGCTGTTGTCAGGCTTTGCCCCCGCCACGATGCGGCTGTGCTGGTTTTCTTAGGATGGCGTTTTCTGTTTGCAAATGGCTCTGGCTGATGGCATCTCCGTCCCGCTTCCCTGCCGGCGTCTGCCTTGCGGTCCAGCATGGCTCATGTCCCCGTGGGACCTGGGAAGGGGTGAGGTGGGGTGGGGAAGGGCTGGTGGTCCCCAAGGGCATCACCCTGCTGGCCACCTGTGGTGCGTGGAAGGACAGAGATGGTGCTTAAAAAAGGGGTACCTACCAGCGGGATCAGCCTTCCTTAAGTGTTGGCCACTGTTGATTTTAATGTGAAATTAGGATTGTAGTGCCTCTCTGCCAATGTAAAGCATTGTCTGATTTCTCCTCCTCCCCCAAAAAAGCACTCGTAGGAATACTTTTATTTTTTTTTGTTCTTCTTTTAGGCAAAAAAAAAAAAAATCTGTTCGTTTCCAGTCTTTCTCCTCAGTTTTTCTGTGGTTTATGTGATTGGTGGCTGATGGGGTGGGATGTATGCGAGTTCCCCGGCAGGGACTCCTCACCTGGCCGGTTTTGGTGTAGGAAGGTACGTGGTCAGCAGCGAGGAGCTGCCCTGAGCAAAGGATTTCAAAGAAGTATTTCTCTTAATGTTTCCAGTTGAGAAGTTGAGAATTGTCTGGATTTTAAGCAAATTCAGATGGGGGCAAACAGTGATGAAATGTTTAAAATATGTTTCAACATTTTTGTGGGAATAGGAACTCTTCTTATACAGGCTACGCTGCAGCTTTTGGGAGGTGAAAATATGTGGCCTTTACACATTGTCAGCATTGTTGCTGCTTTTTTTTTTTTTCCCCCCTCCCTTCTTTTTTTAAAATGCTCATAGGAAATTGGCTTTGGTAATTGAGTTTCTACAGAACCACAACATCCAATAGCTGTTCCTTTCCAGGGGTCACACTTAGGTTAGTTTAAGTAATGTGCAGTCGGTTTAACCTCTTGTGGTTTGTAGTGCTAGTCTAGAAATTACTGGTGATTTGGGGTGTGTTAGAGCAACAACTTCACAGGAAAACCCCAAATGTCAGGGTGTCTGGTTTTCAGAGAGCTCTGACTGCTCGCCCCGTGAGAACCGGGCACCTCGCAGTACATCCCTTGAAGAGACCTGCTCGCATTGGAAAATGCAGTTAAAGCCTTTACGGCCCGTTGACTTGCCTTTTGAAAGGAGCCGAAATAACCCTTGGCGACCCATTTACCTGCGTGGATTTGGAACATCCTCCTGCTTCGAGGCAGCCTGCAGAGCCCGGGCTGGGTGGCATTGTCCGACATGGCTGGTCCCTGGGATGGAGGAGCAGCAGTGCCCCAGACCCCCAAATCCCTGGGCTTAGGGGATTTGCTGCCAGTGGAGGGCCAGCTTTAAGAAATTATGAGCTGGGGCTTTAGCTTGGTAGCATTGACAGTTTGGTATAAAAAGGTCTGTGTTGCAGGCTGCGATGACAGGGGGTGATAAATCACTCTTGGCTGGTGCTACAGGTTCTAATAATGGCATTTTAAAAAGATTACATGGGTTTTGATACAAACTTTTTTGCTTCTTTGTACTCCCCTCTTTTTAAAGAGCAGAGCCTGTTTTGATTCAGCGTTCTTGGAACATAAAGACGGAGCCAGGATTTTTACTGGGCTGAAATACAGGGTTTTTTTTTTTGCTTCTCCTGCAAACACGAGGACCTTGTTGGAGTGTCTTTCCAGCCAGCTGGCCAGCAGTGCCTCCTTCACAAGGGAGCGAGCTTGTTTGGTTGTTTGAAACGTAACTTTTAGCCCCATGGAAGATTAAAGAGCAAGCAGCTTCCCCCAGCTCCGGTGGGTGCCGTTAGAAAGAATTTTGTGATAGGGAGACACTTTGCACAATAGCAATGAGGGGGGGGAAACACCGTCTTGCACCCTCCCTGGCTTTCCTTGACCCATTCCCATGGGAGGGCAGGGCATTTATGCGATCAAAGAAACCAGCACAGTTATAAGCCTGATGGAAAATAATTCCCTTGCCAGGTATGCGTGGGCACCCGAGCGGGCTTTACCTTCACTCTGAGTAGGGCAGGGTGAATTTATTTCCCCCCCCGCCACCTGCCAGCCTTTGAGTTTCTGAAGCACAGTGGCCGGCAGTTTTGGGGGAGTCCAGGGCAGGAGGAGGTGGTGAGGCACCAGTGGCAATGCCACCCTGCCAGGGCAGGGGCGCCGGGAGCAGGTGGCTGGCAGAAACCTGGCGTGCGGATCAGGGGTCAGAGCAGTGCCGCCGATTTGGTTTGGACGGGAGGAAAACAAACAGGCTTCCTCCTGAGTTTTGGCTTGGTTCGGCAAGGGAGCTGAGGGTGCTATAGGACTGTGTGCTTTTCTTCTCCGTGGGGGGAAAAACAGCTTTGATAGCGTCTGCTAATGATTCAGCACTGTTGACATAATAATTGTCGTTTGCTTTCATTAGCTCTCATTATGAGATTGCTTTCTTCTAGTGCAATCGCTTGCCAGTTGGGTTTTACATGCTCCTGTCTCCCCATTCCCCGAGCATGGCGACAGGCTCACGCCGAGAGCTTTAAGCCTGGCCTGGCCTCCCTTCCCTGGCTCCCGGTGCGGAAGAAGGCTCACAACTTCTCGTTGCAGAGGAGAGGAGGTGAAGGGGGCTCATATCGCTGGGACAACTTCTGCAAGACCCAGGTGGTGGTATGGAGCATCACAGCGGTTTGGAGCATCATAGCATCTTAGCGGAGTTGGGTTTAAATGCATTTTGGGCGATTTCTTGGTACAGTGCTCATCTTCGTACTTAAAAACTCTTGGTTTTACCTATTTGCAAGGAAGGGAATCCACTGACCTGCTTCCACTGGGAATAAGAAGCCAGGTCCTTTCACCTCCAAGGTCCGCTGTATCAGCATCGCTAATCTGTGGTGGTCAATGTGCATCACGGATATCGTTGGTGTATACAAAGCTACTGGATTAACTGCTGCAGCCCAACCTTGACGTGGTACTTGTTTGCTTCCCGTGTCTGAGTAACTGCGAACGGCAGCGTTGCTGTACGACAGGCTGCCAGCGCCTGCTTCCCGCAGCATCCCGATAATGCCCACCGCTGAGCTCCTATTAAATAAATAATGTCACTGGGAGGAGAATACAATAGCGTGAGCGCTACCTTTTGGAAAGGTAAAGTTGGGTGTTGCTTTGTTGCTTGGTTTTATTTCCTTTTTAGCTTACTAGTGGGTGCGTTATGGTTTCAGGGCTGACCCTGCGGGCACAGCGCTGCTCTGGAGCAGGATGAGCCCCTGCGGGGCGGTGGGTGCTGTTGGGAGGGGGGGGGCTGCGCGCGTGGCTCTGTGGATGCCGCTTGCCTGTCCTGGGGGACGCACACCCTCTGCCCTTCAGCTGCAAGTGACCATTTCTTTAGAAATATGCCCCAAACGATTTGCTGCCAGTGGTAGATTGAGGGCTCGGCTGCTGGAGGGAGGGCCTGAGCAGAGGATGGGTTGACCACCTTTTCCTTTGTGAAACAGAACTCTTTTTTTTTTTTTTTTAAATTTTTATTATTATTTTTTATTTTTTTGGGTTGGGGAGGGTGGCATCACTGTCAGCCACGTGGCTTCTGCTCATTACCATGAGTTAATTGGGGCTGACTGGAGAGCTGTGGCTTGGTGGGTAGAAGAGGCTGGAAGGGACAATGCTCAGGGCTGGAAGGGATGAGGCTCGGGGCTGTTTCTGCCCTGTTAAATCCTGCCCGCCAAAGGGACGTGGCGATCCCGGTGGCAGGCGCCTAGCTAGCAAAAACTCCGCATAGCTCGGCTCTCCGCTTTATTAAAGGCTCCTTTATACCGCTTTTTGCCGTAACCCCCACGAGAACAGCCAGCCTTTTCAGCAGCCTGAAAACCTCCCTTACCGGGAAGGCTGCGGCGTGGGGAACAGCCGGGCTGGCACGGTGCTGCTGCTCCAAACCAACCCCAAAGCCGCTTTGCAAACACAGCAGGCGAGGATACCCGGTGCTCCCAGCCAGCCTTGCCGAAACTGGGGAGCACCCCGCTCGCCAGCCAGCCAGCTCAATAGGATGCTGGAAAATAGTTGTGGCGAGTAGGGGTTAATTTCTAGGTATCAAAATATGCATAAAAGGTTAAAGGAGACTTCCTCCTTGTCAATGAATTACGGCTTTAAAATATTTGCATTCTTTCCTGAAAGATTTAGAAATAATTATATAGCACTCAGGGGCAAGGCATTGCCAGATAAACTTAACAACTCTATAATTTGTACTCGAGGCAGGGTTTCCTGTAAATGATAGCTTTGTTTAATTTTACAATACTGCTTCCAAATGTTTGCCGGGTATGAATCGCCAGCTAAACTGGAGTTGTGAATCTGCAAGAGTATTTATTTGTTTGTTATTGCAGACAATAAAAGCTGCTGTATTAGGCTAAAACTTGGCATCTCCTTTACAACTTCTAGGCATCCTTCCCCAGGCAGGTTTGGTGGGGTGGGCAGCCGAGACAGGGTGCGAGCAGCTTTCCAACTCCGTACAAAATCCCTGAGCTGCTCCAGGATCTCCTCCGGCTCTGCCTTTCTTTTTTGGGGTTGGGAAAGGAACGCTGCAGTTGCAACGCACATACTTTATTTCCATTACTCAAAGCCGGAGTCATGCTCAGTTACAGCCAAAGACACTTCAGCAGCTCTGGGGATAACAAGATAGCTGACAGACTGGAATGCGGATTTATCAGGGGTAAAAACTGGCAAAATTCCTTATTTCTGATTCTTCTATTTAAATAGGCCCTTCATGCTCCTGCTGCATGAGCCCACCGCGAGTTTTAACCCCTTGTGTTCTCCCAGCTGGATGCAGGGATGTGCGCCACGGCTGCCAGGGTGTCTTCTGGGATTAAATTGCTCAGTCCCAGTTAGTTCCTAGGTGTTGTTTTTAAACTGCGAAGCTCTTCCAGAAACGTTTTCAATGGGTTTTTATTTTAAAGCGCGGGCCTTTGCACCAGATGTGTGTCTAAGTGACCACAGAATGTAAATTTTACTGTGTGTTGCCTTTGGACTGGCAGTTTGGGGGACTACCGGGCAGCTAACATAGGAGGATTGTGCCATGAAATCGGCTTCATTGGGATTTGATTCCTATTAATTTCTTTCAGAGCAAATCTCTTCATTGGCTTCAGTTACATTTTGATGTAGAGCTACTTTTCCTGTGCCTTTGTTAGGACCTGGAAATACTTAACATTGCTGTGAGAAATAGGTCATCTTCGGCTCTGGCTTTTCAGTAATATATATACTTTAATATTCTGAGACATTAAGCAATTTCTTTTTGGGGAAACAGGTTATAGCAGAAGAAGCACACTTGGAAGTTAAATAGATGAAGTGAAATCCCTCAATTCCAGGAGCTAGGTTCAGAAGACAAATCAAGCTGTTCAGTAAGAGAGTTTTGAGTTAAAATTTAACCTTTCCCCAGTCTGTTGTGAGCAGTTTGTGGTGCGGCAAGACCTGGCTGGTGCCAGCCCCGCGCGGGAGCCCAGGGACAGGGCTCTGACGTGGCCGTCTGCGGGGTGGGTGGATTTGGAGCTGGTGGTTGTGCCTGTGGTTGTGCGTCTCGACCGGTGGAGAATGAAGAGAATTTAACTTTTTATTGGAAAAGGAAAGAATTGCTCATGGGTTGCAAAACACTTTGTTTTGGGGGAAAAAAAAAAAGTCATTGTTTGAAAATAGCAATAGGGGGCTGTCCCTAAGCCTGCGGCAGTCGTGAAAAGGTTCTTCTTACCTGGGGGCTCGGGTGAAGCTTCAAGGCTTCAGTGTTAGCTTGGACTTTTGTCCCAGGGTGTCCAGGCTGGAAAGCTACACTTCTGCCATCCCTGCCTCTCCCTTTGGTGATGAAGGATGGGGAACTTTTTCTTTTAT